>CM043707.1:17051029-17371009 GCA_023969325.1 Oryzias curvinotus | reverse complement strand
TGGAGGAAAATAGCTTGGCTGTGCTGTCTTCAAATGTAATGTAATTTTGAGATGACAATACCTGTTAGTGAATTAAGTTTAAACCATTAGTGCAATAAAAGCTAGAGGCAGTTTCTAACTATTCTTCAGAGTGTGTTTAGATCCCTCCACTTTCACTGATTGACAGACAGACTCATCTGTCTGAAAAAGCTCATCATGAAATAAATAAGTCATTCTGAAAACAGCAATGTGAGATAAATACAAATCAGAGTTTCTGAAAAGACATAAATATTATAATAATATTCAGCATGATTAAAATGTGTATTTTAAATGCTGTTTTAAATAATGAACAGGTTTTTAAAGCAAAATGAAATATATTTAGTAATTAATGGCTAATTTAAAATCTGTGTGCAGGTTTTTCACAATTTGATGATCTTTTATATATTTATGAGAGATTTATTGGTTGATTGTGTATTTGCATGAGGTTGTATTATTTATTTAATTATGAACAGTTTGGACTCCATAAGAAATATGATCTATTTTAAAACCTTTGCCTTATTGTTTTAGTTTTATTTTAACCTGTTTATATTGATATTATTGTGGCTTTTTGACATTTTTGTACATTCCCCTGGAAATGTGATAATGTTGTCTTTTGCACATAGTGTGAGTGTTAATGTTTGGTATTTTGAATGAATGTGCAATATTTGTTAATAAAGTTTATTTAAAACAGGAAGTTGGAGGACAAGCACATGGTGACTTTTTCCTCCAGAGAGACGGCTTCCAGTTTTGTAGAGACAGAAGGACACATTTGGATCAGAAAATGAGCTGGGTTGGTGAATGGAGAACTGCGGGAGTCTGAGTGGAGGCTGTGGAGCTAACGTGCATTATGTTCATAATGACAGACTCAGTTTCATTGGTTTATGGACTTTATTTTATTGACAGCAGGTCAGTTTGTGCTGTTGTGTAGTGATGAGAGGATCTTTAGTTGTTTGCAGAATGACTTGGAATATGAATCAGCAACAGAATAAATAAGGAAATCTGCCAAGTGGAGTCACATCTCTTTTCTCCTCCTTGTGTCCTGACCAGCCCCCCCCATCTTGTTTCCTTTTAACTCCTATTGAATCAGTGAAAAAGGAAAAGTCCTCCGTCCTCACAGTCCTCCGTCCTCACAGTCCTCCCTAACAAGGAGTTAGGGAGTAGGGTGGGAATTTGGACATAGCTGTGTCTCTTTATTTATTTTTTTTTAAATCTGACATTTTTGAAATGGAAGCTTTAAATCTATTGGATTGTAAATTGTAGTCATACATAATTCATGATGATCAATAAACATTTCAATTCCTCGTCTGTTTTAACTTCATTTCAAGTCATTTCTAATCTATTGCATTTCATTCATGATCATGTGGTTGGGTAAATCCAAAAGAAATGAGCAAACAGTGAAAATGTCATCTGTCAGTCTGTCATTAGGGGGGTCCCACCTGACTGAAATGGACCAAGTTTCCTGGACCTCCAGCTGCCACTGCCCTGAACACACTTTTCTGTCTGATTGCAGGTTGAAGGGACTGCAGTTTGTCAGAGATCAGCTGTGAAGTCTGGTCTCAGCTCTGAAGAAAAACCCTCAATCTGACAAGAACTGGACCTGGGCTGGAACACGAAACTGCAGGATTCAGGAGTTCTTATCTGGTGGTTTTCTGGAGAGTCCAGACTGCAGGCTGCGACTCTGAGGTCAGACTCCATGTTTCAGTTGTGTTCAATCAATATGATGACAAAGTTGTGGTTGACCACAGTGAGCAGAAATGCAGATTCTGATCGGCAGCAGCATCTTCCTGCAGTTGCTTGATCTCTTCAAAGATCTGCACAAGAACTTCTTCTTTTCTTCCTGCAGCTGCTTGTTTCAAAGCTGTCTGCTGACATTTGTGCTCCACAAGTTCTGCTTGCAGCCATCAGCTCTTCTTGTGTCTTGCTCCAACAGACTCCTTTATAGCGTGTGCAGAAGAAGCAGCCGTGCACGCTCACATGCACTCTGAGTCATGCTGTGTTTCAGCAGATGCAGCTGAGAGTCCAGCGGCTGATGTTTGTGAGCAGGACAGTGACAGAGTCATGCTGCAGCTGGATGCTGCTCTGACAGACACATCCTCCACAAACCCTCACCTTTTCTCCACAAACACCTCACTTTATCCACAAACATCATCACATATCCATCAAAGATCCCAGCAGCTTCTGACTCTTCATTCGAGCTGAAGTCATGGATCAGGGATCAATGTCCACATTTGCTGCTGAATCTTCCTCATCAATTCCTTCTTCTCTCTGCCTGATTGTTGGAGTGTGAAAGTCTCGGCTTGAAGGCTGCAGCAGAGAGGACTGGAAGATCATCTCCTGAAAAAGGGAGGAAGACTTTCTAGCATCATCTGCTGAAATTTCCCATGATTCAGTGCTGTTTGGAGAAGAGCTGAGCAGAAAGAGGAAGTGGACTTTTTTGCTGTTGCTGCAGAAACATCAGTTGGTTTGGATGCAGCACAAGGCTGATGTTGACTTTCACACATCTGGGCTTCTTTCCTGAAGCAGCTGCATGTTGTCCTGAATGTTCCTGAATTTTCTTCTTCTCTGCTTCTGCTGGACTCTTCTGATCTGCTGCTGTTGCTTCACATCTTTGGACTTTTTCTAAACTTTCTGATCTTCTGCAGCTATGAACTTTAGAAGAAGTGAAGGATGAAAAACAGGAACTTTGTTTTTAAACTCAACTCTTTTCTGGATTCAGGTTGTAACTGCAGTTGCACAAGCAGCTGTGCTGCTCTGGTCTCAGCTCTGAAGTCCAACCCTCCCACCTGACAGAACGGACCTGAGTCGAAACAACTTCAGTCTTCAGATGTTCAGCAGCTTCAGGATTGGTGGAGGTCCAAACTCCAAACTGCAGACTCTGAGGTCAGTAGAGGGTTGGAGTCAGTCAACTGCTTCCAGATGTTTGGTCCTAAAGTTAGTCTGAGAGCAAAGATGCAGAGTTTCCTGTGAAGCTGCAGCTTCTCAGTGAAGCTCTGAGGAGAATGATGACAGGCTTCAGGACAACAGTCAGCCAATCAGAGCAGCAGAAGCTCCAACAGGTGAAGTGACAGGAACTGCTGCTCTGAACAAGGACTGAAGTCCTGCTGCTCTTTCTGCTGCTGTGCATCACTGACTGACAGACCAGCATCAGGAGAATCTCCTTCATCTCTGTAGTTTCTCTCTGTAGTGCATGGGACTGATGTTCCTGTGGAGGAGCAGAGAGGAGCAGCAGCAGCAGCTGGTCGCAAGATGTTGTGACTGGACGGTTGCTTGTTCCGGGGAGGTGTGATGAGCAGAGTGATGGAGGAATCAGCGGAAGTGGAGATGAGTGTCAGAGCTGCAGCAGGTAACTGATCTGAGATCAGCTCCACTGTCTCTCTCAGCATCAAGTGGCAAGTTATTTGTGCTGCAGCTCCCCGGGGACTGATGGAGAGAACTTGTTACTGTCTTCTTCTCATTCTAACTTGCGAGTGTTGATCTAAACATGGGTTGGCTGCAGATGTTTCAGCAGCTCCAGGATTGGAGGCAAACAGACCTGCGACAAACGATCTTTTCTAGATCATCCATTTCTTTGATCTCCATTGATAAAACAGACTGTGAGTTGAGATGGAACCAATCATGGCATTGAGGGAATCATTATCAGACAGAACATTTCTGGAGAATAGATCTATTGTGTGGCGTCAGGGTGAGACAACACAGTCAGGCGTTGGATCCTGGTTCTGTCGACGAACGAACAGAACTCTGGATCACAAGATTATGGTTCCAAGTTTCAAACTTGATTTATGTTTGCCAGACTGCAAACTCTCATTGACAAACAACACATATTTGAGTTTCATTCAGAAAACCTCCAAAATGGTCATTCCTGCGACCAGAATGTTCATAGTGGAACACGGACCAAACAGCTTGTGTCACCATGACTCACTGGTTTGGATTCAAGTCCTTTTATGAAGTCAGTTGTTGGTGATTTGGAGTTAAGCAGAAAAACCCGGATTGTTTTAGTTTCGATCTCCAGTTTTCAGTGAACAATCAAATAGTCTCTCAGTTGAATCAGTTTTTCGTGTATGTTATCTTTGCGTGTCTTAGCTGTGTGTTCAAATATTTGTAAATTCATGCAGTTGGAAAGACCCTTTCAGTATCAAGGTTGTATATAAATGTGTGCTGATAGAATATTTGCGATTGCTGATGTCTTCGCCATCGTTTCGGACTGAAGTTCCTTTTCCTTCTTTTTCATTATCTTTGTGAGTTTAGTCATCTACACTCTGTATCACCCTTCTCTTGATTTGCGTGTGTCAGCTGTTGGAGGCAGTTTATTCTCATACTCCCTTTTTTCCTCAGGCCTCAGAGTTATCTCCATTTTAACCTTGGAGCTTCTCTCCAGCAACAACCTGTGGGTGTGGTTTTCACACCATTGTCCATCGGATGATCCTCTGAATATGTAAATACAGGGTTTACATACCAAGCCCATCTCTGAGCTCGTTGGTTCGGACTTTTGAATGCACCATGTTCATCTGTCTGTCCCCTCGGTGTTTGTATGAAGTAAAACCTCCACAAAAGATAAGTAACTGTCTATGAGTCATTATTCATTCATTTCTGTGTGCAGGAAACTGAAGGGGAACGAACCAACCTAATTTACCTATTTTACAGTCCTGTTTAGAATCTCCAGTTTCCTCACACACATGTGTGCGGATCCTTGGAAATCGACTAATATTCCTGGATACCCGCTCTGTCGTGTTCCAGTTAGAAAGGTGACATATTTCTGTGATATCTGCACAGCTTTTCTCACATTAGCTCAGCGGTGTTAAATTAATTTTCACCATGGCCACATCAGCATAGCGGCTGTCCTCAAATGCCCAGATCTACAGTCAGGACCATAAATATTTGGACAGAGACACATTCCTTCTAATTTTGTTTCTATACATTACCACAGTGAATTTTGAATAAAATAACTCTGATGCCATTGAAGTGCAGCCTTTCAGCTTTTATTCCATGGGTTGAACAAAAAGATTGCATAAAAATGTGAAAAACGAAAGCATTTTTTAAACACAATCCTTTCATTTCATGGGCTCGTAAGTAATTGGACAATGGACTTCCATGCTATTGCATGGGCAGGTGTAGGTAATACCTTTGTTGTGTAATTATGAGTGAAGCAGATAAAAGGCCTGGAGTTGATTAGAGGACTCATGCTTACTTTTAGAAGATTTTGCTGTGAACAGACAACACGCGGTCAAAGGAGCTCTCCATGCAGGTGAAAGAAGCCATCATTAAGCAGAGAAAACAGAAAAGAAACATGCGAGAAATTGCTACAGTATTAGGAGTGGCAAAATCAACAGTGTGGTACATCCTGAGAAAGAAAGAAAGCACTGGTGAACTCAGCAACGCAAAAAGACAGGGACGTCCATGGAAGACAACAGTGGTGGATGATGGCAGAATCCTTTCCTTGGTGAAGAGGAACCCATTCACAACAGCCAACCAAGTGAACAACACTCTCCAAGAGGTACACTAAAAAAAAATGAGTCAAGCCCCTTTTTTATGTAACACAATTAAATTCGGTTTGTTTTATTTATATTTATTTTAAAATTCTGTATCTACATTTGATTGACCTAACACAAAATGTATTAATTGTTTCACCTATAAAATCCAGTAATCCAAAATGAATCAGTTCAAGTAAGGGGCATGCTGTTGAATGCTGTTTTCCTGTTTCTCTTTATTTATTCTTCTTATAGTATCTTCTGCCGTTTGTTCAGCTATAATTCTTCACCTATTTTAACCATTCAACTATTAAAATGTTCAGCTCTTTCATATAATGCCTGCTATGACTTTTAGTCCTTCAAATCCTTTTTGCTTTTTCGAAGAGAGAAGACTTTCGTTCATTAAAAACGTACTGTGGCTTGGAATCGTTTCAACTCTGTTTCTCCCAATAAGACAACACATGATGAACCTCATTTATAGAGAAAATGATTCTATTTACAGTATATTAGTGAATGTTAATTGCCACAGAAGAGTTAGTACAGTGAGTTAGTCAATGATTACATGCAAGCAAAGGTTCTTGACTCAAGACTGACATCAGACAATGATTTTTGCCTTGCCTTCTTGATAAATTTGAGTTTGACTAACTCAATTACATTTCCCTACATAGAAGAATTTTCTTATAGTTGGCCTACTCATATTTATTGAATGGAAATCCTGCCCACAGTTAAATTGAGTTCATCCAATGAGTTTTTTTTGTAGTGTAGGCATAACAATATCCAAGTCTACCATCAAAAGAACACTGCATGAAAGTAAATACAAACAGTACACTGCAAGATGCAAGCCAGTCATTAGCCTCAAGAATAGGCTAAGAAAAAGGCTAGATTGGACTTTGCTTAAAAAGCATCTAAAAAAGCCAGCACAGTTCTGGAAAAACATTCTTTGGACAGATAAAACCAAAATCAACCTCTACCAGAATGATGGCAAGAGAAAAGTATGGAGAAGGCGTGGAGAAGCTCATGATCCAAAGCACACCACATCATCAGTGAAACACTGTGAAGGCAGTGTGATGGCCTAGGCGTGCATGGCTGCTAGTGGTACTGGGACACTAGTGTTTATTGATGACATGACACAGGACGGAAGCAGCCCAATGAAATCTGAGATGTTCAGAGACATACTGTCTGCACAGATTCAGGTGAATGCAGCCAAACTGAATGAGTGGTGTTTCATAATACAGATGGACAACGACCCAAAACATACGGCCAAAGCAACTCAGGAGTTTATTAAAGCGAAGAAGTGGAATATTCTTGAATGGCCAAGTCAGTCGCCTGATCTTAACCCAATTGAGCATGCATTTCACTTGTTGAAGACTAAACTTCAGACAGAAAGGCCCACAAACAGCAACTGAGAGCAGCTGCAGTAAAGGCCTGGCGGAGCATTCAGGAGAAAACCCAGCATATGGTGATGTCCATGAGTTCAAGACTTCAGGCTGTCATTGCGAACAAAGAGTTTTCAACCAAATATTAGTAAAGATCATTTTGTTTTCAGTTATTTCATTTGTCATTGTAACTGCCAGCAATGGCATTTGCAAGATGTTTTAAGCTTAAGTTTATATATTGATTTCAGTTATGCATATTTTTATGTTCATTTGCTGTTAAACAGTCCTTGAAATTATTATCAGAGTGGTAATAATCACGTTATAAGTTGATGGAACTTTTGAGTTGATTTTGTTTCCATCAGGACTGTTATTGTTGTAACACGCTGCAGACAGAGCACATGGACGACGGAGAAAGTGTCGGTGTTTAATGTTATTCCGCAAAGAAAGTGTCAACTTAATTCCCTTTACATGGTAAAGGACTTGTGTAATTTCAAGAGTTGCTGCAGAAAGATCTTTTAACCCCCTTTGTGGTATTGCGGCCAACGAGGTATGACAGTTTATTTTAGTTAGTTTATTGTTGAGCTTTTTCTCTAAGTCTTATATAAGTTTATATCATGTGTGATGTGTATTGAAATAATTTGTTCTCTGTGAGAATGTTTTCATTTATATTTATTTATATGTTTGTATAGTTCTCACGGCATGTTTGATGGCACCTGTGTGCAATAAACGCAGAACGCCTTGTGTCCGTGATGTATCCAGAGCGGAGTTACAGTCATAAATTAAAGGGATTGTGTTTATAAAAAAAAGCTTTAGTTTTTCACATTTTTATGCAATCTTTTTGTTCAACCCATGGAATAAAAGCTGAAAGTCTGCACTTCAGTGGCACCTGAGTTTTTTTATTTAAAGTTCACTGTGGTAATGTACAGAAACAAAATTGGAAAGAATGTGTCTCTGTCCAAATATTTATGGTCCTGACTGTAACTTATACATGTAACGAAATCTAATGAAAAATAAATGTAACAACTTCTTAATGTTAAATTACTCGTTATTTATTGACTATAACTTTTTTAAGTGACAATCACAGTTGCATAGGAAACATATGTTTGCTTGTTACTCTGGCATTAATCCTTTTAAATTTGATTCAGACAGGTAAGATTATATGAACATATAAGACTGAGATATTTAGACACTCTGGACCACTGATCTCTAAGAGAAGTGTTGCTGTGGTGCAGCGTGCTGACGCTAAACTCATTCTCTTTAGATTTAGCATTTAATCCTTTATCAAATATTGTTAATCTTATAACTTCAAGATGGTAGACTCTGGTCCTTGAATTATTGTCTGACATTAAACCGAAATGCAGCTACAGATCTGCCTCTGCAGGTTTACTCAATTCTTTCATTTCTGCACCAAAACTCTCCTTCTTTTTCTGATTTTCCTCTCTAGTCTGAGTCACACTTGTGTGTGTCTGTGTGCGTGTGCATGTTCACGTGCTCTGCTGTGTCTGATTTGAACTTTGAACTTCTGGTTTCATCAGGATGACTAGTCTGTCATTAGTTTGAGTTCTTGTTTGTTTTCTGACTCTTGAAACTCAGAAATCTGTCAAATGTTTCAACAGCTGAACCTTTTGTTGCCATGGAAACATCTTTGTTCTACAGAAAATCTAAGCAGCTGTTTTCTTCCACTGCAGACTCTTCAAAGAATCAAAGATGTTTAATTTCTGGAAAATCCAGAAAATCTTTGAATCCAAACCTTTCAGCTTCAGTGAAGAACTACAAATGTAGAAATGAACCAACCAGCAGCTTCAATGTTCTGACCTCAGAGTCTGCAGTCTGCAGTTTGGACTCTCCAGTCCAGAACACAGAACCTTCATAGATGAATCCTTCAGGCTGTTGTAGCTCAGGTCCAGTTCTGTCAGGTGGGACGGGTTGGACTTCAGAGCTGAGGCCACAATTTCACAGTCAGTCTCTGAGAGTTCACAATGTGCTGTAAGTCTGTGAAGAGAAAAAAAGACAGAAACAGGTGATCTATGATGAATTCAGGCTGTGATGAAGTTCCAGCTGGACATTTATCTCTTCATCAGACCTGAAACAGTCCTCCTCATCAGTCTCTCTCAGACCTTCATCTTTCTTTCATTTGCAGCTGGAGGTGAGAAAGTGGAGCTCCATGGAGCTTCATGCTGCCCGCAGTCTGTCAGTGATCTGAGGTCTGAACCCCAAAGTTCACAGTAGAACATCTGGATCACAGAGACTGACAGCTGTCACTCTGACCATGATGATGATTATGATGATGATGGTTGAATGTTGACAGTTTTTAAATGTTGGTTATGATCCAGTTTTCTGAGAGTTTTCTGTTCATTTCCAAAATTATATTTTCATGTTTTCAGCTCTGAAGCTGTAAACAACAACAGTTCATCTTCCTGTTCTGTTGCAGAACTTTGAATCCAATTTCCTCCTCAGGTCCACGTCTCCCGTCATGAACAGAACCACAGCAGCACCAACCTTCAGGCAAAACTTTTCAGAATGAAACGCCTTTGCTCTCGCTCCTACACCTGGCTGTGGATCCTGCCTTTGGCTCGACTCGTGCCCCTGACTATCCCCCCATACCCGGCTGGATGAAGCTCGTCTGCTGGACTTTAAATATGTAGTGGTAGAGTTAGATAAGTTAATTCTTCTGGTAAATCTGTGTGGTAAATCTTCTGGTAAATCGCCTGTCCGCCCTGGGGGAGGATCCCTCCTTCATGTGGGTACCACTGAGGTTTCTTCGTTTTTTCCGGAATCCGGTTTTTTTTAGGAGTTTTTCCTTACCGCAAAGGGGGGTCTATTTTACTATTGAACTCTGTGTATTCATGATCCTTTTGAGTTCATGTTTTACTTTGAAGCCCATCGAGACGATTGTTGTTGTGATTTTGGGCTATACAAATAAAAATTGAAATGTAAATTGAAATTAAAGGTCTTCTTGGTAGAAAGAGGCTAAAGTGACTGTTTCTATGGAGGAACCAGAACCTGTGTAGGTTTACAAGTTAGCTGTGATGCTAAGCTTCATTGTTCAGAGTCAGAGTCGTCCTCGACTATGACAAAGACAGAAGACGTCTGTCAAAACATGTCAGGTACAGTATTTTCACGACTATAAGGCACAATTAAAAGTCTTGCATTTTTTCCAAACTGTAGGGGGCGCCCTATGAGGCGGTGCGCCTAATGTGTAGTTGTGGGACTTCAGCAGAAGAGTAGATGAAGACAGCATGAGAACTAACTCAGTTTTTCTCCCACTGCTTTTTATCTACAATGAGTGTGTGAGCTGAAATGTGTGTGTGATGAAATGTGTGCGTGCTAAAATGTGTGTTGAAATTTGAGTGTGCTGAAATGTGTGTGTGTGTGCGCTGAGTTCCCGCATGCTGCTGTCCCCCGTTTGCAAAAGGAGGGGGCAGACACTCAGCCAAGTGAGTGAGTAAGCATTCAGTTTATGTTACTCAGTTAGGGAGAACAGTACTAAAAAATGTTCTCCCCCAATAAAACAGAGACTGATTCTATTATCAACCCGCTCCGGAGGCTCTGAGGGTCTAAACGGGGAAGTGAACCCTGAAGGAAGATCCACCATCAGCCCTGGAGAGGATCTCCCCTGCGTTCAGAAACCTCACTGCAGGAAAGGTTCAACACTAGTATGCATGTTTTACCGGTATGTTGTGCTAACATGCCCGCGCCTTAACACCTGGTGTGCATTTTGTTTGTGTCAAATACAGAAAAAATACCCCTAACTGAGACTGCGCCCTATAACCCAGTGCACCCTATCGTGGTAAAAATATGGTAAGTGAAAAAATACAACTGTGTCTGACATAGAAGAACCTAAGAAATCAAGTTTCTGCTTCAGTTTCTTCTTTTAGTCATCAAACTGTTTCATTCACAGATCAATGATTTCTCTAGAAAGAAGATGATGAACAGAAGAAAGAGCATTTTAGAAATATGCTTCTAGAATGACTGACATTGTGGAAATAAAGACATCCTTTCATTCTGGACCGTCTGCTTTGGGTTCAAACCTTTTAGAAGGTTCTGGATTGGATTTCATTTGGACAAATATGATCCTTCTTTGTTCTTTAGCTGAAAGATCATATGACTATCAAAAACAAGCGGATTTTCTTCTTTCATGTTTTTATTTCTAATCATTTTCAAACCTTTCATTCTTTGTCAATCAATCTGAACACTGATCAGATTTATCATCACAATCATTTCTGGACTCACCTGAACTTTCTGCAGTTCCTCACAGCTGGGATCAGTCTCCGTCTACCTTCATCTGATGTCTTGTACTGTTTCAGATCCAGTTTATCCAGAACCTCCTCTGACATCTGCAGAGTGTAGGCAAGAGCTGAGCAGTGGATCTCTGAGAGTTTCTTCTCTGATTTGTTCTTTAAATTCAGGAACTCTTGGATCTCCTGATGCACTGAGAGGTCCTTCATCTCCATCAGACAGTGATAGATGTTGATGTTCCTGTCAGGAGAGACTCCTTTACTGTTGATCTTCTTCAGGTTGTTGATGGCTCTCTGGATGGTTCCTGGATTCTTCTCTGTCTGACCCAGCAGGCATCCTAAGAGTCTCTGGATGGTTCTTGGATTCGTCTCCGTCTGACCCAGCAGGCCTCCTAAGAGTCTCTGGTTGGACTCCACAGAGAGACCATGAAGGAAGCGAACCAGCAGGTCCAGGTGTCCAGTTTGACTCTGTAGGGATTTCTTTATGACTCTACTCAGAAACTCATCCAGGTATGAGTTCTTCATGTTGTATTTCAGGAAGTCTTCAATGACCTTTACCTTCCTGTTGGAGTAACAGTGGAACATGTAAACTGCAGCCAGAAACTCCTGAACGCTCAGATGAACAAAGCTGTAGACCGGTTTCTGGAAGATCTCACACTCTCTTTTGAAGATCTCAGTACAAACTCCAGAGTACACTGAGGCCTCTGTGACATCCAGACCACACTGCTGCAGGTCTTCTTGGTAGAACATGATGTTTCCTTTCTCCAGATGTTCAAACGCCAGCCTCCCCAGCTTCAGAAGAACTTCCCTGTCAGTCTCTGTCAGCTCTGGTGGACTTGTCTGATGTTCCTGCTGGTACTTGTTCTTCTTCCTCTTTGTCTGGACCATCAGGAAGTGGGAGTACATGTCAGTCAGGGTGGTGGGCAGCTCTCCTCTCTGCTCTGTGGTCAGCAGGTTCTCCAGAACCACAGCAGTGATCCAGCAGAAGACTGGAACTTCACACATGATGTAGAGGGACATGGAGCCCTTGATGTGGGAGATGATTCTGCTGGACAGATCTCCATCTGGGAACCTCCTCCTGAAGTACTCCTCCTTCTGAGCATCATTGAAGCCTCGTACTTCTGTCAGTCTGTCCACACATGAAGGAGGGATCTGATTGGCTGCTGCAGGTCTGGAAGTGATCCAGACCAGAGCTGAGGGCAGCAGACGTCCCTGGATGAGGTTAGTGAGCAGCACGTTGACTGAGGACTTGTGTGTGACATCAGACACCACCGGACTGTTGTTGAAGTCCAGAGAAAGTCTGCTTTCATCCAGACCATCAAAGATGAAGAGAAGTTTGCAGACAGACAGCTGTTCTGCTGGGATCTTCTGGAGTGTTGGATGGAACAGCTGGATCAGAGTGAGAAGACTGTGCTGCTCATCTCTGATCAAGTTCATCTCCCTGAAGGACAGAGGAACCACAGCACTGATGTCTTGGTTCTCCAAGCACTCGGCCCAGTCCAGAGTGAACTTCTGCACTGAGAAGCTTTTTCCAGCTCCAGCAACTCCGCTGGTCAGAACCACTCTGATGGACCTGTGTTGGTCAGGGAGGACTTTGAAGATGTCTGGATTCTTGATTGCAGTGTCATGGAGCTGGTTGGTCTTGGTGGTGGTCTCCAGCTGCATCACCTCATGTTGGGTGTGAGCCTCTGGTCTCAGTCCCTCTGTGATGTAGAGCTCAGTGTAGACCCTGTTGAGGAGCGTTTCTCTTCCTGCTTCTTCAGTTCCTTCAGCCACATGTTCACTTCTGCTCCTCAGACTGATCTGATGTTCTCCAAACATCTCCTGCAGACCAACATCTGCTGAAAGAGCTGAGCAGAAAGCTCCTTCATGAGTGTTCCACATGTTTCCAGAAGAATCCATCAGCAGAGGATCAGGCTCTGACTTACCAGCTCTGGGTCTTTCTGCAGACTGGGGTCCCCTCCTCTTCTTCTCTCTATGGACATGAAGGAGAAACGTTAGTGAACAACAATCAAAGCAGTCAGTGGGAAGTTCCAGACTAACTCTGATCATGGAGCAGATCCTCTCTGATCTTCAGACTCAGATATTGTGATCCAGACTGAGCTGAATGTGAGCAAATGTGTTTCCAGGTTAAACCAGAGCAGATCTAGTCCATCTGAAGGTCTAAATGATGCGTTAGCTGTGTTTGGAGCTCATGTCTGGACTGAGGTCAGAGAAAAGTTCAGCTGTTTGCTTCATCCTCACAGACTGAGCTTTGTGTCCTCAAGAGTTGTCAACTCTTTTCTTTCCTCTCAGACCTAAAGCATCACAGCAGATGGTTGACCTTCCTGGATGGATCAGCTGATGTTCTTGATGACAACATTGTTGTTCCTGCTGAGAGCTGAACTCTGCTTTGTTCACTAGAAACTGCTTCTTACTGTGAGTCTGAAGGTCCTGGTTCAGTTCTGAAGGCTGGAGGATGACCTTTGGACGTGTCACTCTTCATGGATCCACAGCTGGAGGCTGCAGACTGGACTCTCTGTGTGACCTGTTGACCTCTGCAAACACCAAACCATCAGAGTGTTGGAGGATCTGCTTCTTCATGAACAGCTGATGGACTTTGACATGAACACAGACTGAGCTGTTTAGTCTGGAATAACATGACATGTTTGGATCAACAGTTTCCAGTTTGAGGGAAAAGGTTTCAGCATTTTCTGTCAGTCAATCCAGACTTTTTTCTAGAAAAGCTGATTCCAATTCTCCATGTAGAAATGTAGAAATTCTGAGAGCAGAAAGTCAAACTAAAACAATGTGATGTTTGGAAAGCATGACAATCTGAATCCTAGGAGTCTGCAGTGATTCTTCTCATTAGACTGGAGCTGCTGTCAGTCAGAGTCAGCAGTCAACATGTTTTCTTCTCCAACATCTCTGATGTCTCTCAGAGACTCTCAGAAGACTCAACTGAAAAGATCTCATCACACACATGATGCTCCAAGTGAGTCTGATCAGAGAGATCCAGAACTGAACCAGACCTCAAGTCCTTCATCTGAAAACTGTTGATCATCTGAACTAGAATCCAGCCTCCAAAAACTCTGACAAACACTCACTGTTCCACTCCGGAATAGATGACTTTGAGGTTTATTGGTAAATCCTTCGACATGTCACTCCTTTTGGACCCCCAGCTGGATCCAGGTCCAGATCCAGGTCTAGATCCAGGTCCAGATCCAGATCCAAATCCAGATTCAGATCCTGATCCAGGTCCAGGTTGGTTCCTGTGAAGAATGAAGGTTGCTGGTGTGAGTCCTGAGCTCTGACATGGAGAAGATCATGGACAGTTGGAGATGTTCATCTCACCTCTGAGCTTTGCTCTGGTTGTCATGGTTACCATCTCTGCTTTTAGAGGGAGGGGCTCCCTCCTGTGGCTCCTCCCACTGATCCATGCTGCTGGATTCACTGGATCCACATCAGCTCACACACACCTTCCTCCTTCACCTGCAGAGGAAACCCTCCTCATCATCAGCTCTGATCCTCCTTCACCAACAGATCAGCTGCTCCTCCACTGATTGGCTCTTCTCTTGTGTTTCCTCTCAGGTTCAGGTGAATGCAGTCAGACAGCAGTGGGAGGCAGATGAAGCTGCCATCAGCTGCTGCACTTCTGCTCTCCCTCCACCAGGTGGAGACATGGAGCTGCAGCAGCAACATTTCCATTCAGTCACTTTGACAAAGAAACAACAAACTTCCTGTTTCTACACTTCAGGAAACATGAAGCATCAAGAAAAACAGACAGAAATCAAAGAATGAGGAGAAAAGAAAGAAAGACATGAATTCTTCCTCCCAGAGCTCCAACAGAGACTTTCTCATGACCTTTGACCTCCACACAGGTTTGGATGGAGGAGAACAGGAAGGTTTGGGAGTCAGAACTGAAACCTTTGGCTTCATGATGGTTTGTGTTTCTGACAGAAAATCTTTCTTCTGTCTGGGTTCTGGAAAGTTTTGACAGGAAGCAGCAGTCAGCTGATCTGAACCACTTTGATGCTGAAGACCACAGTTTAATTCCAGGAAATGTTTAGAAAAAACACAACAAGCATCAGCTGATTGTTATTGACTTGATGAAGAAGAGTCCTCCAAGTTGTTGATCATTGATAAACAATGATGAAGCTTTGGAAACAGCAGAGGGATTAGAGTTTGCAGAGAAAGAAGAAGATCTTCTACAAACATTCAGAAACAAACAGTCAAGATAGTGAAGACAAAGTTCCAAAAACAAACTCACTTCAGTTTCTTCAAAGAGATGAAGAGGAAGAAGAGTCTCCCTCATCGTGTCAATGCAGCTGCAGCACAGATCACTGATTCACAACCAGGAAGAGTCCACCTGGATGGAGGCGGGGCAGCATAGGTGGGCGGGGCAGCACAGGTGGAGCAGCCTTCCTGGAATGAAATCCTCAACCTGCCTGCTGTCTACCAAGTGAACAGCCACTGCTCCACAGTCAGAGGATCAGGATCTGATCAGGTTTTATCCTGACATGAAAAGGGGGTGGGGCTTCTTGTTGGAGGGAAAATGACTGTCAGGAGCTGCAGGATGTTTGTTTCCTAAACTAAAGACAGAGAAAAGGTTCAAGAAGAAACCTGACACCACCTGACAGCAGCCGAGAGGAGGGGCGGAGCTTCAAGCTGATTGACAGATGATTGATCTCAGTGACTGAGAAAGGTGAGGTCATGTGACCTTCTGCTTCCAGACGTGCATGAACTCCCCTCATCTGTCATCTGCTGACACTGAAGCAGAAACTCCTGATGGAGCTGAATGAGGGGGGCCTGACTATTTCCTGGAAGCAGCTCCTTCTGATCATCAGTCAGACTCAGAGGAACAGAGAGTTTGTTCACATGCAGCTCAGGAAAATGGCTGACAGTGAAGCTGAGAAGCTTTTCTTTCCATGTCTGTTAGAATCACAACGTTTCAAATCCACAAGATCCTAAAACTGATGGAAAATGACTGAAGACCAAATGGATTTAATGATGATGAGTTATTAGTTTGTCTGCAGATTCTACTGGTGATGAGGAATATATTCAGATTCTGTTTAGGATTTAGATGATTGCTCTCCTCTGCAACAGCAAAAAACTGAGCAGATTGAACGTAAACAAGTCAGAAAAGCCATTTAAGGGAAAGATTTGATCACAAAGAAAACATCAAACTGAAAGAATGTGGATCTTCCAGATCTGTCAGAGCTTCTAGGAAAAACTCTGACAGATTCCCACAGAGAGAAAGATGTGAGGAGCAGAAAAACACTGCAGTTTGACACTTGGACCACAGACCAGAGCCCTCCACTCACTGCAGCATTTTGGCCTCACAGGCTTCCATCCCCTTTAACAGAGTCTGAACCAAAGCTGAGCCTGAGAGCAGCTCTGACTGAAAGAATGTGGATCTTCCAGATGATCTGTGGGACTTTTTTTCTGCTTTAGTCTGGAAGAATGTTCTGCAGCAGAACCACATTCCTGAAGGACGTCTGTGTTCCTCAGTAACAGGGCGTGTCTGAACGACTGCAGATTCTGCAAAACATCAAGGTTTTCTGCAGCTGATGGAAGGAGTGCTGCCCCCTGGTGGACAGGAACTCAGCAGTGCAGCTTCAGGATGGAGTGGCTTCCAACAGATCAGATCAACGTTCTGCTCTCTGCTATAGAGGCAGAACGTCTCCTTCTAAGAAGAATCCAGAGTTCCTGATCACAAACATCAACTGAAGCCCAAATCAGAGCTGATCAGGACGGACGAGCTCAGAGTTAGAAGATGAGAGAGGAGCATGACAGCATCTGTGTTCAAAGCTGATGATGAAGCAGAGTCCAGCCTCTTCCTCATTCTGGATCCAGAACAGCTTCAGGAAAGACAGAAGCTCTTCTAAAGGAAGGAAGGAACAGATTTCTAGAGAGGATCAGGTTGGTGGCCATGAAACCAAAGAGAACTTGGAGAAAGAAAGACTTGAACCGGATCAGCACCAACTCTGGACAGTCCTTTTAGTGGTGGAGCACAGACAGAAGCAGCATCATGTTTGTCACAGAGACGTGAGCTTTGAGAACCACTCTGCAGCTTGACATGAAAACAACCGCTATTCCTGCTGTTTCTGGCCGTTTCACGGTCTGACAGCAACAATCTCAAATGTTGGACTGAACCCAGTAGAGGTTTTAGGCACGGGCGATACGGGCGATTGTCTGGGGCGCAAAAATGAAGGGGGGCGGCACCGGCGGCTCAGCCTTTTTAAATTAATTTATGCACCACTATTGGTTTACTTATGTCACAGAGCTTGTAACAGCCTGAACCCTGGCAGCGCCCCCACCGCGCAGCTGCGCACTCTCTCTCCTGTCTTTGAGAAGTAGACTCAAATGTGTGTGAGAGGGAGAAGGGAGGGGGCGCGGGGTGAAGGTTGCCGGCTGAGTTAAACTCCGCCGCGTTTGCGCAAAAACCTGGCTGGATCTTCTTCAAGAGGGGGTGACAGTCGCGGGCCGCGGCGCAGTGCCTGATGAAAAAATAAAAATAAAAACAGCGACAGCGCCGCCGTGTAGCGAATTGGCGCCCCTCGGTGCAGCAGCACGCGCTCCTGCTGGAAATGTGTGAAGAAAAAAGGGGGGGGGGGGGGGGGTTGCGGCCAATCACTTCACCTGTGAGTCGCTTCCAAATGAATTGGCCAGGTGAGGGACAAGGGCGTGGAGTGGGATCTACTTTATAAACTTTTTAAAAGTCAGTCATATGGTGACATTTTCTAAGCTAAATTTTAATAAAGGTATAAGAAATCATTCTTTTTTGGGTTATTTTTTGTGTGAAATGCTCAAATAAAAAATGGGAACACAAAACAATGTTTTCACTAAGGTGACAGTTGGTTTAGCCAACAGACTTGATGCCTTTGTGAGGACATTTATGCTAAATGCAAAAAACATCTGAAATATGGACAAAAAAGGTCAAAATCATCTGGTGCCTAAAGAAAGGAAAGAAGAAGAGGAGAAAAGAGATAAAGAAAAGGGTTTGTCCTCACAGCTAGATGCATGTTTTCTAATTCTACCTGCCCTGCAACAACAACATTGCTGAGGAAAAATTTTTTTTGGTTGATGACAAAACCTGAAGTAGGCCCAAATGCTGCAAATAACGTCATTTTTAAGATTTTCTTCTTAAACGTTTGCTCTGCCTTAACTTGTAACATTAGTTATGATTCGTGTGTCTGTCTGCTCTGCTGTAACACAAAGTTTTGCTGTGTTTTACTGTTGTATATTAGTTCATAATGTTAAATAAACTGTCTTGGTAGCTGCTGCTGCTGTTGCTGCCATAACATGCTTATGGGACAAATAGCTGCAGATTGGTCATTACTGTAATAATCATTTGTGGCAGCTCAAACGTTTTCACAATGTTTTTTAACAAGGGGTTTAGGGGTTAATTTTGAGCCTGCATGTATGAAGTTTATTTTTTATTTATTTATGAATGTTGGGTTATAATATAAGTCAAAAGAATTTGCATACATCTATAGGTACTTTTAAAGATGAATATTTACCATTTACTACAACTCTATGGTGACAAAACATAATGTAACAGATCTTAACTAAAATGTACCAGACAAAGGATTGAAGTAGTAGTAGTTGTAGTGGCGCTGCTCAGATCAGGACCTCAGATCACGTCTGACCTTTGACCTCACACTGGAACTGGCCGCCTCTGCCGCCACGGCGACTGAGTGGAGCGGCTCTACGGCTGCTGGTGGTGTTCCAGGTGATGGAGGATGTTTTCCAGGTGTCTGCTCCTGCAGAGGTCTGGATGGATCTGAGCTGATCTGAATGTGCTGACAGCCTCTGAGGAGAAGAGGCTGACAGAGGAACCAGGAGCTGAAGGAGGCTAAAGGCCCAGGATCCAGAAGCAGCTGCAGAGAGACCACCAGCATCAGGATCAGGATTCCAGAGGGGCGGGGCTCAAAGTGGGAAAAGACTTTTTGCTCCTTGAAAGCAGACAGAAATGAATCCAGATGTTGGAAACACAGACGTCCTACAGCGGGGCTGCTCCTTCCTGCTCCTGGAGATCTACCACCTGCCTGTTCTCCAGCTCTCCCTGCACTCCTTCCTGCTGATCACCTGGACCAGGTGTGTTCATCCAGTCACAATCTGGAGACATCTGATGGAGCCAATCAGCAGCTAGCAGGGCTTGGAGATCTGGAAAACAGGCAGGTTGGTAGATCTCTAGGACCAGGATTAAGCAGCCCTGTCTTCCAGCTTTCATTCCCAGAATGCAACAGTTTGACTGAGAATGAATGTTCTCCTGCTGTTGCTGTGAGGATTCTGCAGGTCAGTTCTTCAGTGGTTCTGGTGGTGTTCTGTCTGTCAGTCCCTCCAGGTTCCTGTCAATCATCCACATGTCTTCATGTCTGTTGTCTTCAGTCAGTAGAAGTCTCTGTTTTCAGGTCTACATTGTCAGATCATCAGTTTTTGGTTTCTCCATGGATTTTCTCCTGTTTCTGTTTCTGGATCAAATCTTGACGTTTCTGTCTCTGAGTCCAGTTTCTGCATTTTGGCTCCTCCCCTTCCTGACAGCTGGATCCAGTGTGACTCCGGTTCTATGTTGGATTCTCTTCTGCATCTGATCCTCTAAACACAGGAAGTTGTTGTGACTGGAAGGATTTGGATCCAGAAAGATGGAGAACCTGAAGGATCCAGAGTGGAAAGAAGGCTAAACCAATCAGAAAACATTCTGTTCAACAGAAACATTTAGTGTCAGACCCGGAATGAGGAAGCTGTGACCTCACCACAAATACTGTTCCTTTATTTTGAAAATCCCCTGCTGTTTGATTTTGTACTTAGTAGCAGCTTCCTGTCCCTGCAGGATCTGCTCTGTGTTGAATTCAGACGTCTGGCTAAAGTCCAAAGTGACTCCTGGACTCATTTAGAGCGTTTTTCTGAAACCTGAACGTCTGGAGGCTCTGAGTCCAAGCGGAGCTGCAAAGACACGAGCTGCAACTCAGAAGAAAATGGTTTGATACCAAACTGGGGGGTTTGGAGACACTTTTGGATTCAGCTGTAAAGCTGCTTCACACCCAACGGGATTCACGCGGTGGGCGTGGCCACTTTCAATGTAAAGTCAATGGTCCAGACACCATCTGAGGTCCTGTGGCGCCATTTGAGCGGTGGGCGGCATGAAGGTCTGGCAGCAGCGTGACGGTTTGAGTGACAGCAGGTAGAAAACACATCAATCTAGTGAATGGATCCATGGTTCTCCTGAACTTCCATTCATTCTCTTCACCTGCTGGTTCCCTTTGGGGGCAGCGGGGTTTCAGGAAGCGTCCTGCCTGCTGTTGGCCAAAGGCGGCTTCAGCCTTCAGTCTGCTGCAGGGCCCATGGAGCTGGAGCATTGATCTGGCTATGCGGCTCCAGGAGGAGAGCTGGCGGCCAGACAGAGAGCTGCTGCTGATGGAAAGACAGCCTGATCATCTCCTGAACTTTAGCTTTCTGGTTTCCATGGAGACCATCAGAAAAAGGTCCCTGATTTGATTCTGGTTTTTAGTTTTCCTCTGGGGTTAACATGGGACAGTAAGCCTTCAAAGTCGGTCAGAGAGACGGAAAGATCCAGGAGCAGGAGTTCCTGTCTGCAGACAGAAGAGGACAAACAACATCCAGAACTCACTAAGACTCTACTTTCAGGGATCATTTCTTTAGTCTGGAACTAGAGGATTGTGTTTCTACAGAGGTTGGTCTTGCTGTCCATGATGATGAATGAAGATGTTTCCTTCAGAGCAGGAAGCTGGTGAGAAGATGAGAATCTTCTTCACTGATGAAGACTGTTCAGTGTTTCTGGATGTGACACTGAAGGAGGAAACATTGTCTAAGTGGACTGTTAGTTTGTTGGAACCTGAAATTGATTTGTGTAAACAATCATGAAGTAAAACACGTGTGAATTAATAAGTGTTATGTGACCATTTTCTTGTTTTTTCAGTTTCTTTATTCCAGCTCCAGGTTTCCCAGCCTGCCCCAGAAGCTCCTGATTGAGGAGGGTTTAAAAGGACCTTTTTGGCTCCTCCCTGGCCCCTCTCTTCTCCCATGGCTGGCAGCCACACTGGCAAGATGACTCATGCTTGAGACAGCAGCCTTTGTCCCTTCTCAGCTTCTTGTTAGTGTTTCCACATGAGTGGGAATAAACCTGGTTGTTTCGTACCGTAAGACCTTAGTTGTGTCTTTTATGTTGCACCCACTGAGCCTGGATGTAACAATAAGATATGGTTAATTACGTCCTGGGGTTATTATTAAACTCTGACAGTCCACTTGAATTTGAATGTGAGATTTTACTTCCATGACATTTTTGCATAAAAACATTAAACCTTCATTTCTGCCTCCAGAAAAACCAGCAAACAGACTGAGAGGAAGACACATTCCTCATCTAATGTCATCAGTTCAGATTCATCCACAGAAGCTGATGGTTTCACAGAGAGGACTCAGACTCTGCTGACCTGGGATTCATGGAAAAACCACAGAAAAGGATCCTTAGTGTCAGGCGGGGGGGGGGGTCACATCTCTCCGTAGAAAACAAGGGAGCAGATGAGAGAAAACATCCAGAAAGCAGCTCCACACTCTGAGATCACAAAGGCTGACAGGACTGAGCTTCTGCCACAACAGTTGATAAAGGGGGATATCCCATGATGCACTGGGATCATTTTAAGTCTTTGTGTAGATTTATCAGCCTCTTTTATTTCATGTTTGTGTTTGCTTTCTCTTCAATAATCTGTAATTTAAAAATCTGGAGTTCAAAATGTTTTTTTTCCAAGATTCAAGAAGCGTCACAGAAATCTGACACATTTTTCTGCAGCTGGAGATCCTAAATGTGTCTGGATGGAGGTCAAACATCTTTGATGGTTAAATCAGGGATTCTTTTTAATGTTTTAGAAGAATTTCCTTGTGGGTGTTCTCTCCACCACTTCTCTTAGTCCTTCTTGCATCACCTCAGAACTGCTGCTCCATATCCTCAGACGATGAAGAAAACTGAATTTTATATCAAGACAAACTATTATGATCTAAACCAATTGTTACGCCCCCGTCTGTGTCTAGGGGTGACTGGAGGCATAACATAAAAAAGTAATTGTTTTGGCTAATAAGTTGACTATAACAAAAAACACCAAACAAATGTCTCCATAAAAATATACCCAAATTTATTTACAAAGAAACACCAACCAACAAGAACTACAAGTGAAGCAAAAAGGCTTCGGGGTGAACCCAGGCCAAAACAACAAACAAAAACCCCACCTAACTGAAACATGTAATCTTGCCTGCAAATGAAGAAAAAGGGAAATCAATGACAAAACACTTACCTCCCTAGACTAACAAAAACAGGAGAAAACATGTACTAAAGAAAATGGCATTTCACCCCTACAGCTTCACTTAACATAACTTTAAACCAAAAGAGTAAACAGAGTGGGCACATAGAAAAACTACAAAGGACTACAAAGTACAAAACAAAGTGCAACACAAACTAAACAGGTGGTGAATTATAAAACAAAATGGAGAACAAAACAAAATGGAGAAGCGGGCCAGGCTGCAGTGGAGGCTTTGGCTGCAGTGGAGGCTTTGGCTGCAGTGGAGGCTTTGGCTGCAGTGGAGGCTTTGGCTGCAGTGGAGGCTTTGGCTGCAGTGGAGGCTTTGGCTGCAGTGGAGGCTTTGGCTGCAGTGGAGGCTTTGGCTGCAGTGGAGGCTTTGGCTGCAGTGGAGGCTTTGGCTGCAGTGGAGGCTTTGGCTGCAGTGGAGGCTTTGGCTGCAGTGGAGGCTTTGGCTGCAGTGGAGGCTTTGGCTGCAGTGGAGGCTTTGGCTGCAGTGGAGGCTTTGGCTGCAGTGGAGGCTTTGGCTGCAGTGGAGGCTTTGGCTGCAGTGGAGGCTTTGGCTGCAGTGGAGGCTTTGGCTGCAGTGGAGGCTTTGGCTGCAGTGGAGGCTTTGGCTGCAGTGGAGGCTTTGGCTGCAGTGGAGGCTTTGGCTGCAGTGGAGGCTTTGGCTGCAGTGGAGGCTTTGGCTGCAGTGGAGGCTTTGGCTGCAGTGGAGGCTTTGGCTGCAGTGGAGGCTTTGGCTGCAGTGGAGGCTTTGGCTGCAAGGCACCCTTCTCACCGGCTGGAGGTCCAAGTGGTGGCTTTAAAGGCTGCCTCCACCAGCTCTGGACCAATTGGAGGCCATACCTTCATGCTCCACACCTGAAAATAATCAGACAAAACCAGACACAAAGATGCACAAAAAACACAGAAGTCCCACTCTGATACAAAAATACACAAAACACGGAGCAAACAGAACCAAATAAAACCAAATACGGCCACAGCCGTAACACCAATCAAAGCTGCTGACAGAAATGTTTCCATCCTGCAACTTTACCTCAGGTTCCTCACCTCCTTCCAATGTTTGCTGATTTTTTTTATGTAATTTGTTTTAGTTTAATCAAAAAGTCTGAATCAAATTATTTTCCAAATGTTCTTCTGTTTCTACATTAAAAAGGTACTGAGTGTAGAAAGAAGAACAGGACTTTTCTGTCCCTTTGGATTGAGGTCAGAATGTGGTGATTTCACGATTTTGTTGGGACCTTTTGAAAAGAGTTCAGTCACTTTTGAAAAACTTTCATAATCTATGTATATTTGTACAAACATGAGCTCTAAAAAGAAAACTGGAAGGATTTTAAGGCAACAGAGAAGACAGCTTTGCTGAACTTCTGCTCCCACAGTCGATGCAGCAGAGACAGAAACTGAAGCCTTCATCACATCACCATAGCTGGATTCCAGAGCGCTTTATCAAAGCGTCTTAAAGTGTGGGTGACATGGCCTATTTTAATAAGCCAAAATATAGTAAATAGTCTCTATTTCATGTTGCGATTGTTTTTTAATATTTTTCGAAAAAGAATAAATAACGAAAAACGCGATATAAACAACGAGGACGGCCGCCGGCTTCACGCATTCCGCCGAATTCGCGCCGCCCTGTTTGTGACGTAACGAAAGGCAGACAACATGGCTAGCACCGATAGCGAAGCACAGAGTGATGCTACCGTCTTCCAGCCAAGACCACTTAAATTTGTTTTTTTTAATCGTCTTCTCACAACTGAGGTCGTGACCACGCTCAATAATGACGATGCCCGCATTATTGATCGCAAACTCTTCAGATTTGTTTGTGAAAGTTTAGCGTGTCCCCGCCAGTTTTGGTCTCTAGGGGATCCGTCACGCTGACCACGTGGTACAGACAGAGCCAATCAGAGCCGTCGACGCATCCGAAAGCAACTAAAACGTCCCGTCATTGGTCAATTAGGCCGGGTAGACGAGAGATAGCCGCGACCATAGAGGAAGTGATCCGCAGAGAAATATAGAAAATAAAGCTAAAATTCGCCGATTTCAGACAATTTTTTCATCCGGAAAGCGATTTGTCCATAGAGATCAGGTCTTTATTTCCAGGAAAGTACGTTCGGTTTGGTCAAGGGCTTCGGTTTCGCCCTTGTGCGTTGAACTTGTTTTGTCCATTGTTTCAGCAGCGTTTCTTGTTTTGGGAATTTATACACAGATACACTTTCACTAGATGTATTGCTACATCCAGCTGCCACACAACGACTTGGCATGTTGATGATTAACAGAGAATTAACGAATTAACGATGATTAACGAGAGAAACGAAGACTACCTGCTTTGTTTACCTGCTGTCCGAAGCGGAACTACGGAAGTCAATGCCTTTCGTGACGTCACAGGTCATATCGGGGTCACTTCCAGCCTGCGCTCTTAGCGGCAAATTCAAATCTCTGATTCCTTCGAAAGATGTCTATTATTCATATGCTTCGGATTTTTTTCGACGCGAACTATTGGTATCAATAGAATCAGCGTTTAAAGGGCTTTTTTATTTGACAAAGTTGTTCAAAGCATGGCATCCACACTTTAAGCCCGTTTGGACTCTGGCGCTCCACGCGCTGGATGAATAGTGGCGTTTGGAGGAAGTGCGGCTGCGCAGTCCGTCACTGAACACCGTCACTGCCTGGACCTCTTTCTGGGTCCTAGTGCCCTAAATGTTACAGCTCCTGGTTACACAAGAAAAAAGTCCATTCTAGAGGCCACTCTGACATCATCATCATCAAAGACAGCGTTACCTAGCAACCATAGCAAGACCATAGCAGCTATAGAGGGAAACACAACAAACCATCAACGGCGGTTAAAGCAGTCAGACGTTTGTTCTGCAGCTCAGCAAAAATCTCTGGTTTAGGTTTTGGGGAGAAAAACAAAGGAAAACACACAGAGAAGGATTCTGCAAAGGAAATCCCAAGTTCTATTGGTAAGTCAGCGTCCTGGAAACATGCTTTGTTTGTTCTGAAGTGGCATGAATGCAGACTTAGATTGGTTTGTTTCCTTGGATTCTTCAGATGGATTCAAGCTGTAAATGTTGTCAGCATAAAGCAAGTTTGGACTAAACTAAAGCAGAAAGTGGCTTTGAAGATGGTCAGGAGAAATGAGGGCTTTTTTCAGGAATTCTTGGAAGAGGAGGACTTCTCCAAACAACCAGAATCTAGGAGGAGGTTTTTTCAGCATTGATATCAGGATTTAGCATGAGCTTCAATCCCATTTTTGTTCAATCCAAATGTTTACCCTCATATTCAGGAGTTCAACTCTGAAAGCCACCATGACATCATAGACATTAAAGACCCTGTTACCTAGCAACCAAACACAACAAACTGTAGACTATTCAAACTGGACATTTTGGGGCAACAATTCTTTTCTAACTCAAGTTTGGTTGAAAATCCAAATGATGGAAACAGATTGTGTAAAGGAAATGAGGATATATTGGTGAGTCACAGTCCTGGAAACATGAGTTGTGCTCTGATGAAGACGCCTGATCCAAATGTGGATTTTTGAAATGTTCTTCATGAGATTCAAACTGATTGAAGCTTTGAATTAAAGGTGTCAACACATTTCTGCATTGGATTCGTTCTGTTTGTGGTATTTCCCTGTAGCGGATTGTAAGAATAGGAACAAAAATAGCAACAACAAAATAATCCTCCTCCCCTTAAAACATACATTTGACTCTGAACAAGTCTAAAACAAATCCAAGCAAAGACCAGCGCTGGGGCTCCTGCTAGTTTCTTTTAGAGGAGCCTGCCTCTTCCAAACATAGAATGTTCATTGCATTCAACATTAGGAACAGATGACGGCTTGAAATGTCTGCTGTTGGTTTCAGATCCAGACAGAAATTCAATCAAATGTCTGTGAATCCATGATTTCCTTAGAATCTTTGACTCTAGATTCAGATCCATCTGGTTCAAAGGATGAAACTGCAGCTAAAAGTCTTTCAAAAGTCCAAATCCTCAAAGATGAAACAGAAAGTTCCTAGAAAGTCAAATGAAAAACAATCAGATCAGTCCAATTATTTATTTTATTTATTTTATTTTTTAATGTATATTTTTCCTGAATTTTTGTCTTTGAAAATCACAGTGTTGTTTGGTCATTGTTTTATTTCATAAATAATGTTATTTATTGTATTAAAAGGATAATGAATGAATGAAACTGTATTTATATAGAACTTCACATCTCCCTCAAGGTACCAAAGGGTCACGGTGCCTGTGTCAGCCACCTCCCCCTCCCAGCACTCCTGCTCCTGCTCTGCTGATTGGAACCAGCTGTCCTGCATCTCCTCATCTCCTGGTGAAACTCTTTTTCCCCCTGGAGCAATAAACTCTGTACTAACTATTTAGTCTAAAGTTCTTTCTGGGTTTCAGCATCTGGGTCTGCCATGTCTACGACAACCCTGACACCAAAGGGCTTCACAATAAAAAAGAGATCTAAAATTGGAACAAAAGTTTATTATTATATTACTTGTAAACTAAAACATCTAGAATATTCTGTTTTAAAATATATTATTTTCAATCCAAATGTTTTCATCTACATTCCATGTTATATCATTCTCACTCCACGCATCTGCTTCTGGTCCAGCCCTTCTATTAAATTTTAGAACCCAAAGAACATTTTCTAAATCCAACCATGAAGGGACTTGAACCCTCAATCTTCTGATCCGGACTCAGACACCTTGTCCATTAGGCCACATGGTCCAGAAGAAGCCCCAGTTCCAGCTGACAGAAGTCTGGTTCTGATCCATCAGATCTCACTAGCAACAGAACCAAACCTTCACGTGTTGCAGCAACAGTTTCCATGTTTGGGAGGATCTTCTGAAGAACAGCTCAGTTCCAGATCACATCATGATGTTTGATGTTTTCTTCATTCCAGGAAATCATCTGTGTCTCCTTTGATCTGTGCTGAGTCAGCACTTTGACTTGTTTTCAACTTTAGATCCATCATTTAGAATCAAGGATTCATTGATAAATATTAATTATTAACAGAAAATGAAGAGTAAATGTATTTATCATCCAGCAGTGATTGTGGTGTTTGTAAGTCTTTTATTTTGAAATTCCTCAAGGATGATCATCATGGTGGGATTTCTAGATCTGCATGAACTCATCCTGAATCCAAAAGACACTGGAGCATCAAAGAATCCAACCCATCTCTGCCAACATGAGGCTCTTACTTTGAAAAGTCTCAGACTTCCTGCAGGGAAACAGGCTTTCTGCTGCTGCACTGACAGATGTGCACGAGCTTGAAAGAGCTTCCTGACTGAGGAGCTGCAGACTTTCTCCTGCAGAGCAGCAGCTGACTTCAGCGTCGTCATGGGAACACAGTCTGCTGCTGCTTCTGGAAACGTCTTCAAGGCTGTGGTGGGACTTGTTGGTCTGGAGGACAGATTCTGGGAGCAAATGCTGCTTCAGCTTCAAGCTTCAGCTCTTTTCTTCTGGCAGAGCTTAGAAGAAATGGAAACCTCCTTTGTTCTGACTGTTTGCTCCAAATCCCAGATTCAGGAATTCCTCCAAGAAGTTCAGCTCAGAGATCATCAGCAGAGAAAAGCCTGAAGTTCTGATGGAAAATGACAACAGAACATGATCAATATTATTGATCCACATGGAATCCAGAAGAAACTCTGAGGTGAAGACATGAAGACACAAGCTTCAGAGACATGAGGAGAAGTCAGAGTGGATTCATTCTGGACTTTCTTCTCACATCTTCTCTTCAGAACATCTTTGTCTTTGATCCTTCAAATATTCAGGACTCCAATTCTGAAATCTGATCATCCATGGATTGTTTTTGTGGGATCAGATCCAGAGTTGCTGAAAGTTCTGCTGCCCTCTGCTGGTCAAAGTGTCCAAACAGCAGAGAGGAGATTCTCTGGGATTCATTGGAGTCCAGATTCTCCTGGATGTGAACAGTCTCTGCTTCTGGAACAGAAGAGTCCTTCTCAGAGCAGCATTGAGGATCTGTTCTGTCCGGCTGAGAGCGCTCCCTGCTGGTAGGAGACAGAACCACATCAGCTGCTTTTCTTTGGCCGTTCAGAAACAGTCTGGAGACTCTAAAAAACCTCCACTTCCTGAAGCAAACGGATGCAGAGCATCATGTTTGATCCTCTTCCTTCAGAAACGGCTCCAAGTCAAGTAACTTTATTTGTCAAGATCTACAATGTTGACACATACATAGAAATGGAAATTGCGTTTTCTCTTCATCTTCAGTTAAACGGGGAGACACATTCAAATTGCACAATAAACAAACTATAAATAGAAGAGGCCTAAATATAAATAGTATAAAAAATAAAAGTAAAAAAATGAGGAGAGAATAAAGTGACTGAAGTACAGTTACTTAAATTTTTTAACGGCACCGGAGGACTGGTGGAAGGTGCAGTTAGTGCTGATGAGGTAGGTGACGTGTGTGTCAGGGATCAGCAGAGCAGGAGGGCAACGGGGCAGCAAGAGGGGAGGGGGGGCAGGGCTGGGAGAGAGTTCAGCTTCCTGACAGCCTGGAGGAGAAAACTGTCTCTGAGTCTGCTGGTCCTGGCCTGAAGACTGTGTAGTCTTCTCCCAGATGGAAGCAGACTGAAGGAGCTGTGGGATGGATGGGTGGGGTCAGCTGCAATGCAGAGGGCTATTCGGGTCAGGCGGGTGTTGTAGATGTCCTGGAGGGAGGGGAGGGGGGCACCGATGATCCTCTCAGCTGCCCTCATGATGCGTTGGAGGGACTTCCGGCTGGACGCGTTGCAGGCGCCATACCACACCGTGATGCAGCTGGTCAGGATGCTCTCCACCACACCTCTGTAAAACAGGTGCATGATGGGGGAGGGACTTCTGGCTACAATTTACTCAATAAAATCAAAGTCAAACGTCAATCAGAGAGGATATCAATGAGCTAAACTAGTTTTGACTGTAAAACTATTTGTTTGTGATATTCATATTTCTGACTTGATGTTTTCTGCTCACGCTTGGCTTCTTAAACTAAGGAGGCTAATGCAATATTGTCCAACCTTTCTTACCGTAGAATTGTAGAACAATTGTGTTGAGGACATCCCATCCCGCTGAGATCAATTCTACATTAATTGCAATTATTTAAACTAATTTAAGGTCATAGATCATTCGTAAAGAAGTTGATCAAATTTATTTAAAATGAAAATATTTTAAATGATTTAAATACAATTACTTATTAAAATTAATTTATTTTGAATACATCTACTTAGTTTTCACAAAAGCTCTTGTTAGATTAGTACTGACAAAATTTGTTGCAGTGAACTGAAATTCACCAATTTTATTATGAATTCATATTTTTCTGTCATATTTACTGCACCTTTGAAATGTTTTAGAGTGCAGTTTTAAGACTTACAGAATAGATTTCAATGAGATTGAAGAGTCAAAACTGAACTTTGAGAGTTGGACTAGAAAGCAAACAGTGACGTTAGCATCTGCAGACTGAGTCCAGCTGGGATCAGATCTAATCCCAGGTTTTCCAAGCAGAAACTTCCTTCACCAGACTGGACCAGTTGCAGTCAAAGAAGACGGACGTGTTCTTGTAATCACAGTCCATTCAGTTGCTGCTTTGAACAAACATTAAGTTTATTGCAAAAGATCAAAACCAGACAGTTTCTGAGCAAAAGTTAATGTGGATAAAGTTCATTACAGAGCAGATTAAGAATCACGTAGTGAAAACAGGAAATGAACAAACAGCATTTCCTCTTTAGGACTGGAAAAAGATAGTCTTCCTTTTTCTGATACTAAACTGATGAAGCTTTAACTTCAAATATAATAACATCAAATTTTGTCTGATTTTTACCTTCAGTAACAAAACTTTATATTTTATTAATCTGTGATCCATCCTTTCACTCTGACTTCACTAACAAATGTACTGACACTAAAAATATTGAGTGGGAGGAGCCAAGACTTTCTTTTCTATGATTTAGTCATCATCAAAGAGGAAAGGAACATTTACAGTGAGAGACCAACAACCTAAGAATGACTCTGTTACTGGAATTCATCTTTATTTTCATGGTTCAGTCTGGAGGTAATATTTCTTTGAAAAATGTTTCTTACTTTTACTATAAAATTGTTGTTTACCACATATAGTCAGTCTATTTTATAAATAGCAAGATGTTCTTTGTTTAAAAAAATGGGTTTTGTAAAAGTAGATTATTAATAGAATAAAGATGATTACGTTTTGTTTTTGATAAAAATCTGTTTTCATTTGAACATTCCTCAGGAAGAAAAAACATCTTTGGTATAATTTGTTTTGTAAACAGATTTTTTATAAACAAATGCAAATTCAGTTTTAAAGTTCAATTTATTCAAAAATACATATTTGAATGCTGACAGCTGAAGCTGTGAGGATGATGAAGAATGTCAACACAGTAAAGAAAAGTCAAGAAGTGGAAATGTTTGTAAAACTGAACTAACTTCCTTAAATTAAAATGACTTTTGCTATTTGAACTGCTAAAACTGCAATAAATGGTAATAAAGAGGAAAAGAACCAGTTTTCTGGAGTAAAACAATAATTGAGGAAGAAACTAAGAGGAAGACTTGTAAGGACACAAATAATAAAGCTACAGATTTCAGAAACTAATTGACTGATATTTTAGCAAAAAAATTACTTTTAAGGATTTGAAGGTTCTTTTCATTCATGGTTTAAATTAATTCAAGTTTAGGAAAATAGCCAAATGTTTGATAAATGGCTTTAATTTTTTAATGCCTAATAGGTTGTATATATTTTTCTAATACTATCAGTTACAGAGAAAAACTAAATACTTCATCTGAATTCACAATTCTATCCAGAAAAAGTCAGAGTTAAAGATGAGAAAGATGAAAAGATTAGAGGAAAGTAAAGACGTTTACTTGTGTTTCTGATTCTGATCATCTTTTTCTGTTTCTTCTTGTTTCTCCTGCAGGTTTCAGTTTTGAGATCCTCTATAAAAGAGTTGGAGATGATGCCGTTTTACCTTGTAACATTGATAGATCCTCTGACCGTGATCTTTACTGGTCCATCTACAGACTTGAAAAATCATTTTCAGAGCTAATAAGCTGCAGTGGAAATGTCCAGAGTTCAGCCAGAGCTTTAAGGCTGAGTGTGAGCAGTGACTGCTCTCTGCTCATCAGATACATCACTGAAGATGATGCTGGTCAGTACGCCTGTCAGCGCAGAAACAACAACAACATTGTCACCGTTGTGGATCTGAATACTTTGAGCAGTGAGTATTCTGACCAGAAGAATTCTGGGACTCCATGAATGTCAACAATCTGATCTGATCCAAAAAAGAACTCAGAGCCTGAAGAGACTCTGACATGTGAACTCATGTAATCATTTAGGTCAAACTGCTGACAAAGCATGTTTAGTATGAGAGATGTGAGAGAGTCGGCTCATGCGAGAAAAAATCATAACATTTCATTCTTTTACATAGCAAATAGGTTGAATTGATGAATCCATAAACAGCAAAGATCAATGTCTCTCATGATCACTGATTAATCAGGTGAACTGAGTGTTTGACAGTTTCCTGTTTTGTGTAACTTGACTAACCTCTGATGTGTCACACATTAAAAAAGTGTTTGGTTGAAAATTCAATTAAGGACAAAAATAATAGTCTGAAAACTTGATTCTATTTTTGTTTTCCTTTAGTCTCTTGGTCTCCTTCAGATGTTCATGGAAGAGTGGACCTAACATGCTCCTTCAAGGGCTATGATGTACCTTCTTTCTTTGAAGAACGTCATGGCTGTAAGAAAAGCCGCATCATCTGGATGAATGAGACGGGATCTCAACTGTCTGGTAGAAATCCGGAGTTTGAGGTTAAAAACCAAACAAACTGTGATTCTGTTCTGACTGTGAAACATCAGAGTGGAAACTCCAAAAGATTCAGCTGCCAGTTTGTTGACTATAAGAAAGTGCAGACAGAGGCCGTCTACGTTCTCACAGGTAAGAACTTTGGAAGGATTTAACTTTATAATTGTGTTCTATAAATGAGATTTTTCCACAGTTTAGAAACAAAAACACTTTCTGTTCTTTTCAGTGATTCCTGTGAATCTTTGCTCTGTCAGGATTTTCAGAATAAAACAAAACAAACTTTTAATGTCAATCAAAAATCTATATATGATTTGAACTTTTCTATATAAATGTCATTGTTGTTATTTTTAATAAATTGAGGTAAAAACTTTTAACTCATTTCTGTTGGTTGTTATGCAAGCGTCATAGAAGAAAAGATTGATAAAATAAAAGAATATTATCAGTTGAAACAGGTTTTTATTACAAATAGAAGCAAACATTGAACTCAATAAAACAAACTTCTCTTTAAAGCAGGTTTTGTACTTTTATAAAAGAACCTGTTTGGAGATTATTTTAGAAAAGCATAAATGTAATTACAACTACAAAAACAGTTTTAGAGGAGCTTGACGATACGTATAACAATAAAGAAGAAATGAAAACCTAAAAAAACTCATCAGGTGAACAAAATCTGACAATTAAATTATCAGATAATAATCTGATAATTACGGAACAAGTTTGTTTCACAAATGTTCATTTCTCCAGACTTTGATTCTCTGTTGATTTAACCAAAGGGAGATGTGGAGAGTGGATTGTTCATTTGTTGTTGTCGTTTTTTCCATTTCTTGTTTTCTGCAGATGTCTGGGGGGGGGGGTATTCCTAAAGCAGGTTATGCTAGTTACCACGGTAGGTTTCAGGATTAGGAAGCAGCGTGTTTTTCTGAGTCAGTTGATGATGCTGATCACAGTGCTAGCACTTTTAGCCACATGCAGCTCAGTTAGCCTTACAGATATATATGGGGGGGTTATATGTGTGTAGTGGAAGCTACACTACTACTAGAGAGGGGGCAGCGAGGGAGGTGGCGCGAAGAGGGGTGCGGGTGGCGAGTAGCGCCTGAAGGGTCATACAACGCCACTCATGGCTTTAATTTGATTCTTGTTCTGTCAGTCTTTGACTTTGTCATGTTTGATTGTTTCAAGTTCAGAACTGTCACCTTTCTACCGTTTAAAGCACTTTTTGACTCATTCTGTTCACATTAGAAGAAAACCTTCTGAATGGATCTGAGGAAAAGATCTATTTCTAAAGAAAGAGGAAAAAACTTCCTTGAGGAATTTAAAAACTGTGTCTCTTTAATGGTTTAATGTCACAAAAATAGAAGCAAAGTCTTCATTTTCAGTTTTATCTTTATTTATCATTAAAGAAGAAATCAAACCATAAATGACTCCAAAAGTAGAATTAAGGAGAAATATGTTCATATTAAAACATTATATTGAATTAATGTCACTTTTGTCTAAAAATCCAGCATTTGATGTTAGTTATGAAAAAATATTTTTAATATTAATTATTTTTATCATTTAATAATATTACCCTGAAAACAAAACTTTGTAGACATAATCATCTTATTGTATTTCTTCAGTGATTTTCTTAGTGACTGTTGAGTTAAACTTTAACTCAACAGCCTAAGCAATGAAATAGCAACTCGTCGCATTTTCAGGCAGGCACACTCTGCAGAGTTACAGGTTACTCCCTAAGGCGGGTCAGTCAATTAACTCACCTGCTCATTGTCATTGTGCATAGTACAATTTATGAGAGAGAATTCAGCCATGGAGATTATATTGAGGCTGTTTCAATAGTGAGATGATAATCTTATGTGTCATCGGTTGACTTGGTAGTGTTTAAATAAAACCATGAGCAATTTTAACCCTGACCGGAGAAATGATCACTTACACTCTCAAGAGTGTAGTTCAAGAGTTAAATCTTGTGTCCATTAGTCTTCTCTCTGCCCTGCTTAAGCAGATGACACTCGGCTAGAGGCATCTCCTTTAGAGGCTTGTTATACTCTGCCTCTAAATGCTTAAGGTTCAGTCTAGCTAAAATACTATGAAACCTATGATCCCTCGTGGATCTGAAGTTCTTCTTTTGCAGTATCCAGACGCCCTTGGCTTTATGATGCAACGAATCAGAGACAAATATGAAATGTTCAGTGGTCTTTTCTCTAGGATTAAATGAAATGGTTCAGTCCAACATTTGAGATTGTTGCTGTCAGACCTGCAGACCATGAAAACAGTCAGAAAAAGCAGGAACAGCGGTTGTTTTCATGTCTGATGAGGGTTTTTACATCAACTGAATGGGATTTTTGTCATCCAGAACATTTGACATCATTGATCAAGAAGAACCAATCGAAGCTTTTCTGCGTCTCCACATTTGTAATGAGCTGTTTCCACCAGCAGGGGGCGATGTTCAGCTCCTGCTCCAACTTGAAGCAGTGGTAGGAAAAGTGACGTCACATCCTCCATGTTTTTGGAAGAATTAGTGAAGATTTGAGCCCTTTATGTCTCTGACTTTGATGTTTGATTTTTCTTTGAATTTGATCATTTGTTTCTTTTCGAATGTTGGATTTTTAAGGGAAAAATTTAGTTTATGAATAAAAAGATTACTAAAATGATTATTCTAAATAATTCTATAGTTCAAATAATCAGAATACTGTTTAGAAATTATCAAAAAAGGACATTAAAGTAGTTTGAGGGAACAGTTTTCTGCTTTATTTCAATAAGAAAAGAACAAATTCAAAGTTGGTTGTTAGTTTTTACCTCTGATAATCCTAAAATGTGTGCTTTTATTGTGAAAAGCCGTTTTCAAAGTGGATCCAGGAGCTAAATGAAGTGGAACATCTACAACTTCTGTCCATGATTCAGAGGAACTGCAGAAAGATGACTCCTCCCACTTTGGGTTGGTCAAATATAAAAAAGACATTCATTCATTTTTTTTATTCATTCATTTCATGAAAAAGAAAAAACAACCAAATCCAAACAATTTGGATCAATTCTGGCAGAAAATGTTCAAACTTTTCAACTTTCAGGAAAAAAAAGCTTCAAAGAAATAAATCTATTTTAGAATCTATGAAGAACTCTGACTGGAGAACAGCACCAGACTGCTGCAGCTGCAGACCTTCATGTGACTGTGGGAGCTGCAGCAGCTGAGCAGCTCAGCATCTCTGCAGACTCAGGAGCTCAGAGCTTCTGAAAGGAAATGACAGAGTTGTGGAAGTTTAGTGCTGAACTTCTTGTAGGTCCTGCTTGGTTCAGGTTGTTGCTGGTGGTGGAAAGAGCTCCTGCAGACCTCTCTGCTGTTGGAAGGATCTTCTGTCTGCAGACTCTCTGATGCTCCAGCAGGAGGCGCTGCAGTGTTTATTAATACAAATATTATTTTGTAATAGGATGCAAACTTTTTTGTATTGTTGAATAAAGTAATGACTAGATTGTGACCTATTTCAGAGTTTTTTGTTTTTACGCAACAAATTGAATGGGAATTATGCAGTTACCGTCCAACACTTTATTTTAGCATTTTTGACAGGTTGTGTCATCAGAGTTTGAATAATTTTAAATAAAATAATAATAATAATAATAAATTAATCAGTTCTACATTGACACTCAAATAATTTATAATTTTATGAACTTACCTCTATTTTCATTTTCTGCATTTCATTCAATTATTTTTTTCATAGAAATAAATATAAATAAATAAAAGGAAAACATTGACAGCACCTGGGGCCTGTTTCAGAAAGGAGGTTCAACCAACTCTGAGGTTGAACTTGAACTCTGAGTTGGTCAATCGAGAGATTAACAACTCTGAGTTTTCTGTTTCAGAGAAGCTGATCGGAGTGAGGTTAATCAACTCTGAGTGGACTGAATCGGAGTTGAGCGTGCGCACCGCGACCATAAGAAGCCATTATCAATGGAGCGCAGATATTACGAGTCCCCATGGCAACCGTGGAAACAAAGAGGTCTGCATATTTTTCTCCAGCTGAACTTGACGTGCTGCTGCAGAGTTACAGTGAATATGAGCACATATTCCTGAAGAAAAGCAACACCGCTGCATCTGCAACACAGAGACAGTTAGCGTGGGAAAACATAGCTGCTCAAGTTAATGCGTACGTTTGCATTTAAATCATTGTTATAAAATATTGGCTGTAATAACTTTTTAAATAGCGTAAGGTGTGAAATAAAAAAATGGCGATATTTCAGTGTACTTTTGAAGTGTTATTCCTGGTGTAATTGCATGAAATGCTGCATAGTGTACAGAACCAATCTGGGGGAAAAATGCATTTAACCTCGGTAATGTTTAGAGGACTTTTTTGTTAACCTTCCCCTCTTGCAAATGTTGGTCAGTTTAATATTAATACATGCAATTGTGTTTTTAAAAGTGAACTTTTGTCTACTGTTGAACCTTTCGCTGCGCGAAGACTTCCCCTTTCTTTTCTCTCGTCTTTCCGACCGTGGTCAGAAGCGCAGGGGAGATTTCCTTCAGAAGAGAATTCTCCTTCGGGGTTCACTTCCCTGTTCGAAACCCTCAACCTCCAGAGCGGATTAAGAATGACTCCAAAACAGTTATTCTGGGAATGACACCTTCTCTTTATTTAACTAAGTGCTCCGTCCTCCGAACACACACTATATACCACGCACACGCCTCCGCTGCTCACCCCCCCCCCCCATCTGCACCTGCACTCGCCCCTCCCCTTGTCTCTCGTGGATCGCACCCCGCTCAGCACAAACACACTGCAACACTACCCTTGTATTGATCAAGTGGTATAGGTGTATATGGGATTAAGAAAGTAAGCAGTACTAGCAAATTGTGTTTCCAAAAAGTAATTGTTACATGAATCTAATTCAATGTCCCTGATTTCATTTTCATGTAGATGCAATCCTGCAGGAAGTAAAAGAACATGGCAGCAGCTAAAAATGAAGTATAAAAACATAATTCAATCAGGTCAAATTTGAGCATGTCATGGATGTAGGCTTTGTTGACAATATTTGACATATGAAACATCTACATAGCAATACATATCTAATGTTGTTTTCATTGTATATATGTAATTGACTGCAACGAAAAACGGTAACGCTCAAACACAAACGTGTGGGGAAATGACAAAAAATCGAGTCCTCTCAAAATCCTCGTACGAGGTAAATATAATTCTCTATGAATTAATGCAGCCTCCTCGTCTATTGGGTCCTCCAAAAAAGAACAAGTCATTCTTGTCACTCAGCTTGTCTCTGTGTGACGGAAATGTGGGCAATGAAGGTTAAAGCGAAAAATACCGCTTTGTCTTTAAAAAGGGGAGGGGACCGGCAGAAACTTTGAGTTTGGAGAATAAAACCTGCTCCCGACCAGGTTAGGTTCACAGCATAAGTAACCATGGACACTGACTCCGAGTATAAGTTACCTCTCTTTCAGGAACGGGTTTGACTTACTCTGCTTTCTCTGGTTTAACAAACCTCCCGTTCTGAAACGGAAAACCCAGAGTTTCCCTGATTTCAGGGTTAACTCACTCAGAGTTTACACTTAACCTCCTTTCTGAAACAGGCCCCTGTAGTCGAACTCGCTCAAACAGCTGACCATAACTTGTGACTAAAGATGGATAATATTTTTTCCAAAAACATGAAAGGACGTAACGTCACGTTTCCTACCACTGGTTTATGTCATCCTTTTCATAATATTTGATATTTTATTTTATGAGGACTGGTGTTGCCCAGAAAATATGTAACTCTTCTTCGTTTGGTTAAATATACACAAAAAGACCTGTTGCAGACGACAAAATGGCGCCCTAACATCATTAGCTGGAACCAGAAGCTCTTGTCCTGTTCTCCCTTCTCCATTTTGCTCGACAAATACTTTTTCTTGTCGAAATACACAAGTCACACCGGACTATCGTTGATAAAAAGCGCCCGTTTATAACTTTATTTGCCAGTAAAGTTTAACAGAAGGTTATTTTTCCCCCGCCATCGACATGATAATATGAGCGACAGACAACACTCCACACCAGCTGGTGGCGCTAAAGCACCATGACGCTGTTAGCCAAACAAAGAAGAAGAACAGCACGAGGCGCTAGCAGCGTTAGCTTGTTAGCAGGCTAGCAGCGTTAGCTTGTGTTGAGAGGTCGGTGGTGTTTTGTTGGGACGTTTGTGAGGTTTTTGGACAGAAAGGACGATACGTGGTTCGTGTGGAACTCTCAGCATTTTCCATAGTGTCGTAAATGAGTGAAGAAGTGTTGAACGGAAAGACAACGTGGATTGCTGTGATTGTGAGACTAGCAGATGATCGATCGGAGCTGCAGTGAAGAGGACGGCGGTGTTTGTGGGAGTTGGAGCTGAAGATCGGAGCAGGAACCATGTCTTCCCTTCAGTCTCTGAGAGAGTTGATCAGCGAGCGACTAGCTGCTGCTGCTGAAGAAATCTGCAGACTCTGTGAAGGAACCATCGTCCAGTACGAGCAGGAGCTCTGTCGTCAGCGCAGACTGCTGGATGTCATCTGGAAACCACAGCTGCAGCTCCACCACATAGGTATGTGACCTTCATCAGAGAAACAGAGAAGCCCTTTGAGCTTAGTACCCCCCCCCCCCCCCCCCCCCCCCTGTTTTACTTTGTGTACTAATTGTGCTATACAAATAAAACTGCCTGGTCTGTCTCTCACAAGTACAATTCACCAAAAATTTACTTAAGTAAATGTAACGCATTACTACTCACCTTCGCATATATATTTAATCCCACGAGTCTCTTCTGGTCCTCCAGACTCCTCAGACATTTTCTCCAAAGATCACAGAGTTTATTGATGCTTGAAAAAACCCAAAAGTCCTGGGGGGTATTCCAGGAAGCATGTTTAAACTAGCCTGACTTTAAGCCTGAACTCTGGCTGAAATCCGCCTGAACTTGCTTACTCTGGGTATGTCGGTTCCAGAAGACCAGATGAGTTGGCGTAATTACGCTCGACTTGGTAACCCTGGGTTAATGGGCGTGCACGGCAGGTACATAAAGACATTCTCAATAGATCGCCGATTTCTGGAGTCACCATGGAAACGCGTGGGGAAAAAAAAGAAAACGCTGTACTTCAGTGAGACGGAGTCTGAGATTTTAATGACGGCGTATGAAGATTACACGTCCATCAAAAAAGTAACACGGCTGCATCATCAAAAAAAAAGCGTTTCTGCAAGTAGAAAAAGAACAGACAAAGTAACCGCACAAGTTTCTGATCTTGTTTCCATTTTCCTTGTGACGCACATACATATATAACTTCCAATTTTGCCAACTTAAATGAATTACCTCTATTGGTAACAAAAGAATTGAGTTAAATTTATTCAACCTAATTTCTTACGTCTATAAAACTCAATAATTGTTTATTCAACTCAAATTTACGTATTTATCTAACTAAATACCATATTACTCCAATTCAATTAATATTTTGTCCATCTTAATTTATTATATTTCTTGAACTCTCAAATGCCTAAGTTTAAGCCGGCAGATATACTCATTTTTATAACAATAAAAAAGACGGGGGGAATAATGCACGGAGTGCAAAAATTCATTAAATAATTTACCATGATTGTCATTACAACATCAAGCCGTAGGGGTGCTATAAAAACTCATCATCCTCTCCTTTGCTCTCACTCATGGTGCAGAGACGTAAGCTCAGTAGGGCAAAATAACTCGGCGAAGCATGGCAAAACACAGTAAAACAGCTAAACAACTAAACATATTTGGTCAAAAACCCAAACCTAAACCCAAATCCGTCCAGACAGGCAAAGGGAATGGTATCCCACAATCCTTTGCGGTGCCGCTCTAACAGCAGCACCAAAGTTACACCTTCTTAATTGAATTACTCTGAATAAAAGTAAAATAACTGTCTGAAAACTACGTGTAATTTTTAAACCGACTTACAAAAAAATTATTTATTTTAACTGAAACAAATAATTAAGTTAGATCAAAGTAAAAAAAAAAATTTTTCCAGCATCCATATATGGTCTTATCAGCCTCTCATGGTGGAAAAAGTATTATATGAGCTTCTTCATCCACTAAATCATCTTCAAATGGACACGCCATGCTGCTACACCTCTCTGTAAACAAACTAAGCTTCAACTAAACCTGCTCCAGACCAGGTTATCTTCAGAGCATGAGTTGCCATGGCAACTTGACCTACCCTGAGACATACCTCCATTTCTGGAACCGAAAACTGAGGTTATCAACTTCCTTAGCCTCAAACTTACCGTGGGAGCTAGCATAACCTGCTTTCTGGAATACCCCCCTGGAAACGTATAAAAGGCTCCTTGTTGTGTTTGTGTCCCTGCAGTTCTCCCCCAGCATTGGGTGACTGAAGAGGAAGATCTCTGCAACCAGCAGAGGAACTTCAGAGTGGAACAAGAGGAACCAGAACCTCCACAGATAAAAGAGGAACTAGAGGAACTCTGCATCAGTCAGGATGAAGATCAGCTTGATCTGAAGCAGGAGACTGATACCTTGATGGAGATTCCTACTTATGAGGAAGATGAGAACAGTGAAGCAGATCTAAACAATCAGCAGAGCTTGAATGTAACTGATAGTCAGGATGAAGAAGGAAACCAACATGAAGAATCAACATCAACTACAGATGAAGAGACAGACCCACAGAACAGAGATCAGAGGAAAAGGAGGGACAGAAGTCATGTCCAAAGTGTGGACAGCTCTCACATGTCAGCAGGTCAGTGTGACTCTGATCTTCATCTCCACACTATCGGTATGTTCACTTCAACAACGGTTCTATCTTGAGCTTCAAGCTCTCCAAACATGCAGTCCATCAACAGCGTGTCCTGGAAGAGTCTCTTCTGTCCCTTCCAGTTGAAAAGACAGAAGACATTGTTGGTCAGTGCAGCCCACAACATTCTTCAAATCATATGATCTTAGTTAGTCCCTCCAGCTAACGACAAACAGGAAACCTTAACAGATCAAAGAGAAAATTGTTAGCAGATAAAAAAGTCCAATCTGTTTAGTCGTCTGTGGTTCTAAGTTTGTAGTTCAGTTCTTTTCAGCAGATTTCTCTGTCAAACCCAAAATCCATCTAAACCTCTTTGATGTCTCCATGTCTCCAATTCCAGACATTCAGACAGATTCTATTTCCAAAACTCCATTTCAAGCTAAAACCCAAAGACAGGGTCCTGCTCATGGATCTGCAGACAGAAAAGATTCAAACCTGAACACATCAGTGAAAAACTGCTTAGTGTCAGAATTGTTCTCCATCTTTTCTGGACTGATTCTTCCTCCAGTGCAGCTTCATCTTCATCAAACTGCTCCTCATTGGTGGGTGGAAACACAACAGGGAGGTTTTTCTGTGTCCAGTTCAGCTCCATGAATGTTCAGGCTGTTTAATGTCAGTGATTTCAGTTTAGAAAAACTGCATCTCTGCTGAGATTTGCTTCACTTCCATAAGAACCTCAGCAGCATCAGGATCATTTTGTTGATGGTTTGTCTGTGGAATGACATTTCATACTCATAGCTTCAGTGGAGATCAAGAGTCTGGAACCTTTAACACTAAAAGAACCATTTGATCCAGTTTCTTCCCTTCATTGTGTGATTAACCACTCATTACCTGTTATTAATTAATTAACTAACTAACTAACTAACCTAATAATTACAGTGAAAAGCCTGATTTTGAGGTATTTTTTTGAAATCTGTGACATTGTGGTGCAGAAAAAGATCAAGTTAAAACTAAAAAAGCGGCTTTTTAAAATTGTTCTCATCATAACGGACTATAGGCTACGTATCCCATCATGCATCACAATTGTCCCGTAATGCGTATCGATCAATCAAAGTGTCCATTGACTGTGATGTATTCAAATACTACAGGATAAATGTAGTCAGGTCCATAAATATTGGGACAGAGACTCATTGTCAGCATTTTTGGATTTGAAATGAAACAAACAAGATGTGTTCCTCCATGGCTAATGTTTTTAGCACATATTAGCCTGATGCTAACCCTTCTTGCAGCCAAGAAAGAACCACTGGATTTTAAAGCACTGGAGCACACGGATTAAAAAAATGATGAGCGAGCAGGCCGTAAATAATAATCAGAACTAATCTCCTGCAGCTTCACGCTGATTTTGCTGTTCCACGACAGCTACAGCCCCATGAACGGCTCTAGCAGATTTCACCATGCTAAACTTTGGCGTTTGCCGGTTGGACTAACAAACACTGACATCATCGCCCCGCCTCCCTCCTGGAAATGCTAACTGAAATTGTGTTTTGCAACACTATTTGCAGGATGGAAATGAAATTGCAATCCCCTCTTTGCATTTTTGTTTTAATTGTGACACAGAATAAGCAGTTTTTAAGTAGAAAATAAAAACACATTTTGAAGGATTGATTTTTCATTTCATTTGATGCAGTTACAGTGTGAAAATTGAAAAAGCTTTTCTGTTAATTCATTATAATTTTCAAGTAAGACATTTCTAACTGAATTTTATGGTGTCAATTCAGCACCTAAAGAATTGCGCGTCAAAACCCCAAAATCTGTGAATCAAAATGCTTAAATTGAGACCCAAAACCTATAATTTGCAACCAAAAGCTATAACCCAAAGCACAATCATATTTCTCAGTTGCTGATTTGTTTTCTCATCATTCTGAAATCCTTTTTTTGAGTAGCAGTTTTATTTTGAAATCGTCTTTTTGAGTTGCACTTTTATCTCTTGCGGTTTTGATTGTAAAACCTGTCAACATGTAAAAACAGCGACATGTCAGTCAAGGGGAGGAGAGGCGGGACATCCCCGACATTCAGAAGCTCTTCTGCTACCGAATAACTCAAGAAGTCTTACGTCAACATACCAGTTTTTCCCATTTTTCAAATCTTTTACTACATTAAACAATCAAACTTGTACTTTATTTAACCAGAGGACGCCAGCACAGTCAGATAAGGAGCTCCACCAGTAGCTGCTAGTGAAAAAAGATGTTAGAAAGTAAGACGTTGCATGAAAAACTATCCGATTCAATGTAAACAATGTTCTCCTGTGCTAGCATGCTAGCTAGCTCAATGCATTTTCCAATGAAAAAAAAACATATTGAATTTTCATTCATGAATAATTACCTAGAGACAGAATCAGGTTAAAAGTACATTTTCTGTTAATTCCTCCGTCCCCTTTCTAGTAAATTTGTCCTATTTATCTCAGCATGATTTAATTTGAGTATACAAAAAACTGTTTGTCCCATTTATGAATTACTTATCTGCAATTTCATTTCCTTAAAAAAAACAAAGAAAATATTATTTTCTATCTTTAACTGACTACAGGTTATTGACTGAAACAGTTCTCCTCATAGGGGGGAGGTGTAGGGGGGGCTTTTTCAGCACAGTTTTATACTGTTGTGTTTAAGAAAACAAGAAACATTTTAAAAAATTAAAAGTTTTTTATTGTGCATATTCCGAATGATACTATTTAATTTTTTATTGTTACTTAACAATACATAAAGTCACCATATCATATGAAAGGGCCTCTTCTTGTGTTTCTGTAGTCCTCCCCCAGTGTTGGATGACTGAAGAGGAAGATCTCTGCATCCAGCAGAGGAACTTCAGAGTGGAACAGGAAGAACTGGAATGTCCACAGATTAAAAAGGAAATAGAGGAATCTCCACAGATGAAAGAGGAACCAGGGGAACTCTTCATCAGTCAGGATGAAGATCAGATTGATCTGAAGCAGGAGACTGATACCTTGATGGAGATTCCTACTTATGAGGAAGATGAGAACAGTGAAGCAGATCTAAACAATCAGCAGAGCTTGAATGTAACTGATAGTCAGGATGAAGAAGGAAACCAACATGAAGAATCAACATCAACTACATATGAAGAGACAGACCCACAGAACAGAGATCAGAGCAAGAGAAGAGACAGAAGCCATGTCCAAAGTGTGGACAGCTATCACATGTCAGCAGGTCAGTGTGACACTGATGTAAAAAAAAATCCCAAGAAGACAAATATTGGTAAGAAACACAAGCAATCTCAAAAAGAAGAAAGACTTTCCTCTATCCAGTCTGGTAAAAACTCAAGAATAAACCCGTCTGATTCCATGGAAACCATGTCTGGAGAAAGATGTTATATCTGTAAAGAATGTGGTAAAAGCTTTTGTAACAAATCTCTGTTCGGAATTCATATAAGAATCCATGCAGAAGGTAAGAGATTTTCTTGTAAGGACTGTAATAAAAGCTTTAGTCACAGATCTACTCTCAAAAGACACATGAGAAGTCATGCAGGAGAAAAGCCTTTTTCTTGTAAAGAATGTAAAAAGAGTTTTAATCAATTATATAATCTCAAAACACATATGAGAATTCACACAGGAGAGAGGCCTTTTTCTTGTAAAGAATGTAAAAAAAGTTTTAATCAATTATCTCATCTCCAAAGACACATGAGAACTTGCAAGACTATCTTGACAATGTAAGGATTTAGTGTAAACTCTAAATTCTGAACTTTTCTGATAAGCGGTTGACCTCTCAACCTCTGTACCACAGTCAAAGACTTTATTTAACAGGGGGAAAAGTTCTGTATCTCAGAAAAATTAAATATTTTAGAATAAGCTTTTAGTGCTTATAACTTCTGGGGTGAAACCCCAATGTTCTAATGAACTCCATAGCAATGTGAGCTTTCATTTCTTATACACAGACCCACATGCTGATGGCCTCCATTCAATATTGTTGTAGTAACTTCATTAGAGGGAGGCACAAGTGAGATTTGAATGCTTAGAAATGAGTTTTTCTAAAATAATAAAATAAATGTTGGTTGTTTTGATATGTAATTCTCTACAGGAGGTCCTTTGTCACAACAGCAGTTAGTCTACAGAATGACACAGTTTAGGACAGCTGAAACTTCTGCTGTGTTTGCTTGTTTATTCATGACGTGTATGTTTAATATTTAATGGATTAGATTGATCTGCGCTTCTCCAGACCCTCAAAGCTCTTACAGTGTGTCCATTATTTATTCACTCCTCATTCATACTTGATGATGGTAACTACGGTTGTAGCCACAGTTACGGTGGCCCAGAAGTGTCACAACACATTAACGTTACACACAACACATTAACGTTACACACAACACAATAACTCACAACACATTAACTCACAACACATTAACTTGCCTCACAAAACTTTAACTCACAACGGAAGTAAATCAGCAATGGAAGTGCTTTTATTCTGAAATTTCCACTGGGCTGAGCGTCTAACTACCTAACAGAAAGTAACGTCACAGTGAGCTGTGGAGGGAGCATGTTATTGCTACAAGAGAAGCTAGCAGCAGTGTTGCCACAAACTTTCTCTTTATTAGGTTCTCTTTCCTCTAAACACACATTATGAACGCACACTCCTCCCTCCTCTCTCACACCCCTCTCTCTGTCGCTGCACGCGCTCCTCTCCTCTCCATCTCTCCACATTCTTGGTGTCTAGTGTTGCGGAGTGGGTGTTCGTGTGTCTTGGGGACCGCACGTGCGTGTGGGAGGAGGCAGCAGAAGAAAGGAGAGGATAGGGGCGCGCGTAAAGCATGAGGAAAGAGAACCTAATAAAGAGAAAGTTTCTGGCAACACTGCTGCTAGCTTCTCTTGTAGCAACAACATGCTCCCTCCACAGCTCACTGTGACATTACTTTCTGTAAGGTAGTTAGCCGCTCAGCCCAGTAGAAATTTCAGAATAAAAGCACTTCAATTGCTGCTTTACTTCCGTTGTGAGTTAATGTGTTGTGTTGTGAGTTATTGTGTTGTGTTGTGAGTTAATGTGTTGTTTTGTGAGTTAATGTGTTGTGAGTTATTGTGTTGTGAGTTAATGTGTTGTTTTGTGAGTTAATGTGTTGTGTTGTGAGTTATTGTGTTGTGTTGTGAGTTAATGTGTTGTCAGTTAGTGTGTTGTGAGTTATTGTGTTGTGTTGTGAGTTAATGTGTTGTGTGTAAAGTTACTGTGTTGTGTTGTGACCCTTCTGGGCCACCGTACACAGCTGCCTTGGGGCAGACTGATAGAGGCGTGGCTGCTAGTTCGCGCCCCTCTGAACATCACCGGGACATTCATGCACATTTACACTTCCACTTTGTATTACTATTTTAATTTGTACTGACTATTTGTTTTTCTAACTGTTATATTTCTTGTTTGTCTGCTGTAACAACTGAATTTCCCTCTGGGGATCAATAAAGTCTGGTCTTTTCTTATCCTGACTTTCTTGGACAACTTTTTTAGGTTTTCATCTTCTCTAAGCCACAATTATCAAAAGCAAAAAAGTAAAGAATCAATACATTTCAATCTATGTGTAATGATACTAGACAATGAGTTTCACTGCTGACAAAATATGTAAAACTTTTTTTCCCAAAATGAATGATTTTAGATGTACCTGTTAATAGAAATAAGTTGTTTTGAATTATTAGATCTAACATCTAGTAGAGCTAACATCTAGTCGAGATAGGCATCGTTAAGATTTTATCTATCAACTCCTCCCTTGTGCTAGCTTAGATGACCCCATTATTACATTGACATGTTCTTCCTACCATGACAAAGGTGGATAAAGGTGGAAAGATTTCATGTAATCAATGGACAACAGTGAGGATCACAAATCATTAAAGAAAAAAGGTTCAGGGCACTGTCTAGTGGGTCTAGATGACCCAACTCCCAATGTTAAAGTGCCTAGGATAGCACAAGGGATAAACTGCTGCTTTTCACTCTGGTTCCTTATTAATATTCTAATCGATATCTTCTGGTGTAAGTTTACATTAAATAAAATGATCAATAAATACCAATGTGTATTTGTAGGTAACAACTCAGATAAACAGTGCAGTTAAGATCCAAAATGCAGAGTATATCAAATGGCCTCCTTACTGCCAAGAAATAAAACAATGTTGTATTTTAATTATTTTTACATTGTGTGTTTGAAAATGTGTTGTTGACGCACAATATGATCTTTCAGCGTTCTAATGTTTTAATCACTGTTTAATATCAAGGAAAAATCACACATTAGAAGAACTGTTATTCCTGTTTTTATTTGACTATTTAATAATAATAATAATAATAATAAACCTTATCTGTATAGCACCTTTCAAGATAAAAATTGCAAAGTGCTTCACAGTAAAACATAGTAAATCAAAACATAATTTTACAAAATAGTTAAGAAAAAGCTATTTTAAGAACATAGGTGTTTAGCTGCTTTTTTAAAAGAAAACAGTGAGTGCGGATCTGAGGCTGAGAGGAATGGAGTTCCAGAGGGATGGAGCCACTGCTGCAAAGGCTCTGTCACCTTTAGTCTTTAACCGGGTTCTCTTAACAACCAGCAGACCCTGGTCACATGATCTCAGGGACCTGCTGGGAGTGTATGGCTGCAAAAAGTCTTTTAACTCTTGTGCTATCCTAGGCACTTTAACATTGGGAGTTGGGTCATCTAGATTCACTAGACAGAGCTCTGAACCTTTTTTTTTCAATTTTTTGTGATCTTCACTGGTTCAGTGGATTACATGAAATTTTTCCACCTTTGTCATGGTAGGGAGAACATGTCAAAGTAAGGGTGGGGTCATCCAAGATAGCACAAGGGTTAAGCAGATCGGTGTTTGGTTATTGAGAGCTGTGTATAGCAGACAGAGTCAGTGCAGCTGGAATAATAATGGGGTGGCGTGAAAACTCGGATGAATTTGTTGAAAGCCTTGTAGCAGCGTTCTGGAAAACCTGGAGCCGTTCTAAAGATTTTTTGCTCAAGCATGTTAAGATGGAGTTGCAGTAATCAAGACGATGATATAAAAAGCGTGGATGAGCATCTCCAACTCAGAACGTGACACAATTGGACTCAGTTTTGCAACGTTTTTAAGATGATAAAGACAAGAACGTACAAGTGACCCGACATGTGAGTCAAGGGATAAAACTGGGTCTAGAGTTACCCCGAGGTTCCTTACAGATAGAAGAAGCAGAGCCCCTGGACTATTGGGGGGAGGGGGGGGGACTGTCAGAAGCACAGACTAGGGCCTCAGTTTTGGCTTCATTAAGTTGAAGAAAATTATCATTTAATCAACTCTCGTCTGAATCCAGACACCTGCATAAAATATGTATTTTAAAAACATCCTGCGGTTTAACCCTTGTGCTATCTTGGATGACCCCATGATGACCTCATGGATGGATTGGATGACCTCGTTTGGTACAAACATCTTCTCAGAATATTATAAATTGCCCAGTAATAAACAGACTGCAGACACTTTGGCCGGCTTTACACTGCAGGTCTTGATGCTCATATCCGCTTTTCTGACTATATCCGATTTTTTTGACGACCCGCTTACATCATCTTTTAGAAGTGACCCGTATCTGATTTTTGCATTTACACTATACAATGTTGAAACTATCAAACGTAGACGTTCTGAGGACTATGTAGCAGTATTTCCGCCTTCCGCGGACCTACTTCAGACTGTTGTGATTGCGGTTGTCATGGAGGCAAGGCGGCGACGGAAGGAGGCGTGGCCTTGAGCGCTCCAGAGGGGATGCGCGGAGGAGAAGAAAAAGGAGGGCTGCTCTGCCGTCTTATGTGCTCTCTTTGAGTTTTGAATGAGGAAGTGTTTGCAGACGTGCTGTACTAACAGTTTGATCCAAGTGTTGAACCTTTCCTGCGCGATGACTTCTCTTTTCGACCGTGGTCAGAAACGCACGGGAGATGTCCTCGGGGTTCTCTTTTCCGTTCTGAACCCTCAGCCTCCAGAGTGGGCTAAGAAAGACTCCAAAACTTTTGGGCGATACACCTTATTTTTAATTTTCGGTTCTCCGACAGTCCCCCGCTCCGCGCTCACACCCGCTTTCCTCTCCTTAAGTTACACGCACACACACGCAAGCACGCGCGCGCGCACACACAAACACACACACACACTGTGCCCATCATACACGCCCCCCAAAGACATAAACGGCTTCTAGCCTGTTCCATAGCAACGGTGTCCCGCTTCATTAGTTACCGTTTGCGTCCGGACCGGACATAACAGCGGTTTCCAACTACGCTCTGAAGCCTGAGGCTGAAAGGAAACACGCTGACAGTAAAATCAGCGCACAAAAAGCACCTTTATAAGTCATGTGATCTCAGTTGGTGGTGTCCTGAGTCAATGTCACTGAGGTACGACTCGCATTTAATGGGGAATATCCGATCTGTCTGCTTACATGGCACACGCTAATGCACGTATCCGATTCGTTTCCGATTTATTTCCACATATGAGAGAGGCCTGTATCCGATCTGACAAAAACGGAATCCATGCGCTTTTGTCCTGCTTACACATTCACCGATCATATCCGATCTGTGCCACGTGAGACGAAAAAAACGGAATTGGGTCACTTGAACCAGGCAGTGTAAAGGCGGCCTTAGTCACCTTTCTGGCACCCATGAAGAAAGCGGGGCAGGAGGCTCCACCTTTGCTTATACAGACATGTAACGTTGCACAAAATAGTTCCCAAACAAAACATGTAGTGATATTTATCACTACATTAGATTTATGTTTGGTGTTACAGAGTGAAGGAGAACAGTAATACCCCCCCCCCCCAACACAAAATCCTCCGGTGGGCGGCCGTGTCGCGCACTTAAGAACGCATGCAGCTTATAATGGAAATGAATACAATGGAAATGAATAATTAGAACGCAGTAAATTTGTCGTATTTCCTTGTGAGACTTAAACTTCTGTTGTAGAGTGAGGATGTGTGCTTCTGAAAGCACGCACCTGTGTGTGTAAAGGGAGCCGCGAGCCACATGCAGCGCAGAGGCAGACAGTGAGAGCACGCGCTGACGAGAGACAGTGACAGGAGCGGTGGGAGAAAAGGAGAGAACAGTCTGAGAGTAAGAAAGAAAGTCTGAACACAGGACTAGCAGAAAAAGGAAATTATCAGCAAAGATGAATGCGTTTAATGTGTTTATTATAGTTCCAATCCCGCACCATATGCTGAACTTTAAAGTGCGGTGATGAGGTCATCGTCACAGCCCTACTCGCGGCCACATAAAATGACATGGCGGGCCACATTTCGCCCGCGGGCCTTGAGTGTGACACATTTTCCATTTTCATGGAGATGCAGCCTTGTTCCTGCTGAGCTGGCTCTGTGCATCCGGGGGTTGGGAATTTTCCGTCTTTGTTAGTTGATTATACATTGTTTATGTTTCTTAGGAAGTTGTTTAGCTGTTTCTTGTGTACTTTAAAGCGTTTCTTACAAGCTGTGAATTAGTAATTGGCCTGTCATGCATTGTTATGGAAAGCTAATGTCTGTGAACACATTTTTCTGTTTTATTTCAGTTACAAATAATAATAAGAGTATTGTTCAAGATGAAGAGAAATTAAAGAAGCAACTCAAACCAACTTGGAAGTACTCGTATTTGTTCACTGGCTGTCTAGCAGCATCAAGTCACATGTTGTGAGGACAGAACAATTTTGATTGCACATATTTTTGAGTTTCAAGTGCAAATTATGAAGCCTGTGACCTGACATGGGTTAAATTCCGTTGGAACAATTTTTGCCAAAAATATTTATTTATTTAATTAATTATTTTAATATGTTTAGCATTTTTTATTATTATTTGTGTTCAGAGTCAGCAGCAGGTCTTCGTTTGGCCCATTTGGATTTCCAGCAAGCTTACTTCTGATTGGCGACAGTAGTTGCCCTAGAAACGTGACTCAGACCAACTCGACCAATCCCTGTTGTCTGGCTCCAATGGGCACCTGTTTCGTGGAAAAATGGCAACGGAATTGGCTTCATTTCCCTGTAGCCGGGGGTAAGGCCCTTTCTCTGGGTGACGTCACAGTCCTCTATGTTCAGTGAATTTCAGGGCTGAATCTGTGTGGAAGTGAGCCCAACTATATCTAGCTGCTACCTTTGAACATCTCACACTAGCTCAGGCTCCTCCCCTCTCAGAGAGGTGACCTGACTGCAAGCTTTGAGTTGTAACTGGACCTTGTTCTTTCTGACTCACTTTAGGGATTCTGAACCGCTCTTAGTCTGACTCGTCACCTAGAGCCCGTCTGTGGTGGGACACCATGCCATTGGCTTTAGCCCTGGACAGATCAGCTTAGGATCACTCGAGTGCTCAAACCCCTCCACCACGTTAAGGTGGCGGTTCATGGAGGAGATACATTTAGTGTGTTGCAATTCTTTCTGTTTCTTCTTTCTATGTAAACCCCCCTCCCCATACACACACATTTATACATCATATCCCAGGATAGCACAAGGAAAACAATATTTTCCCTTTTTATGACATTATTTTTCATCCCATTTATGTTTCTTTGTTTTTGCATTTCTTTCTTTTTTTGAGTCCTACTATATACTAAAAATAAAGGCTTGTCCTACTCTACTCTAAAAATAAAGGCTTTCCCCCATTTGAACCCTATTTCTGTTTCTTCTCTATGTCCCTATTCTAAACATTCTATCCTTTTTTTTTTTAGTCTTTCCCCTGATTAGAGTTGGAGAAAAACTCTGGATTTTCTCTCTGGTTCAGGATCAGATCTGAAAACTTATCAGGTCTTCCAGGTTGAATCTTTCCCTTCATCAGGTAGTTTTCATGTACTGCCTCTTTTTTCCTGACGTTGATTCTGCAGATCATCAAGATCTTTTTGCTGCTTCAGAATCAGAATGGGTTCATCCAGGTTTTGGATGTTCTTTTAAAGAAGCAGAGTTTTCTTCCTGAGGCAGATCTTCCTCCTTTACAACAAAGTCCCGTTTTTCATCCACTACCGTCTTGTTTCTTTAACCTCATCTGTTCTTCCTGAACTTGCAGGTCTTGGAGTTCCTTCTTGAGAAGGTCCTGTTTCTCCTTTGCCTTGAGCTTTTCCTCCTTTGCTTTTGAGACATTTTCCTCCAGATCATCCAAATGATGAACCTTGATCTGCAGATCAGCAACTTTACTTTGAAGGTCAAAGTTTTCCTCCTGCACAACGTCTGTTTCTGCTGTGATCTCCTGGTATTCAGTCTGCAGTGTCTGACGGTGTTTCAGCAGATCTGTCAGCCTGGTTTTTTCCTCTCTGAGCTCCTTTGTTTCTTCTCGCAGAGGTCCCAGTTTACTCAGTACATGGTTGAACTGAACAGCCAGTTCACAGACTTCATTCTGCTGCTGTTTCAGTTCTGAAACTTCATCCTGAAGCCGCTTCTTTTCGTCTTCCAGTTTGGATTTTTCTTCAGAGATTCTGTTGAATTCAGCTTTCACCTCTTTTACTTCCTTGTTCTTCCTCTGGAGTTCCTTCTGCTGCTGTTTTAGTTCTAAAACCTCGTTTTTTACCTTCACATTTTTCTCCTTTTCATCATCTAGTTTTTCCTGCACCTCATCCATGTTTGAAACCTGGTGCTTCAGCTCTGCAACATCTATGTTCAGCGTGAGGAATGTTGTCACCAAGTGGTTGGTTTCTTCCTGCATCTCCTTGTATTCACACTCCAACGCTTCACGGTGTTGCAGTTCTTCTGCCAGGGCATTTCTTTCTGCTGTGAAGGCGTTGGTTTGTTCTCGGAGCAGTTCCAGTTCTCTCCTCTCCTCATCACGTCGAGCAATCAGCTGCCGTGTTTCCTCCTGCTGCCCTCTCTGATCAGAAATCTCTCTTCCCAGTTGAGCCCTCAGAACTATGAGACGCAGCCATTCTTCTACCATGCTAGGATGGTTGTCTGCCAACCTCTTCTGCTCCTTATTCTGGTCTTGCAGCTCCTGAAGGTTTTGCCTCAGTTCTTCAGTTTCTTGTTTCAAAGCCTGGAATTCATCAAATAGCTTTTTCCAAAAAGGTTCCAGGTGGGCTTTGCGGGCAGTCTTCTTCTGGAGTTTCTTCTGTTGGGATTGCAGATCTCTGTTCTCCCGTTCTAAACGTTTACGTTCAGATTTCATGCTGGACATTTCTTCTTCCATTTGTCTCAGCAGCTGAAGTTTGGACTGAAGAGCGGCCGTTACTCCTTTCGGTTCTTGGTTACTTTCCAAGGCCTGAGATCTTCTTGTCCTCTCTTCTTCACACACTTTTTCCATGTGGATCTGCTTTTCCACGTCCACTCTTAGACTCTCCAGCCGCTTCACCAGTTTTCTGTTTTCCTCCATAGCAGCTTTTCGGGTCTTTTTCAGGTCCTTGCATGAAATCTTTCCTTTTGCGTAAATTCTTGGAAATGTTCTCCAGATGTTTTCTCAAAGTGTCATTTTGCTGCAGAATGTTCTCTGTGACGTTATTTAATTCTTCCATGGAAACGTCCATCTGCTGAAATTCTTCACCGTGTGACATTTTGAATGAACTTGTTATGAAATCTCCAAAAGTTGATTTATGCTCAGTTCTTGTTTCCAAAAATTTTGAAACCTTCCCGTTTTTTCAAACAGGCCTTGCTTGTAACTAACATATTGATAACTAATGACGTTCTGCTGTGTGAAGGTCACAATAATCAATACCAATGATTTAACAGGTAGGAAACATGCATTTATCTACACGCCACTCTTTATTTCCATAAACTGAATCAATTCTACAGTATTTTCATCAGCCACTAAGAATTTTGAACACATTTTTTACTACTTATTTGTGCAGATAAATTATGTAACATGTGAAAATCCTTTTGCTGATAACATTACCAACCTACTATGAAGGGATTTCTGAGCCATTGTTCCATGTGCAACACTTGCTGTTTTTAGCACAAAACGTGAAAGATTTTGTGCTCAAAACATTATTTTGCACCTGAAACTCAAAAACAAGTGCAAACAAAACCATTTTACTCTAAACTTAAAAATATATGCACACAAACCTGATCCAGTCTACAAGCCAATTGGACAAATTCCTGACCAATCAGCATCAACCTTCATGTCCACGTCTGTGATTGGCTGCCATTTGTGGCACATTTGTGATGTGGTGCCCTGTTCTGTTTCAAGCGCAGAAGAAAAAATTTATCCCGTGGAAATATTATTGTGATTGCACATATTTTTGAGTTTCAAGTGCAAAATTATGAAGCCTGTGACCTGACATGGGTAAAATAAAGTGTTTCCACTAAACAATTCACATGATAAGACATTCTTAAACACAGATGTGAGCAATACTTGGATTTCCAGCAGATACCTTCACATTTCAGTCTTTTTATCTCATTACAATGCATGGAAGACACAGAGGATGTTTAGGGATCAGATTTAGCGTAGCTAATCACGTCTCCATGTCCACATAATGAATATATTTAAGATATGTGCGGCTATAAGTGTAATCTATACAACTACAGAAAAAGAGAGTTCTATATGCATGGACATTCTTTATTCAACATCAGTTCTACCATACTTCAACTGCATTAGTGACATTTTGGGGAATTTCTGCAAAACAATTATTTGGATTAAACTCCAAAAGAAAGAGTAATACATATACAAAGTGGGATTTGGAAATCTACTGATGCATTCATGAAAAACCCTGACATAAACATTTGTGGATAGTGTTCATGCAAGAATGTTGGAAATGTTGTATTGTGCCTCTGTAAGGGGTTTGACTCCAAGAGTTAATTCATTATTTTGAAAGAACAAATGAACATTTATGATTTAAGCAAATTTTTTATGTTTGAGTCATGCTGAGTTCTCAATAACTGCTGGTGAAAGATAATCTTTTTTTTTCTTCGTTCTTTTCTGCTACTACAACTTAATTTCCCAATAGGGATTAATAAAGTTCATCTTAATCTTAAAAAACAACATCCAAACTCTTGCAAAGATGGATGTGCATGTTGCGTGTATAAAGGGAAAGCGTTTAGCCAATCACTGTTAACTCCACAGAGAAAGTGGGGCTGTGTCCGAATTCCCATCCGAACCCCTAAATACCAGTGACGTGCAGTCAGGCATCAGTCAGTCTGTGCCTCACCTGTCATTGTGGGAGGAAAAGAGAAAAAATAAATTCAATTATTATATTTAATTAGTAATTTGGGCTTTGCAGTCATTTTCCATTCAAATGTACCATTTTTGGGTGTTCCGCATTTGCCATTCAGATACTAAGAAGTGACGTGCGATGAGGCACCAACCCGCTGAGCCTCACCTGGGATTGCGCAATACCTATGCAGTCAGACGGTACTGCTGTCTCTCTGTATGTCGGTTCAATCACTTGTACTATATGAGCTGAGTTTACATAATTTAGTAGATGTATATGATGTACAGTGTTTGTTTTTATAAATAACTGTATGTGAGGGACGTGTTTCTTGTGCTGAGCGCTAAACGCCAGCAAAAAAACCACTGAGTGAGGCCAGCAGTTCTCGTGCCTCATGTTAGGGGGCGCCGGTGAGCCCTGAGATTCTGACACTAAAAAATAATAGAAGAAGTGATAGCAAGCGGCAAGTCATTTTCTTCAGAAGGAGCGGCGTATGGACTTTATTTACAAGTAATGGTAAGATGATAATAAGGTTTGTGCTTTTTTCTATGCTGCAGTTTGTATATGAAAAAAAAACATGTTGAAATGATATTTTAAACAAAACACGTTAACTGTTGTCAATCAAATGGTGAATAAGTTACTCAGTATGGTTCGTAAATCTGACTGATGACGTCAGTGCCTCACCAGCCATTAACCTCACCGCACGTTACTGCTAAATACTTAAAAACTATATAGTGCGGCACTAAATATTCAGCCTTACTCTTAGGGCACTATAGCTGTGATATTTTAAAAGCAATTCAGACACTATGCTCAATACATTTTTTTTTTAATGGCGGATACGACGTCATCGATTTCACGAAGTTAAATGAGTTATTCACTGATTTAGTGAGCAGCGATGCACACTGGTTTTTCGCAGAGACTTCTGGGAAATTTCTACGGCACCATTTTGTAGTGCTGTCCAAATCTACCCCCCCCCCCCTTCCTGCAACAACAATAATGACGTCTTCAAATGTCACAGTAAGGTTAAAGTAAGTAATGTAAGACACATGCTTTTTTATGTTTTGCCGCGAACATTTTTTTGACGTCCCAACATCAGTCCCCCCCCCCCCCCCCCCCCCCCCCCCCCCCCCCCCGAGATGCCTCCTCGCCCTCCAAAGGAGGCGTCCCACAGTTTGAGAACCAAGACCTGGAGGTTGCCCTCCGTTGCGTCTGCTCCCGCCGCCAGTCGTCCTGGAGTTTCCTGCTGCCCTGGGTAGAGTACGCACACAATTCTCTTACCTCATCTGCTTCTGGTTTATCCCCCTTCGAGTGTTCTCTGGGCTATCAGCCTCCGCTATTCCCGGAGCAGGAGAAGGAGGTGGCCGTACCCTCAGTCCAGCATCTCTATCGCCGCTGCAGGCGCATCTGGAGGGAGGCCCGGGCTGCTCTGCTCCGCTCGTCTGCAGCAAATAAGCGGCTGGCTGATCGTCATCGCATACCGGCGCCAAAGTATACACCTGGTCAGTCGGTCATGCTGTCCACTGCTAACATGAAGCTTCACACCGAATCAAAGAAGTTCTCCCCAAGGTATATCGGCCCATTCGAGGTGGTGAAGGTTGTTAACCCAGTGGCGGTCAAGCTTCGGCTTCCCAGGTCCCTACGCATCCACCCTGTTTTTCACGTCTCCCAAATCAAGCCTCATGTGGTCAGCTCTCTACAGCCTACCTCTGTTCCACCTCCCCCCCCCTTGCATCATAGATGGTCATCCTGCCTATACAGTTCGATGCCTGCTGGATGCCAGGCGGCGGGGCAGAGGTCTTCAATATCTGGTGGACTGGAAGGGTTGTGGTCCTGAGGAGAGGTCCTGGGTGCCGGCCTCCTGGATCTTGGATCCAGCTCTCATTAGTGCGTTACATCGTCATCAACCCAACAAGCCTAGCAGTGCGCCCAGAGGCGCCCCTTGAGGGGGGGGTACTGTGGGGTATTCGGGGTTGGGGCGTGTAATTGTGTTCAGTTTAACCTGTTTCCTGGGTTTTCTTCTTTGCAGTTATTTTTCCTTCCACCTGGCATCTTATTGGCTACACCTGTGTTCACTTATGTCATCAGTCCTCCTGTGTATTTAATCTGTGCGTTTCCTCCACTCTTTACGAGATTGTTTTGTTTGCCTCTCGAGTCTACTGTAACCTCAAGTATCAATCAGTTCAGTGCAGAATTAAAGAACTTTGCTTCTGCATTCCTGCATCCTGCGTTTGTGTCTGCAACAGGATCCCGACAATGGGATGTTTTTCAGCTGAATCACTAGGATCCATCTTCATGTTAACATCAAAGTGATTGTGTCAGATGAAATCTTTCCTGTTTAAAGGAGGATCTCCCATCAGGCCTTGCAGCTCCTGACTTTGTGATGAGTTCCTGCAGAAACTCTTGGAAATCTCATGTTGATTCTCTCCCAGTTGACATCCATGGAAATTTTCACTGCTGTTGTTCAACTGTAGAGTTTGTCACAGACGCTCAAACTCATGAAGAGTTCAGCTGGAAGTTGATAACAAGGCTTTGAAACCAGCAGCAGTTTGAGTCCATTCTGATGTTCCATTCAGGTTTCTGCTACAACAAGCCTTTATTTTGAAAGAGCCAGTGGGGCAGAAACAATACAAGGAGGAGATTACCAACCCCCCCCTGGAATGTTGCCCCCTGTACAGTGGACTAGTGGGGGCAGGGACGGCTGAACCAATCACAGAAGACTGTTGCAGCTTTCCCTCCAAAAGTCAACCAATCAGATGTTGTTGTTTGGATTCTTTGTCTTGAAGTTTCCCATGTGGAAGCTTCCAGAGTCTTTTCTGTTTGGTCTGCAGGCTGAGCAGAACTGACTCCTGCAGGATCACAGGAACTTTCAGGAAAATCTCCAACCAGGAGAAAAGTTTCTGTTTGGACCTTTTTTCTGGGATTGTGAGACTAGCAGATGATCGATCGGAGCTGCAGTGAAGAGGACGGCGGTGTTTGTGGGAGTTGGAGCTGAAGATCGGAGTTGGAACCATGTCTTCAGAACCTCAGGAAGGTTCTGTCAGAGAACAACTTTCTGCTGCTGAAGGAACCATCGTCCAGAACGAGGAGGAGCTCGGTCGTCAGCGCAGACTGCTGGATAGCAGCTGGAACCCGCAGCTTCAGCTTCACATAGTTGGTATGTGACTAAACATTTCAAATTCATTGGACTGCCCTGATCTTTGTGTCACTGGAAATAAAGATTAAATAAAATAAATTAAATAATTAAAATAATAATAATTATAATTATAATTTATTAATTATAATTAAATTAATTATATTATTAAATAAATTAATTATTATTAAATTATAATTTATTAATTTTTTTATTATAATTATAATTATATTATATATATTATAATAATTAAATAAAGATTTTCCAATGGTATAAAGACCTTTCAGATTAAGATAAAAAAAAAATTATCCAGTATTCACTGCTTGGACAGAGAGGCATGTGAATCAGTGGCGCCACCCCACTAGCCACTACAAACATGACAAAAGAACCCGTCTCAGTTACTAAAAGATGAACTTTCTTTATTACTTTTTACTTAAGTCCAAAACGGCAACTGACTGCGTGTGTATGTGCTCCACACCCTCACACGCGCTCTCCCCCCTCTCTTCCTGCATCGCGCGAGCACCGGTGTCGGCACGCACGCACACACACAGTCACATGCGCGCGCACACAATCACACATCCCAAAACACTACATTTCTTTTCATGCCTGTTAACTTTTTTTGTTCTATTTTCTAGCAGCGTTAGTTTGTGTTAAGAGAACGGTGGTGTTTTGTTTTGGGGTTATCCATGTGGTTGGGGTGGAGCTTGCACTCCTCCTGTGCCTTCCTGCTCTCTGGCGTCGGGGGCCCTGTGGTGGTCCTGCTGGCCCTAATATCACTGCTGCTTCAGTGGGGCTCTTGGTGTAGGAATGACCGGACACTGTCTTTCTTTCTTTTTTTTACATTTACCAGTTGTCACCAGGGAGTCACTGGGTCCCCAACCCCCAGCCGAGGACAAAGGACTCTTAATGACCCAAAATCATGTAGGCTAAGTTGACAATACCAACCAGTTTCAGGTCTGACCACTCTCCCATTAGCGCGTATGTGTGTGTGTGTGTGTGTGTGTGTATAAAAAAAAACTTGCCCCTTTCACCCTTCCGCGGGTGGTTTCTCACTCAAGCTTGGGTCCTCTACCAGAGGCCTGGGAGCTTGAGGGTCCTGCGCAGTATCTTAGCTGTTCCTAGCACTGCACTTTTCTGGACTGAGAGGTCTGAGATCTTTCCAGGTATCTGTTGTAGCCACTCCTCTAGCTTGGGGGTTACTGCCCCGAGTGCTCCAATTACCACAGGCACCAACGTCACCTTCACTTTCCATGCTTTCTCCAGTTCTTCTCTGAGTCCCTGGTATTTCTCCAGTTTCTCATGTTCCTTCTTCCTGATGTTCCCATCACTTGGCACTGCCACATCCAACACAACGGCTTTCCTCTGTTCTTTATCCACCACTACGATGTCTGGTTGGTTCGCCATTACCATCCTATCAGTCTGGATCTGGAAGTCCCACAGGATCTTTGCCCTCTCATTCTCTACCACCTTCAGAGGTGTTTCCCATTTTGACCTTGGGGTTTCCAGTCCATATTCTGCACACATGTTCCTGTATATGATTCCAGCCACTTGATTATGCCGCTCCATGTATGCTTTACCAGCCAGCATCTTACACCCTGCAGTTATGTGCTGGATTGTTTCAGGCGCCTCTTTGCACAGCCTACACCTTGGGTCTTGTCTGGTGTGGTAGATCTGAGCCTCTATTGCTCTGGTGCTCAGGGCTTGTTCCTGAGCTGCCAGGATGAGTGCTTCAGTGCTGTCCTGTAGGCCAGCCCTCTCTAGCCATTGGTAGGACTTCTTGATATCAGCCACTTTACTTATGGTCCGGTGGTACATCCCATGCAGGGGTTTGTCCTCCCATGAGGATCTGTCCTCCAGCACTGTATCCTCTGTTCTCCATTGCCTGAGACATTCACTGAGCACACTGTCAGTTGGGGCCTTGAGCTTGATGTACTCATGCATCTTGGGGATGAGGTGTGCTTGTGTTGCATAGATGCTGACACCACGGCCAACAGGAGGACAGGGCGGATGGCGCCTTCTGGGTTCTCTTTTCTTAAGCTCTGTTATTTCTCTTTTACTTGTGCTTGTTATTGTGTGTTATATTATGAGGTGCTTATTTAATTATTTTACTTCATGTGTGGGGTTTGTTTTTATTGTATTCTTGTTTGTTTTTTATGGAAAGCACCTTGAGCTGTCTGTGTGACATGAAAGGTGCTTTATAAATAAAATTAATTTGAATTTGAATGTGTCCAAGAAAGGAAATGGGTAAGGCCGACCATCGATCCAAGTAATTTCGGATTGTCCATCCATCCATCCATCTTCCTCCGCTTATCCGGGACCGGGTCGCGGGGGCAGCAGACTGAGCAGAGATGCCCAGACTTCCCTCACCCCAGCCACTTCCTCCAGCTCCTCTGGGGGGACCCCGAGACGTTCCCAGGTCAGCCGAGAGACGTAGTCTCTCCAGCGTGTCCTGGGTCTTCCCCGGGGCCTCCGCCCAGTGGGACATGCCCGGAACACCTCTCCAGGGAGGCGTCCAGGAGGCATCCGGACTAGATGCCTGAGCCACCTCAACTGGCTCCTTTCGATGTGGAGGAGAAGCGGTTCTACTCCGAGCTCTCCGCGGGTGACCGAGCTTCTCACCCTATCTCTAAGGGAGCGCCCAGCCACCCTGCGGAGGAAGCTCATTTCAGCCGCTTGTATTCGGGACCTCGTTCTTTCGGTCATGACCCATAGCTCATGACCATAGGTGATTACTGGAACGTAGATCGACCGGTAAATTGAGAGCTTTGCTTTTCGGCTCAGCTCTCTCTTCAGCACGACGGACCGATAGAGCGACCGCATAACTACGGACGCCGCTCCGATCCGCCTGTCAATCTCACGCTCCGATCTTCCCTCACTCGTGAACAAGACCCCAAGGTATTTAAACTCCTCCACCTGGGGCAAGGACACTCCACCCACCGAGAGATGGCAAACTACCTTTCTCCGGTCAAGGACCATGGCCTCAGATTTAGCGGTGCTGACCCTCAACCCAGCCGCTTCACACTCGGCTGCAAACCACCCCAATGCACGCTGGAGGTCCCGGTTCGATGAAGCCAACAGGACAACATCATCTGTCCACCCCGTCCACCGGGGTGAACTCCAACACTTGGTGGCTGAGCTGGGGGCTCAGGAGTATGCCCACGCCAGCCCGCCGCCTCTCACCAAGGGCAACTCCAGAGTGGTAGAGAGTCCAACCCCTCTCTAAGGACTGAGTTTCAGAGCCCAGGCTATGTGTGAAGGTGAGCACGAATATATCTAGACGGTATCTCTCAACCTCTCGCACCAGCTCAGGCTCCTTCCCTCCCAGAGAGGTGACATTCCATGTCCCAAAAGCCAGGTTCCATGATCAGGGTTTGGGCCGCCGAGGCACCTGCCCTCGACTGCCACCCAAACCACATTGCACCGGCCCCTTTTGAGGTCTCCTACGGGTGGTGGGCCCATGGGAGAGTGGTCCCACATCGCTCCTTCGGGCTGTGCCCGACCGGGGCCCGTGGGAAGAGCCCCGGCCACCAGGCGCTCGCTGCGCGCCCCGACCCTGAGCCTGGCTCCAGAGCGGGGCCCCGGTGACGCCAATCCGGGCGACGTAATCGGGTCCTTGTTGTTTCTTTTCATCAGGGGTTTCTGAACCGCTCTTTGTCTGGCTCGTCACCAGGACCTGTCTGCCATGGGAGACCCTACCGGGAGCTTAAGCCCCAGACAGCTTAGCTCCTGGGATCACCCGAGCTCTCAAACTCCCCCACCACGTTAAGGTGGCAGTTCACTGGGGCGCATTTCGGATTGTATTCAGGATTTTACCATAGTTGGCATCAAATAGTTTATCTAAAGAGGGCGAAATGCAAGTGCTCAAGTAATTTATGCCTTCTCTAGGCCACCGAAATCCATGTTGTTTTACCTCCAGTGGGATAATACTACTAAGGTCCATGGCTTCTGTCTTGTCCACATTTATTTTGTATCCTGAAAAACATCCATATTCAGAAATCCTTCTCTTTAAACATTGTATAGTCTAGCTTGGCTATGTCAAGTACAATAGAACATCGTCTGCATATAGTGATATCTTATGCTCTTCTTTGCCAATTAGAACTGCTTTGATACTATCATCTTCCCCAATGAGCAGGGCCAATGGTTCAATGCTAATGGTGAATAAAAGCAGCGACAAGGGGCACCCCTGTCTACAGCCCTGCTCCAGATTGAATCTAGCTGATCTGAAGCCTTTTACTTTAACAGCTGCTTGGGGTGAGGCATATAGCGTACTAATCTAATCAACAAATTTGGGTCCAAATTTGAATGTGTTTGATGTCAGTTTTGGGTATTTCCATGATACTCTATCGAATGCTTTTTGGGTGTCTAATGACATAACTGTTGTTACAGGTTTACCCTCTTTTTGATGCAATACAATTTTTAGTAGGCGACGCAAGTTACTTCCGTTGTGTCTTCCAGCAGTAAATCCAGTTTGATCAGGGTGTACGATTTGGGTTAGGATTTTGTTTAATCGTTTGGCCAGTATACCAATCAATATTCTAAGATCTCCATTGAGCACGGACAGTGGTCGATATGAATTACAATCTGTAGAGTCCTTCCCTTCTCTATGTGTTATTACTATTGTGGCATCAGACCAGGATGGGGCCATTGTTTTAGCTTCCAGTGCATATCGGTAAGCATCCAACAGCAATGGGGTACGCACATCACTAAAGAATTTATGAAATTAATGAATGAAGCCGTCTGGTCCGGGAAATTTGTTGTTTTTGAGGGATAGGATAACTCGCTTGATTTCCCAGTCTTTAACTGGCTCATCCAATTCTTTGGCTTCTGTATCAGATAGTTCAGAAACATCAATATTTTGTAAATATTGTACTATAGTTGATTTGTTGGGACAAGTATCAACATCTTGTTAAAGCTCTTTATTGAATGTTGCAAATGTATCCGCCAAGTCTTTTGGGTTTGTAAGAAATGTATTCCCTGATTTTAACTTCTGAACAATATTTGATGATTGTTGTTACTTAAGTTTAAAAGCTAGGAGCCTGCTGGCTCTATTTCCGTGTTCATAATATAGATGTTTGCAGGGCCGGCCCTGGTCTTCTGGGGGCCCTAAGCGAAATTTAATTTGTGGGTCCTCTAACTGATCGGCAACACCAACAAAACAAAACTTTTGTTGTAATATAAATGAGATCTCTCTATTAATACATTTTGTGAATGGATTATTGTTGCTGCTAAAGAATTGAAAACAGTATATTGCCTGCATGTTGGATTCACATTTAGTGGTGCCAAACCAATTTTAAAAGTGAAAAGAAAAAATTATGAATGACAAATGTATATATAGATATAAATATATTTAATGTAATATTGGGCACTCAACAAATGACATTCCCAAAACTCAAACTTATTAAAAACAGCAACTTAATAGACAATCAAATAACGATAAAACAATCCATAATAAAGAACACAACAGCTCAATTTTGGAAAGTCAAAGTCTTTCTCAGTCTATAAAGGACCTCTCTGCACCAAATCCATTCTTACTGGATCGGAGAGTGTGGTTGGTCATTCAGCTGGACCAATTTGAGGTAGGTAGGATTTTGGATCCAGTAGCTTCCTCTTCCATAAACACCTCTCTTGGAGCGTCTGGAACATAAGAGACAGAACTTCAACAAAAGCAAACAGTGAAAAGTCAAACAGTCTAATCAAATCTAGAACAGTTGCTGTGATGCTGGAAGCACAATGTTGGAAAGAGGTGGCTTCACTTTTGTGTGTGTGTGTGTGTGCGCACGTATGGCTATTTTTCAAGTAATAATGAAACAATAAGTTTGGTCTAGGTTCCATACTGGGTAGATTTGAACTAACCAGCATCAATGTTTTCTCTTTCAACAGTAGATGTGGTGACAGGAGTTTCTTCTGCAGTTAAAGACAATAATTATTATTATACAATAATCACTGATGAAGCTAATAAAATATCTATAGCAGAATACTACTAATAGTTTAGTGGCTCATTTAAAATCTGTGTGCAGGTTTTAAACAATTTCATGATCTTTTTATATAATTATGAGAGATTTATTGTATATTTGCATATTTATTTATTTAATTATGAACAACTGGGGGCTCCATACTCTTCAGCTGCTGTTTATGAAAAAAGGATTTATGCAGACACTGTTTTTTAAATTACTTTACAAGCTATTAAAATGACCTGAAATGACATCTTCAGTGATGTTAGGAACATTCTGGGATGTGGACGCTGCACCTCCTCCAATACTTTTTGATACTTTTTGAGGGCAGAAAAAACTGTCAGCTAAGACGGAACTGTGCAAAAACATCATCATTATTATGTAAAACCACAACTGCAAAATAAAAATAAGGAAGAAATGTACCCATTTATAAATAATAAATGTGAACACTTTGAGTATAAATGGAAATATAACCATTTATACACTTCTTTATTTATTATTTTAAATGCTCATAATTTTAAAATTAGTACATTTATTTTGTTTGTCATTTATAAATGAGAGCCTTTATTTCCTATTTGTATTTGGTAGTTTTGATTCTCCATATTTCATGCCAGTGCAAGATTTTAAGACAAATTCATTGTTGAAAAAGTTAGACTACCTGACTGTCCATAACAGATGAACAGCAGTTTTTATACTGACATAAACCAGAAAATGCAGAAAGAACGCACTAAATATGTTAGCAAAACAATGAAACAATACGATATATGATAACGTGAGTTTAAACATTTTTCAGCCATTATATTGTTGTCAATATTTGCTCTTCTCTGCTCTCCACCGTTTTAAAAGGTCATGTCCGCCCTCATCTTGGAAACTTGGGTATCAGAATTATTTTCGAGTTTTCCATTGGAAATTAACTACGACAAAACGGGGTCGTTTATGTGCAATCTTCTTCACCAAGGATCGATTAGTATTTACGTAAATTGCGCAGCCACACATAAATACTGGATAGTGTCAAAAATACAGCCCCAACATGATCCTCCAAACTTACCTTGTGATTGATGTTAAAGTTCTTCATCTTTTCTCAGCTCCTGATGGATAAAGTCTCTTTGGAATGAAGTTCTCTTGTTGTCGCTTTGATCAGTGCGACAAAATTTGCTAGTTTTTTTCTTTTTCCCAACTTTATTGAAACCAAATGCGCTCGTAAATACACACTGTGCCAGGTCCTGACAATAATGTTGACCAATCGTTGCTAAGAGTGGCGTAACGTCATTATTTGGGTTGCCAGATTGATTCAGGTGTGTTGAAGGGGGGGATCATTAAAGTGCAAGCAACTTTCTTTTGCACAACATTCAGAGCTATGAAATGGGTTGCCAGATTTGGGTCTTTTTTAATTTTATTTTTGTCACCACTTCGGGGCCCTGGTGGTGACGGGGGCCCTACGCGGCTGCGTAATTCGCGTATAGGGATGGCCGGCCTTGGATGTTTGGCAAAGGGATGGTTTCCCTCAATCTTCTCTGATTACAGTTCTTGCAATTCTTTGAGAGTAGTATTTAAGTCAGTCAAGAGGTTTGGTTCTGCACTCTGCTTATGTCTGTGTTCCAATTCTTTGATTTTACTCTCTAATTGCTGCTGTTAAGCCAACTTTTGTCTTTTTTTTCGCTGTTACATAAGAAATTATGCTATCTCTTAAAAAGGCCTTTGCACAGTCCCACAGTTTGAGAGGGGATGTATCAGGTGATTTATTCATATCTAAGTAATATCTTAGTTCATTATGAAATAGAATAGAATAGAAGGGTCATTAATAAACCCTTAAGAAATTTTAAAAATGGACATCTGCTGACATTCATAAAATACACATAAAAAACACACGCATAAATAAAATAAAAATATCACAAATTAAAAAGATTGATAAAAAAAATTAAATAATTTAAAAATCAGTGTGTAAAATTAATTAAAAGAAATAGCTTCTAAGATGCCATGCCAGAGAGTTGTATTGCCTGATGGCACGATGAACAAAAGATTGCTTTAGGAAACCTGTGTGTAGTACTTACAGTAACTTCTAAGTTCTACTCTTATCACTGTTGACAGCTGATTTCTCCCATCCAGCCTTTCTGACTATTTATCGACTACAAAACAGCCTAAAAACATGATAATGTTTTGGATTCTTGTCATTACATCATTGGAAGTAAAGACACAGGGATTTTAGTGGCTGATGCAATCTCACGAGGGCTTGTCAGCACAATACGAGCTCTATCTATGACGCTTCATTCAGTGGATTCACGTCTGTTATATTTAGAAAAATGTCGTTTTTATGAATGTCATATGAATTAATGTTGTTGCACATATCCACCCCGTCTTAAAGTCTGGGTTGTTAAAATACTGTGTCTAACTTTAACCCGGATCGTGTTTACATAAGGCAGCACACGGAACAGATAACTAGCTAGTTGGCATAGCATAGCATCACTGTGTAACAACATCGTTGTCTCCAAATCAATACTTTTTAGTAAACTTTCTTTGCTGCTGTAAATCCAGCATGTTTTTCCCTCAGGTTCTGACAGAATCAAGAACATACAGATTGCGTACAGCTGCTAGCCGGTCCCACCAGCTTGAACTTCACTCAGGCAGACAACTTGAGTCGAAAGCCGGCTAGTTTCGAGCCCCCTGGCTCTAAAACCATTTAAGAAATATGACCTCACGGGCTAAGCTAAGCAAAGCTAATCTAATTTTCGGTGGGTGGGTTTACTCTGCAATCGAATTCTTGGCTGAAGTGTTCATAAAGCATTCACACATGTCACTCGGCTAAGGAGAACGCTTCAACGTATTATTCAATAAATATTCAATAAAATACAAGATGTACAACTAGGGAATGATCAAATAAATGCATTACTTATGGGCTGAGACTGATCCCGTTCGGTGGACCTCTTTCGCCATGTTTGCTGCCCGCGTACTTTCAACTGCTGTGCTGAACAGCTCCCTCGTCAGTTTGAAAGTGAGAAGAAAGTCTAAGGGGCCATTTAATTGGCTAAAAGCGAACCCACCTGCTTTGCTGATGAGTTTGATTGACAGATTCACTAGGCATGGGTGACATTAGTTGACCTGCTCCGTCAAAGGAGTCTCAATACCATAGAAAATACCGTAGAAAAATCTCTCACAAATGTGGGAAGATTCACAAATGAGAGCGGGGTTTTGAATGCACATTCTGCAATTCGAATGATCTGTAAGTTCACATCAAATGTGTATGGAGTCCTATAATGTTCATAATTAAATAAACAAATATTTAATTAAATGAATAAATAAGACCTCATGCAAATACACAATCAACCAATACATCTCTCATAAATATATAAAAAGATCATGAAATGGTGAAAAACCTACACACAGATTTTAAATTAGCCATTATACTATCCAAAATATATCATTTTGTTTTAAAACCTGTTTATTATTTTAAAACATCATTTTAAAATATTCATTTTAATCATGTGGAACAGTAATATAATTCTTTTTTCAGAACCTCGGATTTCAAAATCAAAATTTTTCAATGTGGCTTTGTTTTTATTTCATGTTGCTGTTTTTCAGAATGACATTTATTTCGTGAAGAGCTTTTTCAGGAGAATGACTCTGTCAATCAGTGAAAGTTGGTGGGATCTAAACGCTCCTTGGCTGATCCCTGGAAATCGACTCATATTCCTGGATACCCGTTCTGTGGTGTTCCAGTCAGAGAGATGACATATTTCAGCTATATCTGCATGGCTTTGCTGACATTTGAAGATCAAATAGAGACAAACAATCTGTCTGCAGGAGAATATGCAAACATGGACGACTCTGTTTTTGTAGTTTGAGGGTTTGTGTGGACCAAACCACAGAGGAGTTCTGGTCGTCCACATCTTGAAGTCCCCTTTTGAAACACTCCTGACTCTCACACCATTCACCCAGAGCTCTCCTTTGCTCTGCAGCTAACAGCTCTGCTGTCTGTGCTCACGATCCAGTCTGACGTCACATTGTGCCTTACACTGTGTCAGCTCGCGGGAGGTGAGCTGACGGACCGACAGTCAGACCAGGCAGCTGCGGAAAGCGGAGCAAACCTGTTCGTGTCTCCTGAACCTTATGATATTTTTCTATTTTCATTGAGACAATGATAATAATCAGGTTCTCTGGTTTTATTTTTCCCTCTCGGGGAAAATGTTGAACCTTTCCTGCGATGACGTTTCTGACTGTGGTTGGAAAACGCAGCGCAGAACCGTGGTTTGATTTGTGGTTCATGTCCCCGTTCGGATGCCTCCAGAGCGGGTTAATAAATAAATATACTTTGGAGGAAACCTTTTTTTATTATTACTTTTCCGGCAAACTGAGCAACAGACCCTTAACGCTCACACACACACTCTTGCGCTGCGCGCTCTGATTTACACGTAATTTAAGACGTTGGCTGCAACATAATTTGCTCTCAAACATAAAAATACCTCAAATCACAAATCAAGAAACGGAGGAAAATGATGACATAAAACCTAGTGACAGTGTGTCAAATGTGGAGCGAAAATCAACAAGATCACATTCTAGAAAGTCAATAACGTCCTCTACAACTTCATCATGCATTAAAACAGAAGCAGATCTGGCTGCTTTGATGGCAAAACAAGAGGTTTTAAAACAAAGACATCAACCGGAAGAGGAGGAAGAACGACTTCGTCAAAGAAAAGAACAATTAAATTGGAAGAGGAAATCTGTGCATACAAGGTGTTACGTTCACAAACATCCAAACTCCACAAAAGTCTGCTCACTGGACTTTTTGTGGTTCCTATACCTCTGCCTGTATGCCTCAGGCACCAGTTCATATGCACGTAGTATAGCTTCTTTAAGGACACTGTAATCCAAGCTTTCCTGTAAAGACAAAGCAGACACAACTTCTTGGGCCTTTCCCACCAATTTGCAATGGAGCAAAATAGGCCACATGTCTTTTGGCCAGTCTAGTGCACTAGCAATCCTTTCAAATGCATTGAAATACGAGTCAACTTCTGACTCCCTGAATGCTGGTACAAGTGTAATATTTTTACCAACGTCAAAACTGTGCTTTGTTAAAACGTCCCCCGATTTTTCAGATAGCGAGGGTGGAAACTGTCCTGAAGAAATTTTCATGGCTTCGAGTTCTATCTGGCGGAGCCTGATCTCTTTTTCGGCTTCAATTTCTAATTTTTTCACCTGGAGACGTAGGTCGTACTCTGCTTTTCTCACCCTCTCCTTCTCTTCTGCTTCCAAATGGAGTCGAGTTAGCCGTACTTTCAGTTTGGCACCGGAACCAGAAACATGAGGAGAGGATGCATCAAAGCGGGGCAAGGTGACAGGCATTGCAGGAACACCCTCTGGTGGACGAATGGGTGTGATATGGTCCTTCACATCTGAAACAGAAACACCAGGAGAAACAGCCTCCCCCAGAACAGCATGGCCAGCATCCATAGGTGGTCCCAAAACACCAATCTGAATTAACTTCCCCACCACATGATTTTTAATTTCTCTTTTAAGGCTTTGCCTAGAAACACTAATACCAAAATGAGCAGCAATAAGCAAAAGATCATCCTTGCGACATAAGTCAACTTTAAGATGACTAGGGTGATCCAGAAAGTCCTGTAAATCAAACATTGTGTGAAAACAAATGTAAATGTCAAACACAGGTTAACAATATCCCGGACGAGCCCCCAATTATGTTACGTTCACAAACATACAGGTCTAGGGCGGAGATGTACGTAACATAAACACACACAATGAGGAACTTTTAGAGATTTTATTGAACGTGGAGATGGGGAGGTAGGGACTAAGGTTGGGCCAAAGGAATGAAATTAATAGAACAAAAACCCAGCCTGGCTATCAAAGCGCTAAAACTAAAACAAGAAAAGAAAAGACTCACTGCCTTATCTATAAAGTGATGATAAAACATACAAGGGGTGGCACCAACCGACTTACCTAGTGTGTCTAACAGAACGCAAGCTGCATGAGGTGTACAGGGTACCCTGTCTTACCTGTCCACAAACCTCCCACAATCTCCAACACAGCAAGCTCAAAACATTCATCTGGTAGTGATCCAGAAAGAGCTTCCTTCTCCAGTGGTTCACAGGAGCTTATATGCAGGCCTGGTGGCTGGCTTTGGAGCCTGATTGTGCAGCTGGTCAGGTCTCCACCAGGTGTCTTCACTCAGCTCTTTAAGCACATGCAGAGGAAGAAAACAAAAGAAAGACATGAAAAACCCCTGCATGTAACACAAGGCCAAACTAAAAGTGCTGAAATCTCAAAGTATTGCATGTGAAAGGCTTTCTAAAGCATCAGATGGAATGAACTCTTATTTGGAAAGACAAACAACAAAACAAAAAACTCTGGATTGGAAAGCTGATCCATTCGTTCCATTTTCACATCGAACAGCTCAAAGGGATCATCAAGCTACAGCTGTGGGGGCTGAAATTACATTGATTAAAGACCAAAGACATGAAAAAGAAACAGTTCCCTCAGTCCATCCAAGTTTCCACATCCAAGACACCAGAAACACAAACACTGTGATGGACAATCAACAATCAATGTTGGACATAATGAGAAATCAAAATGAAATAACAATGCTTCTGATGAATCAGCAATGCGTTTCATCTTTGCCGAAGCGAGATGTACCTGTGTTTGATGGGAACCACTACAGTACCACATGTTCATGAGAGCATTTGAGAACAATGTAGAGAAAAGGACAGATAATAACAGTGATCGACTTTATTTCTTGGAACAGTACACCAAAGGTCTGTCTAAGGAACTGGTTCGGAGCTGTCAATACATAAATCCAGACAGAGGTGATTTCAAAGCTAAAACCTTACTCAAAGAACACTTTGGAAATGAACACAAGGTGGCAGCAGCTTACATGGACATGGTTCTTTCATGGCCTTCAATTAAAACAGAAGATGCTAAGGCTCTTCAAGATTATAGTCTTTTTCTCAGAAGCTGTTGCAATGTCATGGAGGATTTGCATTACCTGCATGATCTTAATGTGCCTGCTAACATGCTCAGTGTTATCAAGAAACTTCACTACAAGATTAGAGACAAATGGAGGACAGTAGCTTGTGAACTACAGGAAAGAACTGGACAAAGATGCAAGTTATCTGACATCACAGAGTTCATAAAAAAACAAGCAAGAGTCTTAACGGATCCAGTGTTTGGAAACATACAGGATATTCCACCTGCAACTAGGAGCTTGACCAAACCAGAGTCACAGATCCGTTTTGGAAGGAAAGAAAGCAGTTTTGCTACAAAAGTAACCCCAGTGAATACAATATTCAAACTAGAAACCCAGGAAAATAATTTACCCAAACGTCGAGAATGAAATGTCTCTTTTGTGGAAAAGGACATACTTTGGGTTCATGTGAACAGTTGGAAAAGAAATCCCGAAAAGAGAAGATTGGCTTCTTGAGAGAAAAGGGTGTTTGCTTTGGCTGTCTGTGTATTGGACACATCAGTAAAGACTGCAAAAGGCGCGTTAACTGTGCTAAATGTGGCTTTAAACATCCAACTCTGCTTCACATTACTTCACTTAGGAAAGAAGAGACTCAAGACTTTACAGAGACGGAAAAGAAACCAGGGGTTCAGCAAATGAGAACTTTGGTGTCCAATGGTCTTACTGGGGCTAGTGATCAAGACTGTAAATTACCAATAGTTCCAGTTGAAGTGTAACTCAGCAAAGGAAGCAAGATTGTCACAACCTATGCTTTTTTGGATCAAGGAAGTACTGCAGTGTTCTATACAGACAGTCTAATGCACAGACTCAATGTGGAAGGACGGAAAACACACATTCTTCTCAGGACAATGTGTCAAGAGAAAATTGTGGACAGTCATGTTGTCAATGGACTAGAGGTAGCAGCCATTCAAGGAAATTATTTTGTTGCTATTCCTAAAACATACACACAACCAAGGATCGCAGTTCAGAAATGTAACATACCGCTGCAAAAGGATCTACAAAATTGGAATTATCTAAAGGACATTTACCTACCACAAATAAATGAAAAGATGGAACTTTTAATAGGCGTTAATGTTCCTAAAGCTTTGGAACCACTGCAATTGACCCAAAGTGAAAATGACGGACCTTATGCTATTAAAACGATGCTCAGTTGGACAATAAATGGACCGCTGGGAAGAAACAGTGGAAACACAATGGATTAACAGCAACCAGAATTGTCAGTAAACAGAGTGTCTGTTGTACAGATGCATGAACTTTGTCAGGAACAATTCAAAATTGATTTTCCTGAATGCAGTATGGATGAACAGTCTGGATTGTCACAAGAAGACCAAAAGTTTATGGAGACAGTTTCAAATTTAGCAAACCTTATAAATGGACACTATTAGATTGGTTTACCACTGCGAAATAAAAACATCTGCATGCCTAACAACAAAGATTTAGCTCTACAGTGTGTTGTTCATTTAAAGAAAAGACTCCAAAGAGACCCTGTTTTCTATACAGACTACATGGCCTTTATGAATGACATGTTCACCAAGGGTTACGCTGAACGAGTACCGGAGGAAGACCTGAAGCGTTCTGATGGGAAAATATGGTATATCCCACATCATGGGGTTTACCACCCGGTTAAGAAAAAGTTGAGGGTTGTTTTTGACTGTGCTGCAACTTTTCAAGGCACATCTCTTAACACCCAGTTGCTGCAAGGGCCAGACCTCACTAGTACTTTGATAGGAGTTGTGACTAGATTCCACAAAGAGCAGGTGGTGATCATGGCAGACACTGAATCGATGTTTCATCAGGTGAAAGTACCTTCTGAGGATGCAGACTTACTAAGATTCCTTTGGTGGCAAAACGGAGATTTGAACTCACAGCTGTCTGACTACAGAATGACTGTACATTTGTTTGGGGCAACATCATCTCCCAGTTGTGCTAACTTTGCCCTCAGGAAATGTGCTGAAGACAACAAGGATCAGTATAATCAAAACACAGTGGACACAATCATGCATTGTTTCTATGTGGATGACTGCCTTGTTTCGGTGGCTACTGAAGATGAAGCAACAGTTTTACAACAGGAACTTGTTGAATCTACCTGTGCTAAAGGTGGATTCAAACTTACAAAGTGGATGAGCAACAGGGAAAATCTTCTCAAAACTATACCATAAGATCTCCAAGCCAAAGACACAATGGCTCTCCATTTCAACCAAAATCAAGATCATCCTTGGGTGTAAAGAGTGCTTGGGATGCATTGGAGTGTGCAGTCCGACACCTTTGGATTCAAAATAACTATTAAAAACAGACCTCTGACCCGAAGAGGAATCCTCTCAATTGTAGGCTCCCTCTATGATCCACTGGGTGTTTTGAGTCCTGTGGTGTTGTCAGCAAAATTATTGCTAAGAGACCTATGCAGAAGAGGAGTTGGTTGGGATGACACCATACCAGAAGATATTGCCAAAAAATGGATGAAATGGTTGCAAGAACTACATCTTCTGAAGGACTTTAACACTGAAAGATGCCTGAAACCACAGAACTTTGGAGAAGTAAAACAAGCACAACTCCACCTCTTCTGTGATGCAAGTCAACTTGGTTATGGATCTGTCGCCTACTTGCTGTCATGCAACACAGAGTCACAAGTACACTGTGCTTTTCTCATCGGAAAGGCGAGAGTAGCTCCATTAAAGATAGTCAGCACACCACGAATGGAGCTCACAGCTGCCACAATGGCAAGTCGAATTGAAGGTTTCTTGCACAGAGAACTAAACATGGCTCTGAAAGAGTCTATTTTTTTGGACTGACAGTGCCTCTGTTCTCAAATATATCAAGAATGAGACATCCGGATTTAAAGTTTTTGTTGCTAACAGAGTCTCTGAGATACTTAAGAACTCCCAGTCTTCTCAGTGGAGGTTCGTTAACACCACAAACAATCCAGCTGATCTGGCATCTCGTGGTTCAAAAGTGGATGCCTTTCTTAAAGACACGATGTGGACCACTGGACCTTCTTTCCTCATGCAACATGAAAGGGAATGGCCAGTGAATCCTGAAGATATCGGCCAACTTCCCTTACATGACCCTGGGGTCAAGAAAATGGTTGCAAATCCACTTCAAGCCAGTGAAAAGGTTGATCCAGTTATGACCATTATTCATCATTTCTCCTCTTGGACCAGGTTAAAGACTACTGTTGCTTGGCTTCTGAAGTTCAAAAGGTGGATTATGGTGCCCCACCGAGAGAAAGCTCTTTCAATCGCAAAAACTACCAAGACAAATGAAAAGCAACAACCAATCTCTAAGAAAATTGAAGGGCCCTAAGTAAACTGTGGAGGATGTAGAAGAAGCTGAAGAGGAGATAATCAAGTACTGCCAAAAAACAAGATTTAAAGAGGAATTCTCCTGTGTACAAAGTGGAGTCGCTGTAAGATCCAGCCATGTCCACAAACTCTGTCCAATCATAACAAATGGTGTACTACGAGTTGGTGGACGGCTTAGCCGATCTTCAATGCCACTGGAGACTAAACATCCAGTTATACTGGCTAAGGACTTGCATATTTCCAACCTTATACTGCAACACATCCATCATCAAGTGGGGCATAGTGGTCGTAATCACATGCTCTCTAAGCTTCGAGAAAAGTACTGGATTACAGGGGCCTGCTCTGCTATACTAAGTATTCTAAAGAAATGTGTTCTCTGTTGTCGACTAAATGCACAACCCATGTCTCAACACATGGCTGATTCGCCAAAAGAGAGAATCACACCTGATGAACCACCGTTTACATATGTTGGCGTTGATTATTTTGGGCCTTTCAAAGTAAGGAGTCGAAGAAGTGTTGTGAAAAGATATGGAGTTATTTTTACTTGTATGACCATACGTGCAATCCATATTGAAGTAGCATCTTCGCTGGATACAGACTCTTTCATAAATGCCTTAAGACGTTTCATTGCAAGACGTGGTCAAATCAAAGAGATACGGTCAGACAATGGTAAGAATTCTGTTGGAGCGGAACATGAGCTTAGGACAGCTATGGAAGGGTGGAACCAAGCAAGGCTCAACAGCATGCTTCTCCAGAAGGGAAATAAGTGGAAGTTCAATCCACCCACTGCCTCCCATCATGGTGGATCCTGGGAACGACTAATCAGATCCATACGCAAGGTTCTTAATTCCATCATGACTGAACAAACAATGGATGAAGAAAATCTACATACTCTGTTCTGTGAGGTTGAGGCAATCATTAACAGTCGTCCATTGACTACAACGTCTTTGGATCCTCATGATCTAGAAGCCTTAACTCCAATCATCTTCTGCTATTGAAGACTTCACCATTACTGCCACCAGGACTCTTTGATGCTGCGGACGTCTATGCATGTAGACGTTGGAAACAAGTTCAGTATATGCCAGACTTGTTTTGGAAAAGATGGACAAAAGAATATTTGCCACAACTACAGGAGCGACAAAGATTACTTGGAATGAAGAGGAACCTAATTCCTGGAGACATAGTGCTCATCGTGGATAGCACAGCACCCAGAAATTCGTGAGTTTTGGGCAAAGTAATACAGGCTTTCCCAGACAAAAGAGGATTGGTACGTCAAGTTAGAGTCAAGACAAAGACCAGCTGCTTGATCGACCAATTACAAAGATGGTTTTACTGCTGGAGGCTGAAAAACCAAAAGGATTAGCTTCATGAAGAAGTGAAGATTTCATGGATTTAAGGACTCATCATCTTTTGAAGGACAGATACGGCTACTGGAGGCCAATTGACTAACAAACACAAAAAAAGAAGAAAAACAGAACTAAATGAATTTGTGTTGTTTATAGGGCTGGGAATCACTGGGTACCTCACGATACGATACGATTTGCGATACTTTGCTCACGATAACGATACTATCACGATATGGCGATAATGCGATAATCGATATATCTCGTCTCTAACAACTCACGATATCTCAAACTTTAAGAAAGAAGAACTTTAAAAACAGCTTTTTGGAAAATATTTCCCCATTTATTTTTTATTTTTTAAACACCATGATAATAAACAACTTGTGTCCTATTTGGTGTAATGAATAACAGACTTTTGTGTAACATTGCTGAAATCAGTAATACTCTGTCTTTGACAAACAATGGGACAATTTTCATGTGGAAATATCTGTAAAATTTGGTTTAAACAATAGTGAACATGAACAGCAGTGTCATTATTTAGTACAAAATTGCTGTAAAAAGGATAAAAAATGAACAAGTCAAGTAGCTGCCAGACACATTGGTATTAACTTCAGAAAAACAAAACCATAGCCATCGCTTAATTTAAAAAAATAGCTGTAAATCAGATATTTATTTTGTGAAAAAATATAGTGTCTTTGTTAAAAAATAAATGAAACCATTTAGTGCAAATGTGGTGTAAACAAAAATATAATTCTCACAGAAAAATAAAAATCAAGTAGCTAAATAGTAAATTATTTAGTAGTAAATTATTTAAGACATAAACTGCTTTTAAAATAAATAACCAGGGATAAAATACATAAAGAACTTGAAGTGCATCTAAAAGTAAACGTCTGTGAACAACACGTTTGGGGAAAAGCTGCATGTGATGTATGTTTACGTCCATGTTTTTCTGGAGAACCACAGGCTTTAGCATCAAGGCGCCGCTCATCTACCACTGCTTAGAGGAGAAGGGGGGTCTGAGGGCAGGAATGCCTCTCTTTCTTCCATTTCTATCACAGCCGTAGCTCTGGTCTGGACGTACAGAGCAGGGATCCTTTTTCAGTATTTCTGAGAGAGAATGTCAAAACTCTAATGCATTCAATAAAAACCCAAATCCCTCGTGAACTCTGCTTTGATGGATCGTATCATAAGTTTCATCTGTGGCAACGATGAAGTGGAATAAATCACGACACACAAACAAAGTGGATTTCTTGGTCATAGTTTTTTGTGGCGCGCGTCGCAAACAGGACCTGCCACAGCCTCTCTAGTGGCTCATAAGCCCGCAGCCGCTACATCATGAATCAATTTATCAATTTTTTTTGGAGCAAGTGAAGTAATATCATTAAAAGTCAATCAATTTAACCATTTTCAGTAATTGATTAATCATTTGTTTTATTAAATTTTTGTATTTTTATTTATTTATTTTTATGATAAAGTAATGCTGTGAAATAAAATAAGATGGGTTTATATTTTGTTGAATGACCAAGGTTGGTTTTCCTTCTTCTGCTGATTAACAGCCGTTATTCTGGGTTTAAACAGAGTTTACAGGTCTCTTTGATGTGATGTCTGCAGACATTAGAGATCCATATCCTTCTTCAGCTGATAACAGCGACGCCTAAGAGTTGAGGTCAACTTGTCTGCAGGTCAGAGTTTTGCTGTTAATCAGGTTCACTTCAGACTTTTGGAGAAAATGATGAATCTAGGCGTCATATTTCTTGAAATTATTTGGCTCTTTGATGTATTACTCCATGTTGTTTCAGACATCCGTGATCAAACACTTCTCAAAGTCCTTCATGGTGTTCACAACAAGAACCTTGGACCGGTCCGGTGGACCGAGTGGTTTGACGTTAATCCTGCAGCCTTTAACCCAAGTGTTCTCAATCTGCTTATGCTTCCTGAGAAGCCGTGCATGTTTTGAGATTTCAGCATTCCTTCTGGTCAGATGGTCGTTCAGATAAGCAGCCGATCCTTTGAGATTTTTACGTTGATTCATCAGAGCGAGATTGTGTTTTTGATTCACAAACCTGATGAGGATCGCTGGTTTATCCATCTCCTTTCTCCTGGGGAGCGGGTGGCAGGTCTCCATGGTGTTTAGATCCAGGAAAATCCCTTTAAACGTGAGAAATGATTCCACTTGGTGATCCAGAGACTCTCCACTGCTCTGCGTTTCAGAACTCCTAGCGCTATTAGCATTAGCAATGCTAACTCCAGCTGCATTTAGCTTTGCCCGAGGTTTAATCGGTACTCCAGTGAGAATGACATTATTCACCCTTAGTTGTTGTTCCACATCGTCCAGTCTTTTCTCCGGAAAGTTGACCCGGTTTTCTTGTTGCTCGTTTTGAGCTAGGAATCTTCGGAAGTCTTCCATTAGATTCAAGATCGGAGTAAGCTTAGCATTCACTTATTCCATAAAGGGATACAAAGCAGCTTGGATATCATCAAGAAACTTTTTAAGGTCTTTGTAGTCCTGGTTTTTCTTAGGGGCCATGGTCAGCTCTCTTTTTTTTTTTGTGGAAAAAATCAACTTTTTAAGTCATTTGAAGATAGTTGTATAGCCGCAGAGAGCCAAACACGCGTCCTGTGCTGTAAACTGGAACCGGAAGCACATGACTTCATCTCTCTCTCCCTCTGATTCCAGCTCTGATTCCATTTCTACCACCATCGTCACGGACCTTCCTTACGCAGAGGCAGTGACATAGAAAATGTTGTCTGCCCTCTTGTGGTGAAATTAATACACTGTACCGTTGACACCTGAGCGTAATTACCCTTTTTTTGCCTGCAGATTGTGCCAGAAATGAAACAATATTTTTCCAAGCAATGTACAGCTGGTTTAATAATGATCATTTAGGATTTATTGAGGGCCACAAAATTTTTTCCCGTAGGCCGCAATTCATCCCCGGGCCACAGCCTCCACCACTGAACGTCTGACTCCCCCATGAGAGATGGGGTAGGGCAGTGTTTTTCAACCTATTTTGAGCCACAGCACACTTTAACCTTGACAAAAATCCTGCGGCACACCAGCATCCAAAAAAAAAAAGGAGAAACTTATAGTCTGATCTACAGTTCCTCTACAATCTCACATGCATTTTTGTGATAATTGTGGCAGAAAAAGCTGGACATTGCAGCTGTTCTTTCTAAAAGTTGTACTAAAAGTTAAGTTAAAAGATTTAGAAACTGTGTGTTTGTTGTGTTTTCAAAGCGTTTAACAAAAAGACTCATTGTGCGCTGAGATGCTGTAAATTTAACCCAATGCAACATGGGAGATGTTGTGCAAACAGCCGCCGAACGCAGATAGACTCGCTTCTCTGAGCTTCATGGTTTGTTCACTCTTTCCATGGTCTGACACAGGATCCCGCCGACAGCTATATTGTTATTGGAAGTGAGATATTATTATCTAATTTACATAAAAGTTTGTATATTTTGGAGAGAGTTTTGTTCATTGAAAATGAACTGATGGCGATGTTGTGTGAAGCTGTTTCTGAATGTGGTGGTGTGGGAGCGGAGGCTCCTGTACCTCCTCGCCGAGGGCAGAAGGCTGAACAGGTTGTGTGCAGGTGGTGTAGATCCTTGACAATTGTTAGTGCTTTGCGGGTGAGGCGGGTGATGTATAAGTCCTGCGGGGGGGGTTCTCCAATGATTCTCCTGGCTGTGTTGACTAAGCTGCCCCCCCCCCCACACTGATGCAGCTGGAGAGGATGCTCTCAGTGGTTCCTCTATAGAATGTGGTCATGATAGCTTGAAAAAGCACCTGATCTTTTAAGTTTCCGCAGGAAGTGGAGACGTTGCTGACCTTTCTTTGCCAATGATGTGGTGTTGGTGATCCAGGAGATGTCCTCATTGATGTGAACCCCCAGGAATTTTGTGCTTTTCACTCTCTCCACAGCAGTACCATCAATGATCAGTGGCAGGTGTTGAGTGTGGCCCCTCTGGAAGTTGACAACAATCTCCTTTGTCTTGCTGACATTTAGCAGGAGGTTATTGCCCCTGCAACATTTTGTCAGCAGATCTTCCTCTTCCCTGTAGTTGGTCTCATCCACCATGGTGATGAGACCCACCAGAGTTGTGTCGTCTTCAAATTTCACAAGGTGGTTGGTGCTGTGGGTTGTTGTGCAGTCATGTGTCAGCAGAGGGAAGAGCAGTGGACTAAGCACACAGCCTTGGGGTGCCCCAGTGTTGACAATGATTGTATTTGACGTGTTGTTGCTGGCACGCACTGTTTGTGGTCTTCGGCTAAGGAAGTCCAGAAGCCAGTTGCAGATGGGGGTGTCAACACCCAGCTTGTCCAGTTTGCAAATGAGTTGCTGTGGTATAATTGTGTTAAATGCAGAGCTGAAGGATGAACACAGAGCTGATATCCTGGAGATGGGGAAATGTTTTTTAGATTAGATAATGAGGGCAATTTCACATGGCACACCTGACCATCTCCCACGACACACTGGTTGAAAAACACTGGAGTAGAAAATACAAGATTAATGACCACCACCCTATTACTGTAAAAAATGAGTTTGTCAGTGTGGGGAGTGTGTGTTTATTAAAATGTATAGTAACCCTTTTTGAAAACGTCTTAGTTTCTTAAATTAAGGTGTTTGACCTACTGAAGAATGAAAGACTAAATAGAACCAGGACAGACTATGTATTAAGGCCCGTACACACCGGGACGAATATTCGCCTGGCGTTATTCGCCAGCGTTTTTCGCCACGTCTTTTGTGTTCACACCCAGGCGATTTTCGCTGACGATGAGTCGAGCCAACATGCAATTTCATTCCCTGACATTAGATGGCGCTTAATGTCAAACAGAAATACTCCTGTACACAAGGTGGTTTTCACTCAGAAGAAGAGAGCCAGTATTTACTCGTTCGTCAGAATCATACAAAGAAAACATGAATATTTCAAGCACCAGTAGCTCCAGCTCGAGTTCCAATGATGAAGAAATTATTGTTCTGTTGAATGATGAAAGACGCCGGAAAAGACGCCGATTTTCGGTACATCCCATAGTTACGAGAAGAGAAGAACATGGGGAGTTTTATCGACTGGTACAAGAGCTGAAAATGTATCATGCGCGTTTTTGGGGATATTTTAGAATGTCCGTCATTATTTCTTTGCGGCAGTGTAGCCGCTACTTGGCGTCTATCTTCTTTGTTGGTATGTGTGCTCAGAAAGGCAGTTTTGTGTTTGAGCGCCCCCAAGTTGTGTTTTACTGTAACTTCAGAAGCTCCAGACACGTGAGCAAAAGCGCCCTTCTCATTGGTCGAATAGATTTCGACGCGAGGCGTCAAAAAGAAAAAACGAACCCGAGGCGTTTTTTTTTTTTTGACGCTTTGACGCGTGGCGTTTTTTCGCGTCGGTGTGCACACTCTCATTGGTGCCCTTTGTTTAGTCACGAGACGAATTTCGCCGACGAAAAACGCCGGCGAAATTCGTCCCGGTGTGTACGGGCCTTTAAGAATACAGAAATACCTTTAAAGCATAAAAGTTGTCCTTTTTTTGTCTTTTTTTCTCTACAGTCCTCCCTCAGCATTATTCAAGTGAAGAGGATCTGTGCAACAGACAGAGTAATTTAAGAATGAAACACGGGGAACCAGAAACTTCACAGATTAAAGAGGAATACGGGGAACCAGAAACTTCACAGATTAAAGAGGAACATGGAGAACCAGAAACTTCACAGATTAAAGAGGAACATGGAGAACCAGAAACTTCACAGATTAAAGAGGAACATGGAGAACCAGAAACCTCACAGATTAAAGAGAAACTGCAGGAACCAGAACCTCCACATATTAAAGAGGAACAAGTGGAACAACAACTTCCACAGATTAAAGAGGAGCTCTTCAGTCAGGAGGAAGATCAGGCTGATCTGAAGCAGGAGACTGATACCTTGATGGAGATTCCTACTCATGAGGAATATGAGAACAGTGAAGCAGATCTAAACAATCAGCAGAGCTTTAATCTAACTGATAGTCAGGATGAAGAAGGAAACCAACATGAAAAATCAAGATCAACTACAGATGAAGAGACAAACCCACAGAACAGAGATCAGAGGATGAGTTTTAGTTATTTATCTAATCTCAAAACAAACATGGGACATACAGCAAAAAAGCCTTTTTCTTGTAAAGAATGTGACAAAAGTTTTAATTCTATATCTCATCTCGAATCACACATGAGAACTCACACAGGAGAAAAGCCTTTTTCTTGTACAAAATGTGATAAAAGTTTTAGTAATTCATCTAGTCTCCAAAAACACATGATAACTCATACAGGAGAGAAGCCTTTTTCTTGTAAAGAATGTGATAAAAGTTTTAGTCAAGTATCTAATCTAAAAAACCACATGAGAACTCATACAGGAGAAAAGCCTTTTTCTTGTGGAGATTGTGATAAAAGATTCAGTGAAAAATCTAGTCTCAAAAAACACATGAGAACTCACAAAGGAGACAAGCCTTTTTCTTGTAAACAATGTGATAAAAGTTTTAGTTTTGCACATGTTCTAAAAACACACATGAGAATTCATAAAACAGAAAAACCCCTTTCTTGTAAAGCATGTGATAAATGTTTTAGTCATGAATCTTATCTCAAAAAACACATGAGAACTCATACAGGAGAGAAGCCTTTTTCTTGTAAAGAATGTAATAAAAGTTTTGGTCTGATATCTACTCTCAAAAAACACATGAGAACTCACACAGGAGACTTGCCGTTTTCTTGTAAAGAATGTGATAAAAGTTTTGGTCTGATATCTACTCTCAAAAAACACATGAGAACTCACACAGGAGAAAAGCCTTTTTCTTGTATAGAATGCAATAAAGATTTTAGTGACTCATCTAGTCTCCAAAAACACATGAGAACTCATACAGGAGAAAAGCCTTTTTCCTGTAAACAATGTAATAAAAGTTTTAGTTTTTTATATAATCTCAAAACACACATGAGAACTCATACAGGAGAGAAGCCCTTTTCTTGTAAAGAATGTCATAAAACTTTTAGTCACGTATCTAATCTAAAAAACCACACGAGAACTCATACAGGAGAAAAGCCTTTTTCTTGTACAGAATGTGTTAAAAGTTTTAGTGAAAAATCTAGTCTCAAAAAACACATGAGAACTCACACAGCAGAGAAGTGTTTTTCTTGTAAACAATGTGATAAAAGTTTTAGTTTTGCACATGTTCTAAAAACACACATGAGATTTCATCAAACAGAAAAAACCCTTTCTTGTAAAGCATGTGATAAATGTTTTAGTCATGAATCTTATCTCAAAAAACACATGAGAACTCATACAGGAGAAAAGGCTTTTTCTTGTAAAGAATGTAATAAAAGTTTTAGCTTTGTACATAATCTCAAAACACACATGAGAAGTCACACAGGAGAGAAGCCTTTTTCTTGTACAGAATGTGATAAAAGTTTTAGTCAACTATCTAATCTAAAAAACCACATAAGAACTCATACAAGAGAAAAGCCTTTTTCTTGTACAGAATGTAAACAAAAATTTAATCAAACATCTAGTCTTAAGACTCACATGAAAATGCACGAAAGAGGACTGCCGGTTTCATGTGAAGAATGTGTTAAACAATTTTAGTTCTATATCTTGTCTCAAAAAACACATGAGAACTCACACAGGAGAAAAGCGTTTTTCTTATAAAGATTGTAAAAAAAGGTTATACTCTTTATTTCAACCTAAAAGACACATGACAACTTTTTTGTGTAAACAATATAAAACAAGTTTTAGTGATGTATTTAGTCTCAAATTACCCTTTTGTGTTAAGTATTTGCCAAAAGTTTTAGTGTTGTATTTGACCTTAAATAAGAGAACTCATGCAGAAGAGAAACTGACCTGAGGTCAAAGCATCCTGATCTTTCACTAAAAGGTATACAGGCTGGTGGCCTCCATACCACATTGATGCAGTTATTTAGTAATAAGGAGACAGTAGTGTTTATTGGATGCATTGAAATGAACAGTTTACTGAATCTGACGTGAGTGCTGAAAACATTCTTTTTTGTTCTTCTGACTTAACATTGTAAAATTTTAAGACATTATTTTTAGGTGTTTAACATCTATAAGCCACTATGCTCACATATCTCAAATCAGGGATTGTGTAATGATTCTAAACATTATGAGTTTCACTTTTTAAGATCTTTAACTTCATGAAATTCATTATTTTAGATATACCTCTAAATAAAAATGTGCTGTTTTGAATTATGAGGGTAAGATTTGATTTTTAGAGAAATGGTGATAATGTTCAATTTTTGTTGGTTGATTTTTCTAACTAGATTTTTGTACTTTATGATATTGTCTAAAGTTTTTGAGTTAACCATTGTTGTTGTTGTTTATGCATGGGACACTGACAGAAAAGTGTGCATTATTATACACCGTGGAAGACCGATCTGTTTCTTCTGCAAAGTACATTAATTTCTCATACTGTACACTTTGAAGGCCATTAACCTGCTTATACTATGGTCACTTACAAAAGAAATACATATTCAATCAGTTTTTAGTACTTTATTTTTGTTATTTTTTGGTTTTAATTCGCGTTTTTCAAAATCAAACGGACTATTTGTTACGTGATGTGGCCCATTGTCACTGTAACATAACGCACCGGCGGGGCCAGCACTGACTTTGACTACAGCTGCAAAGGAAAGGGATATCTATGCTGACCGTCATGATGTGTTAAATAAAATCAGTTCAGAGATAAAGTTCACCGCTTGTTTTTGTCCAGATGATTAAGCTAAAGGTTATGGTAGAGTAGCCAGCACAGTGATGTAGAACATTAAAGCTATTCATTCATTTTCTGCACCGTTTGTCCCTTTCGGGGTCACGGGGCTGCCGGAGAATATCCCGGCCACTTGTGGGCGAAGGCAGGGGATGCCCTGGACAGGTCGCCAGTCTGTCGTAGGGTAGAATGTCCTCAATCACACATCCATTCACTCTCCCAGTCATACCTATGGTCAATTTAGAGTTGCCAATTAACTTATGAAGCATGTTTTTGGACGGTGGGAGGAAGCCGGAGATCCCGGAGAGAACCCACACATACACGGGGAGAACATGCAAACTCCACACAGAAAGGTCCCCCATTGATGTTGTTTTTCATGTCCCCCAGCCGGGACTTGAACCAGGCCTTCTTGCTGTGAGGCAAGAGTGCTAACCACTGCGCCACCGTGCAGCCTAAGATTAAAGCTATGTGACTGGAGCTTCTTTTTAGGCATACAGTTATCACTGTGGATTATCACTTTTTAATCTATACCCAGCAGCAGCAGAATCAATTATTTACCTGGACCATGGAATAAGCTAAAACAATGTTGTGTAAGTCTGTGTGTTAACATGATGAAACTAGAATTATTTTATACATCTCTAAATCTTACACTATGTGGTTCATGAACATTTCAGTATTGTTTTAAATATAAAATTATAAAAAAAAATTATAAAAAAATATAAAATTATAAAAAAAAAGAACCAGACTGGTGTTTCTGTCTGGCGTTCTTGTGATTCCTGCTTTGTTGTAGACTTTAAACCTGTTCCTCTGTTCGTTTTGGTTCTCAGTGTTCTGTTCTAATCTTTACTGTGAAGAATAAAGTGGACGAGAACATCAGTCAGAAGTGTGGAGTCTTTCCAAGAGTGTGGGTTTCTGCTGTCTGTTGGTTCTCTGCTGGTTCCAAAGCTAGACTCCTCAGGTCCAGTTCTGACTGTTGAACCCATGACTGAGATAAGATCACAGAGCTCCATCCAGTTATTTGATTGGTTCATCAGTCACATTGACCATTTTGTCTTTCTTAAATGTGACTGTTTCAGCTCTGAAACATCACCAACTCTTTACCAAACACCACTTTCTCTAGCAGAGTAGGTTTTATTGTATATTTTGAGCCCTGAGTTGGTCTGAGTCAACATTTTAATGTCAACTTCTGTCGCCAATCAGGATTAAGTTTGTTGGATGTCCCCTTGCACTAAAAATGTGCTCGGGAGAATCTGTCAATTAAACATTTCGAATATTTGAGGTGGTATATATATATATCAGATACCCTGCAGGAATAATAAGATGGCCAAAGGAAGAGATACAGACCATGGATGTTAAAACACGGAAGCTCCTCACCATGCATGGAGGGTTCCATCCCAAATCCAGCACCCTGAGACTGTATGCAAGCCGCAAGGAAGGAGGCCGAGGACTAGTGAGCGTAGAAGCCACTATCCAGGATGAAACAACCAAGATGCATGAATACATCAAGCTCAAGGCCCCAACTGACAGTGTGCTCAGTGAATGTCTCAGGCAATGGAGAGCAGAGGATACAGTGCTGGAGGACAGATCCCCATGGGAGGACAAACCCCTGCATGGGATGTACCACCGGACCATAACTGAAGTGACTGATATCAAGAAGTCCTACCAATGGCTAGAGAGGGCTGGCCTACAGGACAGCACTGAAGCACTCATCCTGGCAGCTCAGGAACAAGCCCTGAGCACCAGAGCAATAGAGGTTCAGATCTACCACACCAGACAAGACCCAAGGTGTAGGCTGTGCAAAGAGGCGCCTGAAACAATCCAGCACATAACTGCAGGATGTAAGATGCTGGCAGGTAAAGCATACATGGAGCGGCACAATCAAGTGGCTGGAATAATATACAGGAACATGTGTGCAGAAAATGAACTGGAAACCCCAAGGTCAAAATGGGAAACACCCCCGAAGGTGGTAGAGAATGAGAGGGCAAAGATCCTGTGGGACTTCCAGATCTAGACTGATAGGATGGTAATGGCGAACCAACCAGACATCGTAGTGGTGGATAAAGAACAGAGGAAAGCCGTTGTGGTGGATGTGGCAGTGCCAAGCGATGGGAACATCAGGAAGAAGGAACATGAGAAACTGGAGAAATACCAGGGACTCAGAGAAGAACTGGAGAAAGCCTGGAAAGTGAAGGTGACGGTGGTGCCTGTGGTAATTGGAGCACTCGGGGCAGTAACCCCCAAGCTTCAGGAGTGGCTACAACAGATACCTGGAAAGACCTCAGACCTCTCAGTCCAGAAAAGCGCAGTGCTAGGAACAGCTAAGATACTGCGCAGGACCCTCAAGCTCCCAGGCCTCTGGTAGAGGACCCGAGCTTGGAGGAGAAACCACCCGCGGAGGGTGAGAGGGGCATTTTTTTTTAATATATATATATGGATAAACAGGCTGTTCGCAACTCAACCCGCAAAAGTGTACGCCCAGCGGCAGGGTCAAAACAGCCGAACAGACCCACCAAGGCTAGAAACTGAACAGTACTGGAAAAGTATATGGGAGAAAGAGACAGCACATAACAGCAATGCCCAGTGGCTGATCTCTCTAAGAGAAGAACATAGCAACCTCCCTGAACAGAATCCAGTAACCATCACAGTGGCAGACATCCAAGAAAGAGTCTCAGGTATGAAGAACTGGACAGCACCGGGCCCTGACATGATACATGCCTACTGGTTAAAGAAGCTCACCGCACTCCACGAGCGCCTGGCAGCACAAATGAACCAGCTGCTAAGAGATGGGACTCACCCCGAATGGCTAACAGAAGGGCAAACGATCCTGATCCAGAAGGATCCCTCATAGGGTGCTGTCCCATCCAACTACCGACCAATAACCTGTCTCTCCACAACATGGAAGCTCATGTCAGGCATCATTGCAACTAAGATAAATAGGCACATGGATTAATACATGAGCAACACTCAGAAGGGCATTGGTAGAGACTCCAGAGGAGCCAAACACCAACTCCTGGTTGACAGAACAGTCGCTCAAGACTGCAAGTCACACCAACCTGTGCACAGCCTGGATTGATTACAAGAAAGCCTATGACTCAATGCCACACACTTGGATCACTGAATGCTTGGAGCTGTACAACATCAACATGACTCTAAGAGCCTTGATAGGAAACTCAATGAAGCTGTGGAAAACCACCCTTGAAGCCAATGGGAAGCCACTTGCACAAGTATCCATCAAATGCGGGATATACCAAGGTGATGCTCTGTCCCCACTGCTGTTCTGCATAGGTCTGAACCCCCTCAGCCAAATAATCAACAGGACTGGCTATGGATACCGACTCAGAAATGGGGCCAACATCAGTCACCTCCTCTACATGGATGGCATCAAGCTATATGCTAAGAGCGAGCGTGACATTGACTCCCTGATCCACACTACCAGGATCTACAGTATTGACATTGGGATGTCATTCGGGCTCGAGAAATGCAGCCGGATGGTGACAAAGAGAGGCAAGGTAGTCCACACAGAAGGGGTCTCACTCCCAGAAGGAACAACAGTAGACATTGAGGACAGTTACAAGTACCTCGGAATCCCACAGGCAAATGGCAACCTGGAGCAGGCAACAAGGAAAGCTGCAACAGCTAAATACCAAGGTGTAGGCTGTGCAAAGAGGCGCCTGAAACAATCCAGCACATAACTGCAGGGTGTAAGATGCTGGCAGGTAAAGCATACATGGAGCGGCACAATCAAGTGGCTGGAATAATATACAGGAACATGTGTGCAGAATATGGACTGGAAACCGCAAGGTCAAAATGGGAAACACCCCACACTGGCGCCATCCTTCCACCTGAGGCAAGGTGGGGTTCAGTGTCTTGCCCAAGGACACTTCGACACATGGCAAGGCGGGAATCGAACTTGCAATCTTACGATCATGAGTTGATCGCCCTACCGCTGCACCACAGCCGCCCCATATATATGTGTGTGTGTCACAAGCCGTGTTACTTTTTTGATGGACGTATAATCTTCATACGCCGTCATTGAAATCTCAGACTCAGTCTCACTGAAGTATAGCGCTCTCTTTTTTATTCACGCGTTTCCATGGTGACTCCAGAAACCGGCGATCCATTGAGAATGTCATTATGTACATGACGTGCACGTGCATTAACCCAGGGTTACAAAGTTAATTACCAATTACGCTAACTCATTTCCGGTCTTCTGGAACTGTCATATCAAGAGTAAGCAAGTTCAGGCAGATTTCAGCCAGAGTTCAGGGTTAAAGTCTGGTTAGTTTAAACATGCTTCCTGGAATACCCCCCTGGTCTGGAGCAGGTTTTGTCAGGATGAGGGGGTCGCTCGAGAGCCGGTAGGACCCAGAAGCAGAGGCGGAGGCACGAGGATCAGGGACTAGTGGTTTTAATTCACAAAAACAACAAAAAGCGCTGCAGAGCAGGTTTACGGAACAAAAACAAAAACTTACATTGACGTGGCGAGGAACATGGAACATGACAAGATGACAGAACACCATGACAAGAATAATGGACCAGCACAGGAGGAAGGCAGAGACAAGACTTAAATACAGACAGGGGAGATAAGACACAGGTGAACAAGATCAGGACAGATTGGGACAAAGGAAGTAAAACTCCAAAAACATGACAAGACAGGAAACCTTTCAAAATAAAACAGGAAACAGAACCAAACAAGACAGAACAAGAACTAAGACGAAAAACAAGACAACAAACTCAAATCATGACAGGTTTAGTTGAAGGTTAGTTTGTTTTCAGAGAGGTGAAGCAGCATGACGAGTCCATTTGAAGATAATTTAGTGGATGAAGAAGCTCAGATAATACTTTTTCCACCATGAGAGGGTGATAAGACCACATATGGATGTTGGAAAGATAAACTTTTTTACATTCTTTCTGCACCATGAGTGATGATCAGGTTTTTTTTATTTCTTTTTTTTTTTTGCAGCCCTAGTGCTTCATGATGTTAAAGTCATAGAAATGGCCAATGGCATAGTGAGTAACCATTTTGTTTCAGTCATTTTATTGATATAAAAATGAAAATATCTACAGGCTCAAACTTAGACTCATGGGAGTTCAAGAAGTACAATAATTTAGGATGGAAAAACATTTAATTGAATTGGAGTAATATGATATTTAGTTAGATAAATATGTAATAATAACAATGGATTAGATTTTTCTGCGCTTTTCCAGACGCTAAAAGCTCTTACATTGTGTCCATTATTCATTCACTCTTCATTCATACTTGATGATGGTAACTACTGTTGTAACCACAGCTGCCCTGGGGCAGACTGACAGAGGCGTGGCTGCCATTTCGCGCCTACGGCCCCTCTGACCATCACCGGGACATTCACACACCAGTGGAGCCACACTGGAGGCAAGGAGGGTGAAGTGTCTTGCCCAATGACACAACACAGTTGGCTGGGGGGAGAGGGGATTGAACCGCCAACCCTTTGATCATTGGACGACCTTCTCAATCGCCTGAGCCACTGCCACATATACGTGTACCATTGAGCTGTAAAACAAAACAAAAAAACAAAAAAAATGTCGGTGTGATGCTAGAACTCCCATAAATGGGTCAAAGTCTCTGCTTCTGATGCATCTACTGCAGACAAATACCGGTAGATCCATTAATGTCCTGAGTTCCTTGTCTGATCTGGTCTCTGGCTCAAAACTGTACAGCTGGATAGCTCCAATGCTGCTCATTGATTTTTTTTTTTGTTACGCTAACTTCTGCTCTGGCTTGTGAGGCGCTATAAGCTAGCAGGAGAGAAAATAATAAAACGATTTATGGGAAATTAGCAGAGGCTAACGTCTCTGTGTCGCCAACAGTCCCGCCCACAGCTCTGAGGTGAATTTCTTATGAGCTGCTGTGCTGCAGAAAAATGAATTAAAAAAACCACAATCGTAATAAAAAATTAAAAACACTGGGAACGATTTTATAATAGCTAAAAATTCAGTTGGAGTGAAACTTTAAGTCAGTCAACTAATGTATGATTCATGATTCTTGTATTTGTGTATGTATGTATAAACGTAAAAGAACCTTGTGTTTTTTTCCCTTTTTCCTCCATCAGACTGGTCAGTTATGTGGAGACAACATGCACAAAGAGTTCCTGGACTGATCCTCTGCTAACTTTGAGGTGGCGAGGCTGTCAGGTTCATCTGTTTCAGTGTCCTGTACTTCTGGCCAAAACACGGTGGTGACCTCCTTTGTGAACTGGATTCATGGGGCAACAGAACGTGTAAAGTTATTTTCATTTCTTCTTCTTTAAAAAAAATAAACATGCCTGCATATACAGTGGTGGACATAATTGTCCTCTTTCTTTCTTTCCTTCTTTCTCATTTTAGTGGCAGAAATATCCCTTCATAGTTCCAGAGTCTGTCTTAAATTAAATAACGTCTGACTGTTGCTGCTAAAACACAACATTTGTTGATAACCATGAAGAACTTTGGACTTTGTCTCTTTCATGATCTTTGACTGACAGCTAAACCAATAAATGTTTCTGAGTTGCAGTAAAGTCTTCAGTGAAATCCCAGACTGTCCTGGACTCTGATCATGAAATCCTCCTGATGACAAAACCTTTGAAAGTTCAGAGTCTGGAAGGGAAACAAGCTGTGAGGAAACCTTCAGTGCAGAAAGAACTGCAGCTTCTTCAACTGGAACTCTGCAGCCAAATGAGCAGGAAGGATCTGGATGAATGTAGCTTCTGCTGTTCCATCTGTCTGGATCTGCTGAAGGATCTGCTGACTATTCCCTGTGGACACAGCTACTGCATGAAGTGTCTTCAAGGACTGTGGGATGCAGAAAAGAATGTCCACAGCTGTCCTTAGTGCAGGAAGACTTTCACACCGAGGCCTGTTCTGGGGAAAAATGTAATGTCAGCAGCTTTAGTGGAGCAGCTGAAGAAGAGCAGACTCCAAGCTGCTCCTGCTGGTCTCTGCTCTGCTGGACCTGAAGATGTGGTCTGTGACGTCTGCACTGGAAGAAAACTGAAAGCCATCAAGTCCTGCTTGATCTGTCCGGCCTCTTCCTGTGAGGAAGACCTTCAGCCTCATTTGAAAGCAGCTGCATTGAAGAAACACAGACTGGAACCCTCCAAGAACCTGCAGGAGAACATCTGCTCCCGTCATGATGAGCTGATGAAGATGTTCTGATCAGAAGAGCATCTGTTCTCTCTGCTCTGTGGAAGAACATGAGGGACATCAAACAGTCTCAGCTGCAGCAGAAAGGACTGAGAAGCAGAGAGAGCTGGAGGAGAGTCAGCAACAAATCCAGCAGAGAATCCAGGTCAGAGAGAAGGAGGTGAAGCTGCTCCAACAGGAGGTGGAGCCGTCAATCACTCTGCTGATCAAACAGGGAGAAGATCTTCACTCAGATGATCCGTCTCCTCCAGCAAAGAAGCCGTGATGTGAAGCAGATCAGATCCCAGCAGAAACTGAAGAGAGGCGGGTCAAAGGTCATCAGGAGGAGCTGGAGCAGGACAAGGCTGAAGAGGAGGGACGCTGATGAAGAGGAGAGACGCTGAGCTGAAGAGGAGAGACGCTGAGATGAAGAGGAGGTTCAATCAGTTTGAATCTCATGAAGAACATTTCAAAAATCCACTTTTGGATCAGGCGTCTTCATCAGAGCACAACTCATGTTTCCAGGACTGTGACTCACCAATATATCCTCATTTCCTTTACACAATCTGTTTCCATCATTTGGATTTTCAACCAAACTTGAGTTAGAAAAGAATTGTTGCCCCAAAATGTCCAGTTTGAATAGTCTACACTGTGTTGTGTTTGGTTGCTAGGTAACAGGGTCTTTAATGTCTATGATGTCATGGTGGCTTTCAGAGTTGAGCTCCTGAATATGATGGTCCACTGTGGAAAATGACTGTTTGTGGAACATTGAGATGTGCTCAGTGATTTTGGTTTAGGACACTTGGGTTTCATTTCAAACGTTGGTTTCTCCTAAATCTACAAACTCTCTCCACAAACTGTCTCCTAACTCTCAGGGATTCCTGCTGCTGGCAAAATTCACGGCTCAAGGAACCACTTCATGAATCAGTCACGCTTTGGAATGAACTTTATTGAACAACATGTCATGGTCTGGAAGAAGCCACAGTTCCAGCTGACAGAAGTCTGGTTCTGATCCATCAGATCTCACTAGCAACAGAACCAAACGGAAACCTCCTTTGTTCTGACTGTTTGCTCCAAATCCCAGATTCAGGAATTCCTCCAAGAAGTTCAGCTCAGAGATCATCAGCAGAGAAAAGCCTGAAGTTCTGATGGAAAATGACAACAGAACATGATCAATATTATTGATCCACATGGAATCCAGAAGAAACTCTGAGGTGAAGACATGAAGACACAAGCTTCAGAGACATGAGGAGAAGTCAGAGTGGATTCATTCTGGACTTTCTTCTCACATCTTCTCTTCAGAACATCTTTGTCTTTGATCCTTCAAATCTTCAGGACTCCAATTCTGAAATCTGATCATCCATGGATTGTTTTTGTGGGATCAGATCCAGAGTTGCTGAAAGTTCTGCTGCCCTCTGCTGGTCAAAGTGTCCAAACAGCAGAGAGGAGATTCTCTGGGATTCATTGGAGTCCAGATTCTCCTGGATGTGAACAGTCTCTGCTTCTGGAACAGAAGAGTCCTTCTCAGAGCAGCATTGAGGATCTGTTCTGTCCGGCTGAGAGCGCTCCCTGCTGGTAGGAGACAGAACCACATCAGCTGCTTTTCTTTGGCCGTTCAGAAACAGTCTGGAGACTCTAAAAAACCTCCACTTCCTGAAGCAAACGGATGCAGAGCATCATGTTTGATCCTCTTCCTTCAGAAACGGCTCCATTGTTCCATCGCTCAGCAGTTTGACTAAAGCAGCTGAGAGTCTTGATGCAAACAGACCTCAGCAGCTCATCCAGAACGCCATGACAGAAGCACATGCAGCAGCACGTGCACGCTCCCAGAGAACAGCAGCTGGTCCAAGTCCTGACTTTGAGGTGAGACCTTTCTGTTCTGCTTGGACCACACTTCAACATGAACTTCATTTCCCATCATTCCATCTGTCAGGAGAGAACAGCTGCAATGAGCTTCCTTCAGGAATGACTGCAGGTAGAAGGATCTTTCATTCTTCAGCACCACCAGGACCCACATCCAGCCCATCAACAGCCAGAACATCAGTGACATCAGCGTCTGATCTTCATCACATCATCATCATCAAAGGACCACCTCTATGTTTTTACAATCTGATGGATTTCAGTCTTTCTGCAGCTTCTCATCAACTGGATTGTCAAATATTTTCATTTCATGTTTTAAGTTTTAAATGTTGCAGAAAAATCTTTTCAGTTTTAAAAAGATGAGACTAATAAAGTTATTGGAAAGACCCTGTCTGCTGCAGGACCTGTGCAGGTGCATTGTGGGTAATAATGTTCTGTTTGGGATATTTGCTGGATTCTGGATGTTGACAGTTGTGTTGGTCTTGATTGTTTACCGTTGTGGTTTGGATGTTTGTTGTTATTTGTAGCACAGCTGAGTAGGTTCTTCATAGACAACATGTTGCTCTGCCAATGTGCCTTTGGGCCAACTTGATTGGGCTGTTTGGAAGAATAATGAGGATAAATGAGAGCCTCCATCAGATCATGTTTCTGCTGTTTTTCAGAACTGCATCTGAACCTGATAATTGTGGCTTAGAGACGATGAAAACCTAAAAAAACTGTCCAAGAAAGTTAGGATATGACAAGACAAGACTTTATTGATCCCCGGAGGGAATTTCAGTGGTTACAGCAGACAAACAAGTAATATAGCAGTTCGAAAAACAAATAAAATTAAACAAAAAATTAAAATTAAAATAGTATTAAAAAGTAACTAAAAGTAAAAGTACATTTCATGAATAAATAAGTAAATCCAGCAGCAGTTTCAGTAGTCCTAAACTGTGTCATTTTATAGACTAACTGCTGTTGGGACAAAGAACCTCCTGTAGCAAATCATATATCTGAACAACCAAAGTATTTTTTTTGTGTAGAAAAATTCAATTCTACACATTAAATACTCACTCGTGCCTCCCTCTAATGAAGTTACTGCATCAATATGATATGGAGGCCATCAGCCTGTGGCTCTGTGTACATGAAATGAAAGCCCTGCGCGGGACTATTTTCTTCATCCCGCTCCCGCCCGCGCTCACCGAATTTCTGACCAATCCCGCCCACTCCTGCACCGTATGCGTTACACTCCCGCCCGCATCCCGCAGTACCTATGTCCACTCCCGTCCGCATTGCAAAACTCTGAGAAATTAGCCCCGCACAATAATAGAAATGCATTGATTTTGTGTCTTCTCATGTCCCGCAGGAATAAAAACATGTATTTGTATTGATATTATTAAAGAGCTCAGAGGGATGGGATTCTGCTTCTTGCTGTAAAATGTGACAGTCTTTAAAAATGATCCTCCCGTGTGTGTGCGTGCGTCTGCGCGCAGACAGACGGCCTGAAGCGCTGAACCAGCTGGTAAAGATGCAGGTCAAAGTCATTTACATTTATGGAGGGAAAAAAACATTGTAATGATTCAACAGAGCTAAAATCTATAAATTAATTCTTTCCTGACGGAAAAATACTTTTTTTTTTTTTAGCTTCAGCCTTTTCCAGTTTTGGCTGTTTTGCGCCTCAGTGGGGCATCAGCACGCAGATCTGAACACCATGCGTGTCTCACGATGAATCTCATTTGTGGTTCTTTTCTGCTTCATCAATTGACATCATGTCCCTGCCACATGATGTGAAGATTAAAAACTTGGTTATTTATTTAACAGTTGACACTTTTTCGTCATGTGTTGTATATTTGCCGTCACCTCATTGGTTGCACGGGACCAGCTGACAGGTGACAGCCAGGTGACGGGGGGGGGGGACACCTTTTTTTTTGTAAGAAGACGCAGGAGCGCGGGGGGAGAAATGCACAGCTGACAGAGACGCAGAAGCACGGAGGAGCATCGATCTCTCACACGGATTATCTTTCCCAGCTCAAATTATTTTCCTACGGAGTAAATTTACCCAAAGAGCTCGGCTCGTCCGGTACGAGGATCTGTGCCAGCTCCATTGATGGGTTGAATTCGTTCTAGCGAGCGGCGCAGCGGCCTCCCCGCGCGTAACTGTCGAACACTCATTTTTCCTCCAGAACATTTCTTTTTGCTAGCAAGACTGCGGGACTTGGGTTTGAACTGTGGGTTTTTACACGGCTACACAAACAAACAAGTTTTTTCCTGGTTTAGATTAGAGGGCAGATTGTCTTGACATTTGATGCCCCAGCTGCAGAATGGCGTTGTGACGTTCCCCTCACTGAGTGGAGGGCTTCAAACTCTGGGCTTCAAACTCTGTCAGAGAGATGGAAACACGGCGTCAGATTCAGACGCAGCTTTCACTGCGGGAGTTGAAGCAGAGACTTTCTCTGGGATGATTTTATAAACTCAAGCATGGAAACATGATTAAAATGCAGAACTCTCCAAAATAATAAACCTGATCTCTCCTCATTCTCCGTGTTCACCATTCACTGATAAACACATCGCTCCATGCAGCGATCAGACCATAACTTTCGCCGGTAGCTCCGCCCACACGCGGCCACGGTATCAGGCTTTAAAGAATCCAATTTCTAAGAGGCGGGGCGAAGCACACCCCCACCAACAGGTTAGATGACAGAGGCCAGTAGGCGTCTCTACCTGGTGCGTTCACGGACCTTCAGTAAATTGAACTCCAACAGCCACGCGGCCAAACGTGGTCTGCTATTATATATTCATGAGAAAACCTCAGAATATGGCAACACTGATCCCGCGCGGGGGGGGGGGGGGGGGGGGGGGGGTGTTTGCCGCCCGGTCCCGCCCGCAGCTCAGTTCATCCCGCGAGATTTGCGTTGGGTCCCGTGGGACCCGGCGGGACCCAATCCCAATGCAGCCCTCTACTCTGGAGTTCATTAGAACATTGGGGTTTCTCCCCAGAAGTTTTAAGCATTAAAAACTTATTTTAAAATATTTAATTTTTTTGAGAAACAGAACTTTTCCCCCTGTAAAATAATGTCTTCTGCTGTAGTACAGAGGTTGAGAGGTGGACCTCTTATTGGAAAAGTTTGGAATTTAAAGTTTAAACTAAATCCCTACATTGTCAAGAAAGTCTTACAAGTTGTCATGTGTGCGTTTAGATTAGACACTTGACGAAAACTTTTTTTACATTCTTTACAAGAAAAAGGCTTTTCTCCTGTGTGAATTCTCATGTGTCTTTTGAGACAAGATAAATCACGAAAACTTTTTTTACATTCTTTACAAGAAAAAGGTTTTTCTCCTGTGTGAATTCTCATGTGTGTTTTGAGATAAGATACATCATGAAAACTTTTTTTACATTCTTTACAAGAAAAAGGCTTTTCTCCTGTGTGAATTCTCATGTGTCTTTTGAGACTAGATACATCACGAAAACTTTTTTTACATTCTTTACAAGAAAAAGGCTTTTCTCCTGTGTGAGTTCTCTTGTGTGTTTTGAGATTAGATATACGACTAAAGCTTTTCTTACATTCTTCACATGAAAAAGGCTTTTCTCCTGTGTGAGTTCTCAAGTGTGTTTTGAGAGTAAATCTGTGACTAAAGCTTTTCTTACATTCTTCACATGAAAAAGGCTTTTCTCCTGTGTGAGTTCTCATGTGTCTTTTGAGATTAGATCTGCGACTAAAACTTTCATTACATTCCTTGCAAGAAAATCTCTTATCTTCTGCATGGATTCTTGTGTGAATTTTGAACAGAGATATGTTACAAAAGCTTTTACCACATTCTTTACAGATATAACATCTTTCATCAGACCCAGTTTTCATGTAGTCAGACGGGTTAGTAATTATTCTTAAATTTTTACCAGACCTGATAGAGGAAAGTCTCTTTTCTTTAGGGAATTTTTTGGATTTCTTACCCAGATTAGTCTTCTTGGGATTTTTTCTAACATCCGTCTCACACTGACTTTCTGACATGCACGAGCTGTCCACACTTTGGACATGACTTCTGTCCCTCCTCTTCCTCTGATCTCTGTTCTGTGGGTCTGTCTCTTCATCTGTAGTTGATGTTGATTCTTCATGTTGGTTTCTTTCTTCATCCTGACTATCACTTACATTAAAGCTCTGCTGATTGTTTAGATCTGCTTCACTGTTCTCATCTTCCTCATAAGTAGGAATCTCCATCAAGGTATCAGTCTCCTGCTTCAGATTAAGATGATCTTCTTCCTGACTGATGCAGAGTTCCCCTGGTTCCCTTAGTTCCTCTTTAATCTGTTGAAGTTCTGGTTCCTCTTTAATCTGTGGAGGTTCTGGTTCTTCCTGTTCTTCTTGAATCTGTGGAGGTTCTGGTTCCTCCTGTTCCTCTTTAATCTGTGGAGGTTCTGGTTCCTCCTGTTCCACTCTGAAATTCCTCTTCTGGTTACAGAGATCTTTCTCTTCAGTCATCCAATACTGGGGGAGGACTGCAGGGACACAAACAAAACAAGGTGAAATTTATTCGTTTACAGAACTTTTAGATAGAGCTGTGACGGTGTGGGATTTTTTTTTATCACCGCAGGGGCGCGGTGTCATGGTTAGCACCCCCCCCCCCCACACACACACACACAAAATTCCCAGGTGGCCGCTTCGCAAATGAATACAATATACAATTACAACAAAGTATCCTTTATTAACAAATAACAGTAACTGCTAACTATCTACATAATGAACTAACTATATAGGTGTTGTAGAATGACTATGCGTGTGTGTGTCGGCGTGCTGTGTGTGTAGGAGGAAGGAGCACACACACGTGTGTTGGGGGTGTGTGTTGATTCTTCTGCTCTCTAGCTGCACGCGAGCCTTCACCTGTGCTCTCTGGTATAGAGATCTTTTTAGAATATTATATATTGTCCAGCAATAAACAGACTGCAGACACTTTGTCACCTTTCCGGTAGCCATGAGCCAGACATCCATGAAGAATGAAGAACGCGGGGCAGAAGGCTCCACCTTTGTTTATACAGACACATAACTATGGTGTCAATTCAGCGCCTAAAAAATTGCACATCAAAACAGTAAAACTGTGCGTCAAAACCTCAAATCTGAGAATCAAAATGCATAAATTAAGAAACCAAAAGCTATAATTTTCCACCAAAGCGTTGACCCAAAGCACAATCATATTTCTCAGTTGGCGATTTGTTTCCTCGCCATTCTGAAATCCTGTTTTTGAGTTGCAGTTTACTTTGAAATCCTCTTTTTGAGTTGCACTTTTATTTTTTGCGGTTTTGATTCTAAAACCTTTCGACATGAAAAACAGCGACATATAAGTCATGGGGAGGAGAGGCGGGACATCCCCGACATCCAGAAGCTCATTGGCTACCGAATAACACAGAGTCTTATGTCAACAGAACACTTTCAAAGGGTGAGTCTCTCATGTTTTTCAAATATTTCACTATATTAAACTATCAAACGTGTACTTTCTGTAACTGGAGGACGCCAGCACAGTCAGATAAGGAGCTCCACCAGTAGATGCTACTGAAAAAAGATGTTAGACAGTAAGACGTTGCATGAAAAACTATCACCATTGTTCTCCTGTGTTAGCATGCTAGCTAGCTCAATGCTAGCGGGGTTTCCGGCTCTCTTCATGACTTTTATGGATTTTATGTCTTTTTTAAGACAGTGTCAGGATTGGCCATGTAAACCTGGGAATAATTGCCCGTGAATTGTCACTAGGATTAATCAAATATTTTTTTCAAGACCTATGTTAATGTATAACCTATAAGGTTTCTCAATATTTTCTTTAGTAATTACAGAGGGAATTGAACAACAAAGCAACATATTGCTGTAAGAAAGTGAAAGCTAAATGCCACCTTTCCTAGTTCAGGATCAAGTTCAACTCTATTAAAATAAATAAATAAATAAAATAAAAAAAGTTTAAAAAAAAGTATAATTCAGAAACACACTTTTTGAGGTACCAGAACAAATTCAATAAAGTCCTTCAGATTCTGAACTGTATTCCAAAACCCTTTTTTTCTCAACCTTAAAGATTGCAGGTTCACACAGGAAGTTACCTCTCACAATATACAGCTACTGAGTATCCTTTAGGGTATCTATCAATCAATCTGTCTGTCTGTCTGTCTGTCTGTTTATCTATATCTATATATATATATATATACACACACATCCAGTTATCCCTCGCTAGAACACGGTTTACTTTTCACGGTTTCGCTACTTCACGGATTTGCATCGTGCATTGTGTTCTGCATTCTGATTGGCTAAAAAGTCACTCCGCTTCTTCTTAAAGGAGAAAATATCTAGTCACTTTGTAGATATTTTTTTTTGCGTGTTCGAAAAGTTGAAAACAAGAAAACCACGGATTCGTTCAGATAAAAGATAAACAAAATTTATTTCCCTAACAATATTTCTAAAGCATAATAAAACACCCAAAATTATAACGAGCACCCGGGTTCCCTAGAAATTTCAGAGAGAGAGAACACAGAGAGACTCCAGTCCAGGTGTTTTAAGCTGAGAAATCAGCCCCCTCCTTCAGAATGCAAGATGGCCGCTACACTCCTCCTCTGCACGTGTAGATTGGCCGGCCGAAAGGTCCGGTCACTTCCTTCAGTCCATATTTGGTCCCAGCATCCGGTTCCCGCCAAAAAGTTCCAGGGGGGCCATCCGACAGACAGACGTGTCCGACCCCCAACTGTGTCCCCATGCGAGTTCAACATAGGCCTGGGCGATACATCGATCAAATGAATTAATTCGAATTTTTTGTTACGGGCGATTTCAAAAATAACTAAATCGAGTTTTTATGTGGCGCATTTTTGGCCCTGCAGATCTTCCATAGCGTTAGTTTCACACGGCACGCGACAGCATGGCTACCGGTGAGAGTGGGCAGTTTGTTCCCAAGAAAGAAATAAACTCATCTGTTGTGTGGAACTGGTGTGGCTTTACTGTCTCAGACGTGGAGGAAGAGTCCCCACGCTGCAACATTTACCTAAAGGAGCTCATCGGAGTCAAAGGCTCTCACGCGCGGTCGCGTGGCACGCGCTCAGTCTTCTTACACATGCACGCGCCCTAACACACATGCGACCTGACACACATACTCATTCTACAACGCCTGTATAGTTAGTTCATTAGTTAGATAGTAATTTTTTACTGTTAGACCCAGATATGAGCTGTATTGTTAACTTTTTAGAAAATGCTGCTACTCTCAAGGTGAATGTTTGTCTCATTTTAGTCTAGACCAGGGGTCGGGAACCTATGGCTCGCGAGCTATATGTGGCTCTTTTGATGGTCACGTATGGCTCGCAGACAAATCTTTATTTATACCATTTTTTTTTTCATTAGACCAGTCCTTCTCGTGCGCGATGCGATGCCAGAGGGGCGCGCAGTAGTAGCGGTGCTTAGAGAAAAATCTGCGCCAGCACTCAGTTTACTATTATCTACTATTTCACAGAGTTTATTCCAGCAGGAAACCTATTAATTGCCGTGCCTAAACCTGCGCGCTCCCGTCTCTGAGAAAGAGCGCGCAGATACGGGGACGGGATGTGAGGAAGAAAGCAGAGGGTGGGGGTGCCCCCCACCCTCTGCTTTCTTCCACAGGCAGCAGGTGAATCGCACAGGGATTGTAAAAACATGAAACCCGCTGTACGTCACTCACTGCAGTGTGAGTGTGTGTGTGTCTCCTCGTCTGCATGTGAGTCTTTGTCACATCTCCAGAACATTCAGACCTACGATCACGTTTAAAGTCTCAACGCCTGCATGAAGCAGAAACTCACCACGTATCAACCAGACTAGACCATCAGCAAAACCACCACGAGAAATACTCATCATTTATTAGCAACAGCATAACCATGTTATTAAAAAGAATCCACAGACTTATTGTACTTTAAAAATGTTGAAATTCCATCAAATGCTCACATTCACTTGTATATTTAGTTTTAAACATGTTGTCGCGGACTGAGTTGGGTCCGCTGTTGGGCCGCGTTAAAAGTTCTGGAGTTCAGCAAACGCATCAAGCAGAGATCTGATTGGCTCTCAGTTCTGTCGCTCAGCCTGTTGTTAGGTAGTTTGGACCAATGGGGTTCAGCTATGGGCCCAATAAGGGAAATAGGAGGGCTGGAGCGGGAGGGGGGGAATATAAAGTTGGGAGAAGCGCTCTGGTCTCAGCGGGAGAGATTCAGGAGTTACTGTATTAATTTTACGGCGTTTGTTGCGGTCTGCAGTAACCAGAATGAAGAACCTTAAAAGAGGTTAAGTCTCCGTGCCTCAGTGTGGGACAAGGACGCTACATTATTGTATGGCTCTTTCTAAATTACATTTAAAAATATGTGGCGTTTATGGCTCTCTCGGCCAAAAAGGTTCCCGACCCCTGGTCTAGACTATAAAGTGTAACTTAAAACACAGCTGGGACTTGAAGTAAGTAACCTTTTCATTTTGGACAAGTGAAAACAAGAGTAGAATAACAAAATAAGAAAAAAACAAGACAAAAATTATATAAAACCAAGAAAAAATTATATAAAACACAACAAAATTATATAAACACAAGTCCAAAAGGGAGTGAGAAGAAGAAAAATTTTATACTTAACTTTGATTCCAAGAGTGTGTTTATTTATTTATTATTCATCCCAGAAATGGGGGTTACATTTGTCTTGCATTTGATTAAATAAAAGCAACATTTTCTTTAAGTTGTCTGCCGTTTGTACTTATTGCTTTCCTTAAGTGGGGGGGGGGGGGGGGGGGGGATCGGGAAAAAATCGGAAATCGAATTAAAAAAAATAAAATCGGAGATCTTATTGAGTTATTGCACAGTGACCCGGTTATTGCACAGTCAGGATATTGCACGCATTGTAGTAAAAAGTCAGAGTGAGGTGTGGTTGGTGGAGGTATGTGTGTTTCGTATGGTAATTCCCTGTGGAAAAAAGCTGTTTCTGAGTCTGTTTGTCCTGGTACGGATGGGCCTGTACCTCCTTCCAGAGGGCAGCAGTTCAAACAGATGGAAAGCAGGATGGGTTGAGTCAGTGATGATGTTAGTCACTCTGCTGAGGCAGCGTGACTGGTATATGTCCTTCAGTGAGGGGAGGGGGCAGCCGATGATCCTCTGCGCTGTCTTTACCACTCTCTGGAGGCTCTGCCGTTCTGCTTCAGTGCAGTGGGAGAACCACACTGTGATGCAGTAGGACAGGATGCTCTCGATGGTTGAGCGGTAGAAGGTTACCAGCAGGTCCTGGTTCACCTTGTTCTTCCTGAGTCTTCTCAGAAAGTGCAGGCGCTGCTGGGCCTTCCTGATAACAGCCGTGGTGTTGTTAGACCATGTGAGGTCAGCCGAGATGGTGGTGCCCAGGAGGGTGAAGCTGTGGACCCTCTCCACACAGTTTCCGTTGATGTAGAGTGGGGGTGGATCTGCTCTGTTTTTCCTGAAGTCCAGGATGATCTCCTTGGTCTTGGTGGTGTTCAGGATGAGGTTATTAGCCTGACACCACCTTGACAGTTTCAGGACTTCGTCTCTATAGGCCGTCTCATCGTCACCAGAGATCAACCCCACCACAGTTGTGTCGTCTGCAAACTTCACTATGGTGTTGCTGGTGTGGGCTGGTCTGCAGTCTGCTGTGTACAGTGTTTACAGCAGAAGACTCAGCACACATCCCTGTGGGGAGCCTGTGCTCAGCATCCGGGTGGAGGAGAAGTGGGGACCAAGTTTGACTGTCTGTGGTCTGTTTGTGAGGAAGTCCTTGATCCAGGAGCAGGTGAGTGGGTGGAGTCCTAGGTCAGACAGTTTGCTGACCAGAATGTCAGGAATGATCCTGTTGAAGGCTGAGCTGTAGTCCACAAAGAGCATCCTGGTGTAGGTTTCTCTGTGTTCCAGGTGGCTCAGCGCAGTGTGGAGGCTGATGGATATGGCGTCCTCCGTTGATCTGTTTGCTTTGTAAGCAAACTGGTGGGGGTCGAAGGTTGGAGGTAGGGAGTCTTTGATGTGTCCCAGGAGCAGCCGTTCCAGACACTTGGTGATGACAGGGGTGAGTGCAACTGGACGGTAGTCCATGAGGCAGGCTGTGGATGAGGACTTTTTGGGTATAAGTATGATAGTGGATGACTTCAGGCAAGCAGGGATGAAAGCCTGAGCTAGCGACAGGTTGAAGATTTTTGTGAAGACCTGGGAGAGCTGGTCGGCGCAGGCCCGCAGAACCTTCCCGGGGACTCCATCAGGTCCCGCCGCTTTCCTGGGGTTTATCCTGCTGAACATCCGTGCCACGTCCTGTGTCTGCACAGTCAGGGGTTCGGAGTTGGAAGCAGAGTGAGGCTGAGGTGGTGGGACTTCAGACTGCAGTGATGTGGTCTCGAAGCGTGAGTGTGCCACGGTGTTGGTCTGTCCCCTGAAGTTGGTCAGGTGCTGCCACACCTGCCGAGGGTTGTTGTTGGAGAGGTGGTCATCTATTTTCCTTTTGTAGTCCAACTTGGCCTTCCTGATCCCTCTCCTCAGGTCGGCTCTGGCAGTCTTGTACAGGTCTTTGTTCCCTGACCTAAAGGCAGTATCACAGCCTTTTAGGAGCAACCTGACCTCTTTGGTCATCCAGGGTTTTTGGTTGGGAAGGACCCGGATGCTCTTCACTTCCGTGACAGTCCCTACACAGAAGATGATGTATTCCAACATGGCCTCTGTGAATACTGTCAGGTCCTGATGTTCAAAAATACTCCAGTCAGTGTGTTCAAAGCAGTCCTGGAGCTGGAGGAGTGTATCCTTTGGCCAAGTTGTGACGGTTTTGATGAGTGAGGTTGGGCTCCTTCTCAGGGGTGTGTAAGCAGGGGTTAAGAGCAGAGAGAGGTGATCTGACTGGCCTAGGTGTGGAAGCTGAGTGTCTCTGTAAGAATGTTTAATGTTTGTGTAAACATGATCTATGGTATTTTTCCCTCTGGTTGGACTCTTAACATGTTGTCAGAAATTAGGCAGGACAGAATTCAGGTTTGCTCTGATTAAAGTCGCCAGCTATTACATGAAAACAGTCAGGGTGAATCCTCTGTAGTCTGTGTATTGTGTCTGTTAGCAGTGAAAGAGCTATGCTAGCGTTAGCATCGGGTGGTATGTAAACAGCTGTGATTAGCACGGCTGTTAGCTCTCTGAGTAGGCAGAATGGATGGCGTTTAACAGAAAGGGACTCAAAGTCCAGCGAACAGTGTTTGTGGATTATTTGGCTGTCTTTTGACCAGTTATTGTGTATGTAGATGCACAGGCCTCCCCCTCTGCTCTTACCCGAGCCTTCTTTGTTCCGGTCACTGCACTGAACAACGCGGCTAGTTAGCTGGATCGCGTCGGGAATCTGCGGGTGAAGCCAGGATTCTGATATAACCAGCACACAGCAGTGACGAACATAGCGGTTCCCATCCATGAATAGTTCCAGCTCATCCATTTTGTTGATCAGGGATCGTGCATTAGCAAGGAACATCCTCGGAAGAGGAGGCCTATGGGGTTTTTTCCTTGGCCTTTCGTGCAGGCCTGGGCGGCAGCCCCGCTTCTGCTTCCTGTCTCTCCTCCGTCTCCGTCTCCTGCCGGAGCTGAAAACAATCCAGGGGGCACCCGCTGGTTTCGCTATCCCCGTGGGAATGCTGTGTGTGCGGCGAAACTCTTCCATGACGGTTAGATGCAAAAATGTAGAACCGATGTCCAAAAGCTTCTGTCGACTGAAGTGGTTATTTACGTGTGCAGAGGAGCACAAAAAACAGCACAAGAAATACAAAATACACAAAAGTAACTCCACAAGCCGCAACATAATTTTATTTTTCAAACCAACTCTGGACTTTTTTGCATTTCTTTGCTCCCATCAAAGAAACTGTCATCCATGTGTAGAAGACTTTGCTTCCCAGCTTGAGCCTGAGCTCTAGTAAGCACGGGTGCTGACACACTAACAGCTAGCTTAGCTTAGCTTTAGCTGTTTCAGTAGCCTCATTTAATAAGTCCCCCAACATAGGTAAATCACACCCCAAAATCAAAACAACAAGGCAGGTTCTCTAATTTCTCTAGTTTTATTGTTTTTGTTTGTTTTGTTATGAAGTCAACTTTTGAGAAGAAGGCTGCACTTACAAAAGAGAAACTGGATGGCAGTTTATTTTAAGTTTTCAATTGACTAAAGATATAAGTTATTGTTACATTATGTTGTTAATCAAGTTTTAAATTTGACCATGTAGTGTGGTACATTGCAAAAAAAGGTCATTTATTATATTGCATTAAAGTCTAGTTTAAAAAATGATCATTTGTGCTTTAAAAAGAATAAATGTAGAAATCGAGAATCGAATCAAGCCGTGACCTTAGAATCGAAAATGCAATCAAATCGAGGATTTGGAAAATCGTGACATCCCTTTAAATGAAAATGCAGAATGTGTTTTTTTTGCATTGGAAAATGCACAGTTTTTATCTGAAAATCATTACGATATTCTCTCAAAGATCTTCTCTACTCTGTAGCTAACACAGCTCCGCTGTTTGTGCTCACAGATCCAGTCTGTCGCCACATCTGTTTCCCTTACACGCCATCACTGTGGCGGCTCCCGGGAAGCGAGCTAACGGTCAGCAGAGCCAGCCTGCTCTGGACTTCTGAACCCTATGATATTTTTTATTTTCATGGAGACAATAATTATAAATCAGGTCATCTGGTTTTATTGTTCCCTCTAGGGTTAAAGCGGGACAGCAAGCTTTCAAACTCAGCCAGAGAGAGATGGAAAAACCGCTGAAGCGGCCGTCATCAAGGGAGCTGAAGCTGGGATGATGTCATGAACTCAAACTTGGAAACATGTTTACCATGTAGAACTCTTCAAAATTAAAACCTGATCTCTGAACATTCTCCGTGTCTACCATGCAAAGTGACATAAACAAAGACACCGCTCCATGTAGCGACCAGGCTACAAACATTAGCTGGTAGCTCCTCCCACACACGTCCTGGTGCGTTCACTGAGCTCCAGTACATAGAAGATTAGAGAAATTCCAACAGCCACCCAGCCCAACGTAGTACGCTACTATATTTTCATGAGAAAAAAATAAACACAGAACCAACCCTAAAACCTACAATAGCCAATTTTCATCCGCAAATTTAGAACCAAAATCGACCAGATCTAGTAAGACTGTGGATGTGTTAAGGTGCATACTCCCCCCTAGTGTTGAGGTGCATGCTTTGCACCGTCACGTTCACTGATGCATCTTCCATCGATGTAGTCAGGGTGCTGCTGCTTATGTCTGAGTAAAGGAGTAGCCAATCACAAATGTGTCTCCGCCTTGTCTGGTTTGATTGACAGACTCATTCTGCTGAAAAAGCTCATTATGAAATAAATAAGTCATTCTGAAAAACAGCAACATGAAATAAAAACAAAGATACTTTGGAAAATATTGATTTGGAGATCTGAGTTTCTGAAAAAAGGCCATAGAATCATAATAATATTCACCGTGATTAAAATTAATATTTTAAAATGGTGTTTTAAAATAATGAACAAGTTTTTAAAGCAAAATGAAAAATATTTAATAATATAATGGCTAATTTAAAATCAGTGTGTAGATTTTTCACAATTTCATGATCTTTTGATATATTTATGAGAGATTTATTGTGATTGTGTATTTGCATGAGGTAATTTTTATTTATTCAATAATGAACAGTTTGAGACTCCATACATGATTGGTCCAAAATGCTTATCAGCTCTAAAAGATACCGAAGCCAACAACATAATGTTCTGATATAATCTTTGTTGTTAATAACAACAAATCTAATTGCCAATTTTGAGCCAGGAAACAGAGATTAGTCAGGCGGTCTGAGTCACGTTTTTAGAACAACCAGTTGCTAATCATGATAAGCTAGTTCAAAGTCCACGCCCCCATCACTGAAAGCTGCTCAGAAGAAGCTGTCAATCAAATGTTCAAGGTGGGGCCAGCGGGCTTCACACCTTTTACTGAGACATCTGATTGGTCAGTTTATAACTTGAATAACTAGCAATAAAGAAAAAATATTATGAAAAAAAAAAACAAATATTAGCAACAAGATATTAAAAAAATGTTTCACAGCAAGAATGGTAATTCTATCTATTTAGAATGAGAAACAGCTGCATGTTTATCTATAGACGTCTAATGGAGTTTGGCTTCTTAGAGACAGCAGCTACTTCCTATTTGGAACCCGGGGGGTGGGGGGGTGGGGGGTGCTCTACTGTCCAGTGATGATATAGTCTATGCTTTTTGGCATAGACCCCTTTTAGACAGCTCCTTGTGGTTTGACTACTAACTAATAAACAGTGTTGGGGGTAATTAATTACATAGTAACAGTATTTAATAACAGTAGTTACTTTGGTCAGTAATGGAGTATTTCAGATCACAGGCTCCGTAGTAATACATTACTACTTATATATATGAAATACCGTAACTTCCGGACAATAAGCCGCTACTTTTGTCATGCGCTTACAGCCCTGCGGCTTATTCAGTGACACGGCCAATTTGTGGTAATATTTGGCGGCTGCCTTGAACGTTTCTTCGGTCTCAGAGCAGAGGTTGAATGCGTAATCCAACTCCGAGCAGCAAGCCAACAATTTTCAACAAACCTCTAAGCAGCCAAACAGCATGGACCTGACTTCAGGTCTTAGACACTTCAGTCATATTTAACAAAAAGAAACACGCATGCCCAGCCGCATCCCAGAATCCTTTGGTGCCATTAGACCCAACGTGCACGTGATCGCCAATACAATATGATGCACCTTTCAAGTTAAAAGCAATCGTTAAAAGCAGCGTGAAAAAATCCACCATCACCAACGGGTTTAGAAAAGCCGGTCAGCTGCGTGACGGAGAGAACAGCGCAACTCAGGAGTGAATTTACCTCAGAGTGACACTAGCCCATCCATTTATTAGCCCATCTATTAGCAGCTCTGTAATATACGAGATGATCTTCTAAACATACGTTTATTATTGTTATGTTATGGTTATGAAGCGCCTGTTCGCTCATTTTATTTTTAATCTGTGTGGTCAGTGCTTTTTTGTGGCAGAACGAAGCTGGAAGTACGGCTAGGTGAAGGCTAACAGGCGCTAACAACATTTAGCCTGGATGAACATGAATTGATGCGTGAAACGCTGCAATCTGCATCTTGGCAGCACGTCAATATGTGGGAATAACATCAGCCTTTATTTTGTCGGGATACGACTGGAAACACAAATCCATGTGATTGTTTGAACAGTTTCTAAGGACTGAGCGGTCTTTCTGCTTCGAAGCTTACACACTGCGTTAGACCGGAATTTTGCTTTGAAAAGCTCACACCGCCCCACAGCCGCCGTGTGAGCTGGAGACATGTTCTCCTGCTGCTTGTTCACATAGAGCTGCGGGACCGATGGCAGTCTGAAGGCTCCCACACGTAACAACACATCCTCCGTTCATCCACAAAACGTACAGTATTAAGTCTGATTGCTCTACACAGACCCGATTCGCTCTGTCCACCAGCATCCGCACGCAGAGGCGCACGTTTCGCGCTGAGGCACGCGCCTCTACGCAGCGTACGGTGGCCGCGCAGAGGCGCGCGCTTTTCAGTCGCCGCTGCTTTATTTTACTGGGGTGTTTTTTTAACCAGCCCTGTTACTACGATTGCTCATTCTTTAAACACGTACAACAGTGTGGACCCGGGGGTTAGCCCTGCCTTAAGCCTCTAAGACTCATGGGAAATGGGGAATCGCAGGTGTAAATTTCCTCATCATAACTGAGGGATGTAATGTTGATTATATGGTTACTGTTTGTAATTTTATGTATGATACCTCAATTGTCAATATGTAAAAAAACTAAACAAAAAAACATAACTGAGCGACTTGTGAACAGAAGTGAGCTGCTGGCTGTTAGGCTGATGTGGGTGTGTTTAAACACTTTAAATACTATGATGACTCCTCCCACAGGGAGGGTAAAAACTACATTTTTGGCTCTATAAACCACCACAATGGCTTTGAAATGAAACCAACAAGATGTTCATTAACTGCAGACTGTCAGTTTTAATTTGAGGGTATTTACATCCAGATCAGGTGAGCGGTGTAGGAATTAAAACTGTTAGTATATTTGCCTCCCACTTGTTCAGGAACCAAAAGTAATGGGCCAATTGCCTTCTCAGTTGTTCCATGGTCAGGAGGGTGTTATTCCCTCATTATCACAATTACAGTGAGCAGATAAAAGGTCCAGAGTTTTTGATGTTTGGTGTAAGCATTTGGAATAAGAGCTGTCACTATCAGTGAACCAAGGCATCATTAGGCTGAAAAACAAAGGAAAACCATCAGAGAGATAGCAAAAATATTAGGTGTGACCAAAATGACTGTTTGGAACATTCTTAAAAAGAAGGAACGCACAGGGGAGCTCAGCAACGCCAAACGACCAGAGAGACCACCGAAAACAACTGAGGTGGATGAAGGAATAATTCTGTTCCTGGTGAAGAAAACTCCCTAAACGGAGGGTTTACCACAAGATGTAAAACCTTAGTGAGCCTCAAAAACAGGAAGGCCAGACTAGAGTTTGCCAACCAACATCTAAAACAGTCTTCACAGTTCTGAAACAACATCCTATGGACAGATGAGACCAAGATCAACTTGTACCAGAGTCATGGAAAGAGAAGAGAATGGAGAAGGAAAGGAACTGCTCATTATCCAAAGCATACAATCTCATCAGTGAAGCATGGTGGTGGTAATGTCATGGCGTGGGCATGTATGGCTGCTAATGGAACTGGTTCTCTTGTATTTACTGAATACAATACTCATACTGTTTCATCAATACTGATGAAACAGCTGTGCAGTCATAAACATGTGCAACACTCGTGTGCACTCGCTCACGTTTCATCCACAGATGAGCCCATATCGCTGCACCTTTCATCTCACCGGCAACAATTTTTGGAGATAAAAAAAAATCCTTGTTGGTGCACACGTAGAGGTTGGAACTCTGATATGATAATCTTTTTTTTAAGTTGCTTTTTTAATTTTTAACTTGAGCTTTTTCTGCACCAAATTTTCACAGATTTCAATAAAAATACCTCAAAATCAGGCTTTTCACAGCAATTATTGGGTTAGATTATAAATAGTTTCATTAAATTACTTAATAACAGGTAATGATTGATTAATGGTACAAAGACTGAATCTCATGACAGCTCTAATATCACTGTCATAATTCATTTTTTGTAAATATTTAAAAGCTACATTTTATAAATAATTGTCTTAAAGCCAGAAAAACTGAAATAAAAGTATTTTGTTAAACAGTGAAGTGGAACTTTGTGGTTCTTGTTGGGTTTTGGTCTGGAAGAAACTGGATCAAATGGTTCTTTTAGTGTTAAAGGTTCCAGACTCTTGATCTCCACTGAAGCTATGAGTATGAAATGTCATTCCTCAGACAAACCATCAACAAAATGATCCTGATGCTGCTGAGGTTCTTCTGGAAGTGAAGCAAATCTCAGCAGAGATGCAGTTTTTCTAAACTGAAATCACTGACATTAAACAGCCTGAACATTCATGGAGCTGAACTGGACACAGAAAAACCTCCCTGTTGTGTTTCCACCCACCAATGAGGAGCAGTTTGATGAAGATGAAGCTGCACTGGAGGAAGAGTCAGTCCAGAAAAGATGGAGAACAATTCTGACACTAAGCAGTTTTTCACTGATGTGTTCAGGTTTAAATCTTTTCTGTCTGCAGATCCATGAGCAGGACCCTGTCTTTGGGTTTGAGCTTGAAATGGAGTTTTGGAAATAGAATCTGTCTGAATGTCTGGAATTGGAGACATGGAGACATCAAAGAGGTTTAGATGGATTTTGGGTTTGACAGAGAAATCTGCTGAAAAGAACTGAACTACAAACTTAGAACCACAGACGACTAAACAGATTGTACTTTTTTATCTGCTAACAATTTTCTCTTTGATCTGTTAAGGTTTCCTGTTTGTCGTTAGCTGGAGGGACTAACTAAGATCATATGATTTGAAGAACGTTGTCGGCTGCACTGACCAACAATGTCTTCTGTCTTTTCAACTGGAAGGGACAGAAGAGACTCTTCCAGGACACGCTGTTGATGGACTGCATGTTTGGAGAGCTTGAAGCTCAAGATAGAACCGTTGTTGAAGTGAACATACCGATAGTGTGGAGATGAAGATCAGAGTCACACTGACCTTCTGACAGGTGAGGGCTGTCCACACTTTGGACATGACTTCTGTCCCTCCTCTTCCTCTGATCTCTGTTCTGTGGGTCTGTCTCTTCATCTGTAGTTGATGTTGATTCTTCTTGTTGGTTTCCTTCTTCATCCTGACTATCAGTTACATTAAAGCTCTGCTGATTGTTTAGATCTGCTTCACTGTTCTCATCTTCCTCATAAGTAGGAATCTCCATCAAGGTATCAGTCTCCTGCTTCAGATCAAACTGATCTTCATCCTGACTGATGCAGAGTTCCCCTGGTTCCTCTTTAATCTGTGGAGGTTCTGGTTCCTCTTGTTCCACTCTGAAGTTCCTCTGCTGGTTGCAGAGATCTTCCTCTTCAGTCATCCAATGTTGGGGGAGAACTGCAGGGACACAAACACAACAAGGAGCCTTTTATACGTTTCCAGGACTTTTGTTTTTGTCAAGCATCAATAAAATCAGTGATCATTTAGAAAGTTCCTGAGGAGTCTGGAGGATCAGAAGAGACTAATGGAAACAATACATATAGATGCCATTAATATATTTAATAAATGTGTTATTAATTTCTTAGAATTAGAAATAAATTATCAAAAGTGTCAATATGTCATTAAAATTCAATGTTAAGTGATTTATACAGGTTCCATTTCTTATTTCTTCTAATGTTCTCTATTCTATTTCTCCATCTGACATTGACACAGTTTAAAGGTGAACTTTGTTTCAGGCTGATGGTTGAAGTCCCGCCTTTTTTCTGCCTTGAACAATGAGATGAGAAGAGAACTTGAAACTTTGTTCTTCCAGTTTGTTCTTCTGGTTCTAGAGAAGGAAAGTGCTGATTCCACTGGTGACAGAAACAAACACACAGTAGTGTCTGATAAAGACACGTCAATGATCACTCATGGATCATGTGTGACACATGTTACTGGCATCTGCACATATGGTGCACAGTCGGGACTTGAACACACTGGTGTGTGGTTCCACCAGCACAAGCAGCTGCTCCAGATGTGTACATTGGAATGTGTACACAAGTGGTTTCTGAACAGTTGTGGACAAATGTACACAACTGGACACACTGGACCCTCCAGCAGACAGGCTGTAGGTAATGACCAAGTCCAGAGTGTGTCCTCTGTTGTGAGCAGCTGTGGGACATTTTTGAAATCTGTGAAAAACTCAGAGTCATGACATCATCAATGATGGCAACATGTCAATAAAAATCTCCAATCATTGAATTCTTATTATACTGGGTGTGAAGTGATTGAATGGATTGAAGTTTTTGGAGGATTTTTACTGTTGGTGTTGCACAAAATTAGGAAAATGCCAAATATTGTTGAAGTAATCCCAGTTTTGAGTTCTATGGTTACGTTTTTAATGTTTTATAAGAGCTAAAAGTGATCATATCTTCAGGCTTTGTTTTGTTTTACGGCATGATCAGAATATATTTTTATGGAGAGCTAAGTATTATATGTTATTTAATGTTTAATTTAAATTATTCTGGATTAATATTTCTGTCTGTTTTTAATCGTGTTCAGTTCAGTTTTAGTGTAAATGTTTCTTGTTCAGCATGTTTTGGATTTAGACCCCTGTGTGACGGAGTTTGACCCCCAGTAGTTTATAAAAATCATACTTAAAATGGAAAGATAGAGAACACGAAAAGAAAGAATGTCATCAAATTTCTATGTGCGGGGGGAGAGGGGGGGTTACTAGCCCGGGGAGTAAGTTAGTGTAGAACCACCACTGAGTGACAGACGGGTCCCCAAAAAGAAGAGCATGAAGCTCAAAGGTCTTCTCTGTTTCTTTGATGAAGGTCACATACCTATGTGGTGGAGCTGCAGCTGTGGTTTCCAGATGACATCCAGCAGTCTGCGCTGACGACAGAGCTCCTGCTCGTACTGGACGATGGTTCCTTCACAGAGTCTGCAGATTTCTTCAGCAGCAGCAGCTAGTCGCTCACTGATCAACTCTCTCAGAGACTGAAGGGAAGACATGGTTCCTGCTCCGATCTTCAGCTCCAACTCCCACAAACACCGCCGTCCTCTTCACTGCAGCTCCGATCGATCATCTGCTAGTCTCACAATCACAGCAATCCACGTTGTCTTTCCGTTCAACACTTCTTCACTCATTTACGACACTTTGGAAAATGCTGAGAGTTCCACACGAACCACGTATCGTCCTTTCTGTCCAAAAACCTCACAAACGTCGCAACAAAACAACACCGACCTCTCAACACAAGCTAACGCTGCTAGCCTGCTAACAAGCTAACGCTGCTAGCGCCTCGTGCTGTTTACTTCCCGTGCAGTCACGTGCAGTAACGTCATTTTAAAAGAAACGTATAAACTGCTTAACTGAACCTCAATATGGTTCAAAACGCTTCAAAAAACGTTTAAACAGTTTTATTTCAGGAGATAATAAAAAATAAAACCCAACATAGAAAGAAAAAAAAATGAATCGAGGAACCGTCACGTGACCTGTGACGTCATCGTACTGTCTGTGTCTCATTCCAATGTTCAGATTTTAATACAAAATCGAATCAAATCAAAGTTTATTTGTATAGCACAAATACACAAGGTACTCAAAGTGCTTTAGATGAATAAATGTAAAAATAAACAAATTGATAAAAACAATGCGTTAGTATGGACGTTTTTCTGGAGCAAAAAATAAATAAAATAAAAGTTAATACCAGAAATGCTTTTTCATTTTTAAAATGAAGCTGCATTCGTTGACTCAAAACTAAACCTGATCACATTCATTTATTATATTTCCAAACCACAGTCATGAATAAAGAAATTTCTTAAGTAAACACAGATGCAAACATTTAAAAATAAAATTTCAATCAAAAATATCCTAAAAACCTGTTTTTAAAGAGAATAATTACGACTATAAATAAACATTAAACTGTATAGCTAATAACAAAGACAAGCAATCATTTATAAATCTTTATTACAGTGAAAAAGCAATAGATAAATTAAAGATCTTTGGAATACAAACATTTTTCACCAACAATCTGCAAAGATTTTAATGCTGTTTCTTGTTTCTGTGTCTTCTTCAAACATATTTTCAATAAAAAAAACGGGAAAGATTTAAATAAATTCACAGATTCTTACAGGTTAAGACAAAAAAAACACTTAACATTTTTATTTACAGTACAGACCAAAGTTTGGACACACCTTCTCATTCAAAGAGTTTTATTTATTTTCATGACTCTGAAAATTGTAGATTCACACTGAAGGCATCAAAACTATGAATGAACACATGTGGAATTCTATACATAACAACAAAGTGTGAAACAACTGAGAATATGTCATATTGTAGGTTCTTCATAGTAGCCACCTTTTGCTTTGATTACTGCTTTGCACACTTTTGGCATTCTCTGGATGAGCTTCAAAAATGTGGAGAAATGCAGAAATGTGTGCTGCAGATCCCATGTTTGCCACTAGAGGGCAGCACAGCAGCTTCAGTCTTTGTCATTGTTGCTGTGTGAGCCTGAAGGAGCTTCAAAGTGAACTAGCTGCAGCTTGGTTCAGACAAACCTCCACATTCACACACAGATGGGATCCTGAAGAAGTCTGAACAGAACATTTCAGGAGAACTCTTCAGTCCAGAACATGAGCCTGCATTGTTCCTGAAACTGGGATCAGAGTTCTGCTCTCTGCTCCAACAGAACCACCTTCATGAGCTCCTGGTTTCTTCTGGATCCTCCAACATTCAGACGCTCTCTGACTGAGTTCATGTCTGCACAGAAACCTTCAGGATTCTCTTCTTCCACATGTCTTTCACTCTGAAACTCTCTTCTGAATGTGGATCATCTCAGTCAGACGTTCAGCAGCATCAGAGCCGTGCATGTGGTCCTCCTCATGAGTCCTGAAGCTGCACCGTCAGCTGCAGAGCTTCAGAGCTGCTTCCTTCTCAGACTTTCCACTTTCTTTGGCTCTCTGGCTCTGATGCTGCTGCTGCTGCAGAAAAACCAGCAGCTGCAGAAAAACTCTGCAGAGACTCACAGAGAGAGGATGGAGGCAGCAGATGAAGCTGCTGCAGACTGGGGGCGGAGCCTGGAGATGACTGATGATGGTCAGAAGACGGAGCTTCATCAGGGTGAAGGTGCTATTTGGATTCTAGCATGATGATCTTCAAATCCAGAGACTCAAACAGGAAGTTCATGATGTTTACTTACTGCTGCATTTCCATTTTCCAGTGTTTCCACTACTGATGATGTTATCAATCTAATCTTTCAAAACACGTTGCTTCCTGGTTTCATTGACAGCAAATGTTCCTAAAGATCTGACCCCCTAAACCAGGGGTCGGGAACCTATGGCTCGCGAGCCACATATGGCTCTTTTGATGGTCACGTATGGCTCGCAGACAAATCTTTATTTATACCATTTTTTTTTCATTAGACCAGTCCTTCTCGTGCGCGATGCGATGCCAGAGGCGCGCAGTAGTAGCGGTGCTTGGAGAGAAAAATCTGCGCCAGCACTCAGTTTACTATTATCTATTATTTCACAGAGTTTATTCCAGCAGGAAACCTATTAATTGCCGTGCCTAAACCTGCGCGCTCCCGTCTCTGAGAAAGAGCGCGCAGATACGGGGACGGGATGTGAGGAAGAAAGCAGAGGGTGGGGGTGCCCCCACCCTCTGCTTTCTTCCTCACAGGCAGCAGGTGAATCGCACAGGGATTGTAATAACGTGAAACATGCTGTACGTCACTCACTGCAGTGTGTGAGTGTGTGTTTGTCTCCACGTCTGCATGTGAGTCTTTGTCACATCTACAGAACATTCAGACCTACGATCACGTTTAAAGTCTCAACGCCTGCATGAAGCTGAAACTCACCACGTATCAACCAGACTAGACCATCAGCAAAACCACCACGAGAAATACTCATCATTTATTAGCAACAGCATAACAATGTTATTAAAAAGAATCCACAGACTTATTGTACTTTAAAAATGTTGAAATTACATCAAATGCTCACATTCACTTGTATTTTTAGTTTTAAACATATTGTAGTGGACTGAGTTGGGTCCGCTGTTGGGACGCGTTAAAAGTTCTGGAGTTCATTGAACGCATCAAGCAGAGATCTGATTGGCTCTCAGTTCTGTCGCTCAGCCTGTTGTTAGGTAGTTTGGACCAATGGGGTTCAGCTATGGGCCGAATAAGGGAAATAGGAGCGCTGGAGCGGGAGCAGAGGAATATAAAGTTGGGAGAAGCGCTCTCGTCTCAGCGGGAGAGATTCAGGAGTTGCTGAATTAATTTTACGCCGTTTGCTGCGGTCTGCCGTAAAAAGAATAAAGAACCTTAAAAGAGGTTAAGTCTCCGTGCCTCAGTGTGGGACAGGGACGCTACATTATTGTATGGCTCTTTCTAAATTACATTTAAAAATATGTGGCGTTTATGGCTCTCTCGGCCAAAAAGGTTCCCGACCCCTGCCCTAAACGCTCCAATAGCAGCTCAGCAGAAACTCGGATTTTCTTCTCCTTGCAGCTCTTGATGTGGAGGGGCGGAGCCTGAAGAGGAAGCATCTTTCTGCAGGTGGTGCTGCAGCTTTGGGCCTGTTTTCCAACTCTTTAGCTTCTGCTGTTCATGGAGTCGTGTCCCTCTGTTCTTGGAAAGGAGAACCGTGCTGAGAACTTTTCCCATTTCCACTCCCTCCTTTCAGCTGCTGCCCACTGTTCCCCTCTGAATCAGGAGGGGGAGCTCTCATCTGTTCTACCCACCCCCATCTAGAAAGACATCAGCACCACCTGAACATTCCAAAGCTCTTTTCCAACCCATTTCTACTGAAAAGGAACCAAACACAGGAAGATTAGAACAGCTGGAACAGGATGAGGGGGAAGGCTAAAGATTCAAGTCTGTTTGTGAGTCAAAGATAGAATGAAGACAGAAATCAATAGAAAACACAGAGTTGATTCAAAAGAGCATTTATTAGATCCAAACAGAACGCAGGAATTTTACAGACAGCTTTCAGTTTGAAGCCTTTGGACACTAAGATGCAGTTCTGCAAACAGCCAGCAGGTGTCTCCCTTCTCCCTCCTGCTTCAATGCAGTTGGTGTTGTTTGTGCCAAAGAAAACTATAAAGGCAGAAATAATACATTCTTATGGAAATAAATTACTGATAAAGAAAACGGGTTGATAAAAACTGAATCTTAAAGTTGAATTTGAACAACAAAAGTTTCCACAGTAGAATAAGTCCTGGGATCCACATGTGGATGTTTCTAGTGTTTTTTTTCAGTTTTTTTCTCTATTTACTCTTCATTATTTTCCAAGAAAAGTCAATTCATTAACTGCCCGTTTAATGTAGCAGAAACAATCTTTAAACTGCTGTCACAACATTAAATGTTTCAACCTCATTTCAAAGTGTATCTAAGCGGAAATTATGAAATAACATTGACAAATGTGAGCACAGAGGCAGAATCCTGCATAAACTCTTATAAAGGAAAGACTTTTACACACCAAACAAAAAAGAATAATCAAACTATTAGAACAAGCAGGAGAAAAAGTCACAATAATGTACATGAACAGCTTCATAAACAGAGAAACAGACGTCAGCTGACAGGAAGAATAAGTTACTCATTTACTATGGCAACACACGATACAAGAGAAGCTGAAGATTTCCCAACACTCCAGAGTGTTGGGAAGCTGCATCTTCATGAGAAGAGGAAGTGCAGTTCTCCATCAGTCCACCGGGGGAGCTGCAGCACAATGACTGTCCACTTGATGCTGAGAGAGTGGAGCTGATCTCAGATCAGTTCCTGCTGCAGCTCTGACACTCATCTCCACTTCCTCTGATTCCTCCATCACTCTGCTCTCCACCTCCCAGGAACACCGTCCAGTCACAACATCTCTGCAGACCATCTGCTGCTGCTGCTCCTCTCTGCTCCTCCAGGAGGAACATCAGTCCGACGACTCCCACCTGCAGAGAGAAAGTGTAGAGACAAAGATGAAGGAGTGTCTCCTGATCCTGGTCTGTCAGTCAGTGATGCAGCACAGCAGCAGAAAGAGCAGCAGGAGCTTCAGTCTTGTTCAGAGCAGCAGCTTCCTGTCATCTTCACTTGTTGGACCTTCTGCTGCTCTGATTGGCTGACTGTTGTCCTGAAGCCTGTCATCATTCACCTCAGAGCTTCACTGAGAAGCTGCAGCTTCACAGGAAACTCTGCATCTTTGCTCTCAGATTAACTTTAGGACCAAACATCTGGAAGCAGCTGGACTGACTCCAACCCTCTACTGACCTCAGAGTCTGCAGTTTGGAGTTCGGACTCTCCACCAGATCCTGGAGCTGCTGAACATCTGAAGACTTAAGCTTGTTTCTCCTCAGGTCCAGCTCTGTCAGGTGGGATGGGTTGGACTTCAGAGCTGAGACCAGAGCAGCACAGCTGGTCTTTGACAAACTGCAGAGTCTCAACCTGAATCCAGAACAAAGAGTTGAGTTTAAAGACAAAGTTCATGTTTTTCATCCTTCACTTCTTCTAAAGAGTTCAGAGCTGAAGAAGATCAGAAAGTTTAGAAAAAGTCCAAAGATGTGAAGCAACAGCAGCAGATCAAAAGAGTCCAGCAGAAGCAGAGAAGAAGAACATTCAGGAACATTAAGGACAACATGCAGCTGCTTCAGGAAAGAAGTCCAGATGTGTGAAAGTCAAACATCAGCCGCTGGACTCTCAGCTGCATCTGCTGAAACACAGCAGGACTCAGAGTGCATGTAAGCGTGCACGGCTGCTTCTTCTGCACGCGCTTTAAAGGAGTCTGTAGGAGCAAAGACACAAAGAAGAGCTGATGGCTGCAAGCAGAACTTTGTGTAAAGCAAATGTCAGCAGACAGCTTTGAAACAAGGAGCTGCAGGAAGAAAAGAAGAAGTTCTTCTGCAGATCTTTGAAGAGAACAAGCAGCTGCAGGAAGATGCTGCTGTAGATCAGAATCTGGACATTTCTGCTCACTGTGGGTCAACACAACTTTGTCATCATATTGATCTGAATACAACTGAAACATGGAGTCTGACCTCAGAGTCTGCAGTCTGCACTCTGGACTCTCCAGAAAACCACACAGATGAAGAACTCCTGAATCCTGCAGGTTCTGGTTCCAGCTCAGGTCCAGTTCTGTCAGATTAGATGGGTTTTTCTTCAGAGCTGAGACGAGAGCTTTACAGTTGATCTTTGACAAACTGCATTCCTCCAACCTGCAATCAGACAGAAAAGTGTGTTCAGGAGCAGTGATGAAGCTGGAGGTCTGCCTGTAGTCTTAAGGGTTTCAGCTAATATGTGGAGCACAGATGTCAGCAGACAGCTTTGGAACAAGCAGCTGCAGAAAGAAAAGAAGAAGTTCAAGCAGGAAGATGCTGTTGCGGATCAGAATCTGGACATTTCTGCTCACTGTGGGTCAACACAACTTCGTCGTCTTTTTAATCTGAACACAACTGAAACATGGAGTCTGACCTCAGAGTCTGCAGTCTGCAGGCTGGACTCTCCAGAAAACCACACAGATGAAGAACTCCTGAATCCTGAAAGTTCCTGTTCAAGCTCAGGTCCAGTTCTGTCAGATTACACATTTTTTTCTTCAGAGCTGATACCAGAACTTCACAGCTGATCTCTGACAATCTGCAGTCCTTTAACCTGCAATCAGACAGAAAAGTGTGTTCAGGAGCAGTGATGCAGCTGGAGGTCCAGGAACTTGGTCCATTCAGTCAGGTGGGACCCACCCTGATGACAGACTGATAGATGACATTTTCACTGTTTGCTCATTTCTTTTGGATTTAGACCCAAAAACATGATCATGAATGAAAATGCAATAGATTAGAAATAACTTGAAATGAAGTTAAAACATGTCAGATTAAATTATATTTCTTCATTTGGAATCCTAAATTGTAAAATACCTTTTCAAACTATCACATTGCAGAAAAACAGCAGAAAAAGTCTTTAGTTCTCCTCTGAAAGCGTTTCCTGACATCTTTAAACTGTAGAGGGGACTTGAAAACCATGAGGATCCATGGGGCCCAAAATGTCTAAATTGCCCTTAATGTCTGAATATGGGAGCACAGTGAAAAGAAATGTTGCAATTAATGTTTCTAATAGCGATAGCTGTCTTTGGTTTCCCCTCCTCAGAGCTCAGCGCATATGTAAATTAGAGAATACCCAACAAACTTAATAAAAAAGGAGGCAACAGAATATGAACCAGAGCGGAGAGAGATTGTTGCTGGATATTATTTCTGTTCGTTCTCCTCGAAAAAGGTACCTTTGGTCTGCTGTCTTTCATTCCTTATGTTGTTATTCTGATGTTGCACGTTATTTTAACCCAACAGACAGCAGCACCATCAGTCCCTTTTTCAGAGATGATTGTCCCTCTCTGGACATGTGGTTCAGAAAAAGAGAGCTTCTCTCTCCTCTAAACAGATCAGGAGGCTTGTGTGTTTGAGGAAGTGGCTCAGTGCAAAAAGCCAGAAATCTGGGGGCAGCCATCCATTTGTTCCTGCAGTTCAGCAGAAAAGCAGAAAGCTAGTGCAGAACATGAAAGTCTTCTTTCACTTCCATTCTTGATGCTCTACACAGACAATTGTTCTTTCGTGTGGATTTGGACTTCATCTTTGTAGAATCCTGAAAACTCTTCTTTAGATCTCCTTGGATTTCCTCCACTGCTGGATTCAACACAGTTGTGTCTTTAGTTGAATGGAAACGTCTAATATTCAGTCAGTGAACTTTCAATGACACTTCTTTTTGGTTCATGTCCATCAGTTGTTTGCAGATTTTCATTGTGTTCACGAAGTGTTGAACTCTATTCTAAATGTCCTTTTGTTATCTTTGGGCCTGAGTTGAACTTTTTAGGTTTCAGGATGTTTTTAGTCTTCAGAAAACTTTTCTGATTACAAAGTTCCAAAAATAAAGTGTCATTTTTGAAGGGACAGTTTTTCATTTCTAGTGGTAAATGAATCTGCAGTCATTTCTGGTTTTCAGTGACTAAATGATGCACTGACCAAAGAACACGTCGTGTGTTTTTGTTGTTCTAGTGACATTCAAATGAAGTCTGTTCTAAATTCAATAGTTAAAGATCTTCTCAAACTATTTTCTTCAAATAGATTTGATGTAGAATCCTTTGGATGGTTTTCTGAAAACTGGAAGCTGAAACTAATTTGGACGCCAACTTGAACTTCCTACAGGCCGATCTGTGAACATTTTTCAGACATGAAATGGATCCATGTTCTAAAATAGGTTGGAGATCCTGATTTACAAGATCCTGATTGAAACAGATCCGTTTCTATCAATCATCAGAACAATCAATTCAATGTATGAAGAAAAATCTGAACCAGTCATCAGTTTGTTTCAAACACGGCTGTAGACAGAAAATCTTCCAGTGAAACATCAGAAAGTTCTTCACGTGATCTGTTCTTCTCATCCTTCAGGGAGTTCAGCTTCTTTACTGACCTCAGAGTCTGCAGTCTGCAGTCTGGACTCTCCAGAAAACCACACAGAGGAAGAACTCCTGAATCTTGCAGGTTCCAGTTCTCACTCAGGTCCAGTTCTGTCAGATTAGACGGGTTTTTCTTCAGAGCTGAGACCAGAACTTCACAGTTGATCTCTGACAATCTGCAGTCCTTCAACCTGCAATCAGACAGAAAATTGTGTTCAGGAGCAGTGATGCAGCTGGAGGTCCAGGAACTTGGTCCATTCAGTCAGGTGGGAGCCGCCGTGATGACAGACTGACAGATGACATATTCACTGTTTGCTCATTTCTTTTGGATTTGGACCCAAAAACATGTTTTTGACTCCCAGACTCTGGTTCCCATGGAAACTGATCCACACAGAGGAACACCCTCAGAAGGAATTTAGATGACCATTGGAGAGAACAAAAGACTGAGAGATTCTGACACTCTGGACCACTGACTGATCTCTGACAGAAGTGTAGCTGTGGTGCAGCATGCTGAAAACTAAACTCATTCTATTTATAACTTGAATTTAATCCTTTAGCAAATATTGTTAATCTTATAACTTCAACTTGAAACTGGTAGACTCTGGTTCTTGAAAATATTGTCTGACATTAAACTGATATGCAGTTACAGATCTGCCTCTGCAGGTTTTTACTCAATTCTTTCATTTCTGCACCAAAACTCTCCTTCTTTCTCCGTTTTACCTCTCTAGCGTGTATGTACACGCTCACATGCTTTGCTTTGCTGTGTCTGATTTGAACTTTGACCTCGGTCAGCTTTCAGGCAGGTTGGATCAGGATCACTATTCTGTCATTAGTTTGAGTTCTGGTTTGTTTTCTGACTCTTTAAACTCAGAAATCTGTCAAATGTTTCAACACCTGAACCTTTTGTTGCCATGGAAACATCTTGGTTCTACAGTAAATCTAAGCAGCTGTTTTCTTCCACTGCAGACTCTTCAAAGAATCAAAGTTGTTCAATTTGTGGAAAATCCAGAAAATCTTTGAATCCAAACCTTTCAGCTTCAGTGAAGAACTACAAATGTAGAAATGAACCAACCAGCAGCTTCAATGTTCTGACCTCAGAGTCTGCAGTCTGCAGTTTGGACTCTCCAGTCCAGAACACAGAACCTTCAGGGATGAATCCTCCAGGCTGTTGTCACTCAGGTCCAGTTCTGTCAGTTGGGACGGGTTGGACTTCAGAGCTGAGGCCACAATTTCCCAGTGAGTCCTTGAGAGTCCACAATGTGCTGAAAGTCTGTGAAGAGAAAGACAGAAACAGGTGATCTTATGATGAATTCAGGCTGTGATGAAGTTCCAGTCATTTCTCTCTTCATCAGAGCTTCATCTTCATCATGAAACAGTCCTCCTCATCAGTCTCTCTCAGACCATCATCTTTCTTTCATCTGCATCTGGAGGAGAGAAGGTGGAGCTCCATGGAGCTTCATGCTGCCCTCAGTCTGTCAGTGATCTGAGGCCTGAACCCCAAAGTTCACAATAGAACATCTGGATTGATCCAGAAGATTTTCTGGTGAACTTGTACTCACACTCTGGGATTTTTCGAGAAGCATCAGAGAAATAAGAATCCAGAAAAATAGAAGGAAGACATCGAAAACATGAATCCTTCCAATGGAACTGGATAACCAAACCAATAGAAGCTCATGAAAAATCAGATTTCAGACAGACTTCCCTGATTTTCTGTCTGCACTACTGTGTGTTGGACTCAGATATTCAACAGAGACTGTATGTATGCAGATGATGGTTGACTGAACTAAAGAAACCAAAAGGTTCAGAAGAGTCCATTTCTGTTTCAGTTTCTTCCTTTAGTCATAAAACTGTTTCATTCACAGATCAATGATTTACCTAGAAAGAAGATGATGAACAGAAGAAAGAACATTTTAGAAATGTGCTTCTAGAATGACTGACATTGTGGAAATGAAGACATCCTTTCATTCTGGACCATCTGCTTTGGGTTCAAACGTTTCAGAAGGTTCTGGATTGGATTTCGTTTGGACAAATATGATCCTTCTTTGCGGTTTGGCTAAAAGATCATATGAGTGTTAAAAAAAACTGATTTTTTTCTGTAATGTTTTTGATTTCCAATCATTTTCAAACCTTTCATTCTTTGTAAATCAATCTGAACACTGATCTGATTTATCATCACAATCACTTCTGGACTCACCTGAACTTTCTGCAGTTCCTCACAGCTGGGATCAGTCTCTGTTTGCCCTCATCTGATGTCTTGTACTGGCTCAGGTCCAGTTCATCCAGAACCTCCTCTGACATCAGCAAAGTGTAGGCCAGAGCTGAGCAGTGGATCTCTGAGAGTTTCTTCTCTGATTTGTTCTTTGACTTCAGGAACTCTTGGATCTCCTGATGAACTGAGAGGTCCTTCATCTCCATCAGACAGTGATAGATGTTGATGCTTCTTTCAGGAGACACTCCTTTACTGATGTTGATCTCCCTCAGGTTGTTGATGGCTCTCTGGATGGTTCCTGGATTCTTCTCTGTCTGACCCAGCAGGCATCCTAAGAGTCTCTGGTTGGACTCTACAGAGAGACCATGAAGGAAGCGAACCAGCAGGTCCAGGTGTCCAGTTTGACTCTGCAGGGATTTCTCCATGACTCTACTCAGAAACTCATCCAGGGATGGGTTCTCCTTGTTGTTCTTCAGGAAGTCCTCAATGACCTTTACCGTCCTGCTGGAGTAACAGTGGAACATGTAGACTGCAGCCAGAAACTCCTGAACGCTCAGATGAACAAAGCTGTAGACCGGCTTCTGGAAGATCTCACACTCTCTTCTGAAGATCTCAGTACAAACTCCAGAGTACACTGAGGCCTCTGTGACATCCAGACCACACTGCTGTAGGTCTTCTTGGTAGAACATGATGTTTCCTTTCTCCAGATGTTCAAATGCCAGCCTCCCCAGCTTCAGAAGAACTTCCCTGTCAGTCTCTGTCAGCTCTTGTGGACTTGTCTGATGTGCCTGCTGGTACTTGTTCTTCTTCCTTTTTGTCTGGACCATCAGGAAGTGGGAGTACATGTCAGTCAGGGTGGTGGGCAGCTCTCCTCTCTGCTCTGTGGTCAGCAGGTTCTCCAGAACCACAGCAGTGATCCAGCAGAAGACTGGAACTTCACACATGATGTAGAGGGACATGGAGCCTTTGATGTGGGAGATGATTCTGCTGGACAGCTCTTCATTTGGGAACCTCCTCCTGAAGTACTCCTCCTTCTGAGCATCATTGAAGCCTCGTACTTCTGTCAGTCTGTCCACAAATGAAGGAGGGATCTGATTGGCTGCTGCAGGTCTGGAAGTGATCCAGACGAGAGCTGAGGGCAGCAGACGTCCCTGGATGAGGTTAGTGAGCAGCACGTTGACTGAGGACTTGTGTGTGACATCAGACACCACCGGACTGTTGTTGAAGTCCAGAGAAAGTCTGCTTTCATCCAGACCATCAAAGATGAACAGAAGTTTGCAGACAGACAGCTGTTCTGCTGGGATCTTCTGGAGTGTTGGATGGAACAGCTGGATCAGAGTGAGAAGACTGTGCTGCTCATCTCTGATCAAGTTCATCTCCCTGAAGGAAAGAGGAACCACAGCACTGATGTCTTGGTTCTCCAAGCCCTCGGCCCAGTCCAGAGTGAACTTCTGCACTGAAAAGCTTTTTCCAGCTCCAGCAACTCCGCTGGTCAGAACCACTCTGATGGATCTGTGTTGGTCAGGGAAGACTTTGAAGATGTCTGGGTTCTTGATTGCAGTGTCATGGAGCTTGATGGTCTTGGTGGTGGTCTCCAGCTGCATCACCTCATGTTGGGTGTGACCCTCTGGTCTCAGTCCCTCAGTGATGTAGAGCTCAGTGTAGACCCTGTTGAGGAACGTTTCTCTTCCTGCTTCTTCAGTTCCTTCAGCCACATCTTCACTTCTGCTCCTCAGACTGATCTGATGTTCTCCAAACATCTCCTGCAGACCAACATCTGCTGAAAGAGCAGAGAAGAAAGCTTCTTCATGAGTGTTCCACATGTTTCCAGAAGAATCCATCAGCAGATGATCAGGCTCTGACTCACCAGCTCTGGGTCTTTCTGCAGACTGGGGTCCACTCCTCTTCTTCTCTCTGTGGACACTAAGGAGAAACGTTAGTGAACAAAAATCAAAGCAGTCAGTGGGAAGTTCCAGACTAACTCTGATCATGGAGCAGATCCATGTTTGAATGTGTATTCTTCTTCGTCCGCCCACAACAGCCAATCTCGCAACGAGCACCCCTATCGACCCTCCGAAGAATTGTCTTACCAACGGATGGTCAATATAACATCTTACAGGGTCTTTAAACATAAATAAAAGGTCGATACTTGACAAAGACGTCTCGAGAATCAATCGCAATATAAATTTCGCGCTATGTCGCCATATCAATATTTTGGCACACTCCTACTCCAGACTGTGCTGAATGTGAGCAAATGTGTTTCCAGGTTAAATCAGAGCAGATCTAGTCCATCTGAAGGCCTAAATGATGCGTTAGCTGTGTTTGGAGCTCATGTCTGGACTGAGCTCAGAGAAAAGTTCAGCTGTTTGCTTCATCCTCACAGACTGAGCTTTGTGTCCTCAAGAGTTGTCCAACTCTTTTCTTTCCTCTCAGACCTAAAGCCTTACAGCAGATGGTTGACCTTCCTGGATGGATCAGCTGATGTTCTTGATGAGAACATTGTTGTTCCTGCTGAGAGATGAACTCTGCTTTGTTCACTAGAAACTGCTTCTTACTGTGAGTCTGAAGGTCCTAGTTCAGTTCTAAAGTCTGGAGGATCATATTTGGACCGGTCACTCTTCATGGACCCACAGCTGGAGGCTGCAGACTGGACTCTCTGTGTGACCTGTTGACCTCTGCAGACACAAAACCATCAGAGTGTTGGAGGATCTGCTTCTTCATGAACAGCTGATGGACTTTGACATGAACACAGACTGAGCTGTTTAGTCTGGAATAACATGACATGTTTGGATCAACAGTTTCCAGTTGGAGGGAAAATGTTTCAGCATTTTCTGTCAGTCAATCCAGACTTTTTTCTAGAAAAGCTGATTCCAATTCTCTGTGTAGAAATGTAGAAATTCTGATAGCAGAAAGTCAAACTAGAACAATGTGATGTTTGGAAAGCATGAAAATCTGAATCCTAGGAGTCTGCAGTGATTCTTCTCAGTAGACTGGAGCTGCTGTCAGTCAGAGTCAGCAGTCAACATGTTTTCTTCTCCAACATCTCTGATGTCTCTCAGAGACTCTCAGAAGACTCAACTGAACAGATCTCATCACACACATGATGCTCCAAGTGAGTCTGATCAGAGAGATCCAGAACTGAACCAGACCTCAAGTCCTTCATCTGAAAACTGTTGATCATCTGAACTAGAATCCAGCCTCCAAAAACTCTGACAAACACTCACTGTTTCACTGCTGGATGGACGTCCTTCAAGTTAGGAGGTGAAACCATTGACTCGCGCCTCCTGTTGGACCCACGGCTGGATTCAGATCCAGATTCAGATACATGTCCAGGTCCAGGTCCAGGTTCAGGTTCAGGTTCAAGTCCAGGTCCAGGTCCAGGTCCAGGTTCAGGTCCAGATCCAGATCCAGGTTGGTTCCTGTGAAGAATGAAGGTTGCTGGTGTGAGTCCTGAGCTCTGACATGGAGAAGATCATGGACAGTTGGAGATGTTCATCTCACCTCTGAGCTTTGCTCTGGTTGTCATGGTTACTATCTCTCCTTTTTTTAGAGGGAGGGGCTCCCTCCTGTGCTTCCTCCCACTGATCCATGCTGCTGGATTCACTGTATCCACATCAGCTCACACACACCTTCCTCCTTCACCTGCAGAGGAAACCCTCCTCATCATCAGCTCTGATCCTCCTTCACCAACAGATCAGCTGCTCCTCCACTGATTGGCTCTTCTCTTGTGTTTCCTCTCAGGTTCAGGTGAATGCAGTCAGACAGCAGTGGGAGGCAGAGGAAGCTGCCATCAGCTGCTGCACTTCTGCTCTCCCTCCACCAGGTGGAGACATGGAGCTGCAGCAGCAACATTTCCATTCAGGCACTTTGACAAAGAAACAACAAACTTCCTGTTTCTACACTTCAGGAAACATGAAGCATCAAGAAAAACAGACAGAAATCAAAGAATGAAGAGAAAAGAAAGAAAGACATGAATTCTTCCTCTGAGATGCAGAAATGAGCAGAGAGCTGCAGACTGAGCAGCTCTGGATTCGTGATTTGATGAAGAGCTCTGGATCACTGATGAAGATGCTGAGATCAGAGCTGAGAAGAACTTCCAGACAGAAAGAAGCTGAGAATCAGAAATCTGAGATTTCCTGAACTAAAGACAGAGAACAGGATCAAGAAGAAACCTGACACCACCTGACTGCAGCTGAGAGGAGGGGCGGAGCTTCAAGTTGATTGACAGATTGTTGATCTCAGTGACTGAGAAAGTAGAGGTAATGTGACCTTCTGCATTGTAAGGAAACCTTTGAAGGGGATTTGATTCAAACAGGGGGCAACTACCTGATTCCATAGGGGTAGGGGGGCACGTAAAAAACGCACCCACCCCCTCCCCAGACACACACAGGCATAAATGCACATAATAAAATGTCGCATCCACTCCTAAAGTTATCTAAACACCCAAACAACACCTTTATTGTTAAAATGTAGAAATCTCATTACTTCTTATCCGATTATGGATTTGACCCAGCAGAACAATTTTGTGATCCATGTTTAACCATTATTGCCTCAATGATTCCCCAAATTTGTGTGGTGAAGTCCATTCAGAAGAATCTTCTGTAATGCCTTGCCCCAGCCCTCTCCTCTGTACCTCTCTGTTCTCCTCCCATTTGAATGTCATTTAAATTTCATTTGATTACATTAGAATGTGAGCTGAGAGGAAGGGTGGAGCAGAGTCACTAACTGTTTGGAAGAACAAGGATCCAGCAGAACTCAAAGTTTGTCCTTCAGGGCAGTTCTGACAGCTGCATTGTGAAGAAGAAGAAGAAGAGAGTCCTGCTCTGTCTGCTCTGACATGGAGGAAAACTCTCAACTTCCTCATTTCCTGATTTAGGAACACCTGAGCAGAGCTCCGCCCCTTATGTGTGTGTTTGTGTTAGGCTCCTCCCAGAAACCTGAGAGAGTCTCTGATTTACTTAACAGGAGATGACACAACCTTTTACAATAAATGGTTTGTGTGTTTTTGTTTGTGTGTGTGTTCTTCTATCTGGACAATTATTGTCCAACAGCCTCCACTGGTCAGGTCAAAGGTCACTAACTGTTATTAAGTGGACTGTGCATAACATGAACACTGCTTCAAGTTCACAAGTCCTTCATAAAGACCAATGTGGATCCACAGTTTCTCAAAGTCCAAACATCTCCATGAATGCAGACAGTGAGGTGAAGCTGCTGCTCTGAATTTATGGACCAGACTGGAAAACTTTACTAAACATGTTCTAAACATGTTAGCATCCATAAAAACTTTACAGACTGAAGTGAGGCCAAACATGAAATAAAAAGAGACTTTCTCTACGGCTAATGTCTCCCAGGACAACATGGACTTCATCCTTTATTATAAAACAATTATGTCAACATTTCTGAATTTGGATCTTTCTGAAAGACCTTGTTGGTTCAGCTGAAGGAAAACTACAGCAGGTCTGAAAAATAAAAACAAAGAAGAAAATGTTCATGGACTGAAATGTTCTAGTTCACTGAGTGAAAGTGGACAAAAGAAGTTCAGAATCACAAAAAGACTTGAGTTTTTGTTGGTAACTCTGTAAAAATCGAGTTAAAAAGGAGTCCAAAACATTGTTCTTCCTCCTCCGTGTTTAACATTTGGTATCAGTTCTTGTGTCATTTAATGATGTTTGTTTTTTTTTAAACATGAAGCTGAGCCTGAAAGTTCTGCTTTTGCCTTGAAACTTGTTTGTCAGTTTTTATGTAAATGTACCTGAGCTGCTCATTTGTTTTTAGAACAGCCTCAGTGAACAATGAACAACAACAATGAACCTCTATGGTTGAACTTTTTTTAGCACGAGGAAGCTGAAATGAAGAATAAAGAGCCGTCAAGCGGTTCTGGACAGTCTAAATGTCAGCTGTGTTACTGCATTTGCTCCATACATTACTGACAATTGAAAATGAGTTAGAAAAATCCTGCTGTTTGGTTGAGTTCTTCAACATTCAAACCTCCCTCTTAGTTTCTAGAGTAGAAAACTGATCTGTTTGACCTTTGACCTCCACAAACATCCACTCAGAGAAAAAAGGGAAACTGTCCAAAAGAATCACCAACTCTGACTTTGTTGCTGTTAAATGTTAAACACATAAAGGCAAAAGCAGAAGGTCAGCAGCAGCCTTGGATTAAGCTCCTCCCACTCTCTAACAAACCACGAATCAGGCAGGTTTGTTCTCTGAAGAAAAGACTTTACTGAATGAAAACTAGAATTTCAGATCCAATCCAAAGATAATATGATGAAATGTTCTATAGTTTTTGTGTCAGAGGACATTTTCCTGAGATCACACCGCTGTTGCTGCCTGATGGAGGAGGTCTGTGTGAGTTTGGACTCAATCCCATTCAGACCAGACATTCTCTGGATCTGGTGATGGAGGATCAGTTCCACTCAGACTTGGAGAGTTCTGCTCCAAGGACTACTGTGGATGAGACCATTGATCCACTTTGTTCCTCTGAAGCATCAGGATCTGGAAACTCCAATGTCAGTCACTTCAACAGGAAACGGACGAGCTCGGAGTCAGAAGATAAGAGAGGAGCATGACAGCATCTGTGTTCAAAGCTGATGATGAAGCAGAGTCCAGCCTCTTCCTCATTCTGGATTCAGAACAGCTTCAGGAAACACAAAAACTTTTCTAAAGGAAGGAAGGAGCAGTTTTCTGGAGAGCATCTGCTTGGTGGCCATGAAACCAAAGAGAAGTTGGAGCCAGAAAGACTAGAACCGGATCAGGACCAACTGTGGACAGTCCTTTTAGTGGTGGAGCACAGACAGAAGCAGCATCATGTTTGTCACAGAGACGTGAGCTTTGAGGAGCCACTCTGCAGCTTGACCCTCTCAGATGTGAGCAGCTGTTTGTGTCCTCAGATCCAGTCAGACATCTTCACTTTCACACCAACATGTTCCTCAGAGAACAGCATGTCAGCACACACTGCACACGCTTGGATCCATGCAGACGTGTTGGAAGCCAGAGCTTCAGGCCGGCCTTCAGTGGATCTGTCCGTTCATGCTGAATGGGAGCAGAAGAACGTCTGTTTCAGCTCTGCTGCTTCAGCTCCACTCAAACTGCTGGGAACATTAAAAATGTTTAAATAACCCCCTTACAAATTGAAAAAGTATAATTTCTGTCTATTGGAAGTCATTTGGAGTGAAGCTGTGAAGAGGGCATTACCTCTGCAACCAGAGGACATGCAGGGTGAAGAGGCACACATCAAACATACCAGTCAGTCGGGATAATCACTGGCAGGAACAGGAGCAATACGCTCCGTTACGCAGCCTCAGGCAGGACTGAGGGACAGCCAGCTCCTTTTAGAAGTGGCCTGGTGCTCTTTAGCAGCACCAGGATGGGAGTGACTACACCTGGGAGTCCAATGAACTCATCCTGCCACACATGTCTCTGTTAAAGTCATGTGTGCGTGAACAATGGCCTGCACACTACGACAGATATTACTCTGTGTGTGTGTGTGTGGGGGGGGGGGGGATCTCCTTCCCTGTGTCCGACAGGCCCATGTAGTCCTTCCAAATATAAAAACGTGAGCTGCTTGGATGATCAGACGAAGAAGTCCAAACAAAAAAGCAGGACTTGAAATACAAGATCAGGAAGTGCAAAGACGCTACAGGAAGAAGCTGGATCAGCGCCTGGAACAGAACAACTTCATGATGTGTGGAGAGTCTGAAACACATCTCAGGCCACGGTGAGGCTGGAAATGGTCGTCAGGTCACAGGTGACCAAGCCTGGACAAATGAACTGAATCTGTTCTTTAACAGATTTGATTCTGCCCAGCCCCCAGTCTCCACCCACACGGCCCCCCCTTCACACCTTTCCAGCTCAGGCGTCTCCTCCCAGCTGCAGCTGTTATCACCTCTGCATCGAGCAGTCCACACTGCCCTTCCTCCAACAGAAGCAAAGGGACCCCCCCCCAGAATCCATGAAGAACACTGATTGGAACACAGCACCAGACTGCTGCACACCTGCTGCAGCTGCAGACCTTCATGTGACTGTGGGAGCTGCAGCAGCTTGTCGCCATAGACATCATGATGTGAGCGACAGACAACACTCTAGACCAGCTGGTGGCGCTAAAGCACCATGACGCTGTTAGCCAAACAAAGAAGAAGAACAGCACGAGGCGCTAGCAGCGTTAGCTTGTTAGCAGGCTAGCAGCGTTAGCTTGTGTTGAGAGGTCGGTGGTGTTTAGTTGGGACGTTTGTGAGGTTTTTGGACAGAAAGGACGATACGTGGTTCGTGTGGAACTCTCAGCATTTTCCAAAGTGTCGTAAATGAGTGAAGAAGTGTTGAACGGAAAGACAACGTGGATTGCTGTGATTGTGAGACTAGCAGATGATCGATCGGAGCTGCAGTGAAGAGGACGGCGGTGTTTGTGGGAGTTGGAGCTGAAGATCGGAGCAGGAACCATGTCTTCAGAACCTCAGGAAGGTTCTGTCAGAGAACAACTTTCTGCTGCTGAAGGAACCATCGTCCAGAACGAGGAGGAGCTCTGTCGTCAGCGCAGACTGCTGCATAGCAGCTGGAACCCGCAGCTGCAGCTCCACCACATAGGTATGTGACCTTCATCAGAGACACAGAGAAGAGCTTTGAGCTTCATGCTTTTCTTTTTGGGGACCCGTCTGTCACTCAGTGGTGGTTCTACACTAACTTACTCCCCGGGCGAGTAACCCCGGGGTACTCTCACAAGTACAATTCACCAAAAAGTTAAGTATGATTAAGTAAATGTAACGCGTTACTACCCACCTCTGCGTATATATATATATATATATATATATATATATATATATATATATATATATATATATATATTTCAATCTTCTTCAAACTGTGATATTAGTGAAGATCCTTACCAACATCCAGTGACATTTTTGTGTAATCTTTTAATAAAGTGGCATTTTGGGTAGATCAAATGTTGTATGCTGACTATGAATGAGACTATAATGACAATATCTCTAATTTTATACAGTAAATCTTTTTCAAAGTTGCTGTGATGATTATGAACATCATTGACTACAATAATCCATTGAAAGTTTTGTGTAATCTTAGACAGAAGACACTTTAGAATGAATTGACATGACAGGCCCAGATGTGCCCTTTTACGTGGAGAATCCTTATTTCTGTTTCATTCCATTCCATGCCATGCTCAACAACACACAAAACACTCTTGTTAGTGTTCAAACTCACGTTATTCTTTGTAGTTCATTATAGAATGGTTAGACATGCAATCTAAATGAATAAATCTGTCCATCAAATGACAATATAGGGCTGCAATATCTCTCATTGATGTCAGACTGAACATAGTCCATGTTGTTTGATCATGGGTAACTGTGACATGATGGGTGATATTAGCGTTTTATATCGTCATTTCAGCTCGCTGGACGTGTGTACCGTAAACTATGATGTAAACGCCCATGCCAAAAGTCGGTGACGGCTCGCGAGACCACACTCCCACAGATGTTGGATCACTTGACCGCGGTCATGGCTCTCACCTTTTGGGCTGGGTAGTAAAGTAAAAACAATGAAATATAAAATAATCCCCGAAACAGATTTCAATAACAAACAAAAATAATATATTCAATTCATCACTGTATATTAATTTCAAAGAAACAATCATCAAAGACGAGCCTGTCAAAAATAATGTCTAACAATTTCATCCCATACTGTACGTCCACTCAGTACCACATTTTGACGGAATGCCAGAGGTTGGTCTGGTTCTTCAAATGGCTCCTCCTCAGATAAAAAAAAACTCCCTGAACATTCTTTATTTTGTTAACTATTGGACATTTAGACATTTTATTTAAGATGTTTTCAAAATATTCACAATGTATTTGTTAATGTATATTTGTTTTTTATTTTTTCTGACTTAGATGAGGGGTCATAAAAGAAATTATGAATAGAAGTGGATGTTTGTTATTTTTGTGTTTTGTCTCAGAATAACAAACTCTTACAGTGACCCCATGTTGGCTCTTCTACCTGTTCTTTACATAGCTGGTTGTGATATGTTGTCCCATTTAGAGCACAGGTAATCTGGATTTGGTAATCTTAAAGTGTGGATGCCATACTTTGAACAACTTTGTCAAATAAAAAAGCCCTTTAAACGCTGATTCTATTGATACCAATAGTTCGCGTTGAAAAAAATCCGAAGCATATGAATAATAGACATCTTTCGAAGGAATCAGAGATTTGAATTTGCCGCTAAGAGCGCAGGCTGGAAGTGACCCAGATATGACCTGTGACGTCACGAAAGGCATTCACTTCCGTAGTTCCGCTTCGGACAGCATGTAAACAAAGCAGGTAGTCTTCGTTTCTCTCGTTAATCATCGTTAATTCTCGTTAATTCTCTGTTAATCATCAACATGCCAAGTCGTTGTGTGGCAGCTGGATGTAGCAATACATCTAGTGAAAGTGTATCTGTGTATAAATTCCCAAACCAAGAAACGCTGCTGAAACAATGGACAAAACAAGTTCAGCGCACGTCCGAAAAACAGAAACGCCCAGTACCAGCACTGGCAGGAGCCAGTACAAAAAGAGAAAATCTGTGACCGAAAAGCTGGCACAAAAGAGAGTGAGTTTAACGTTTATTACATAATGTATTTATTACAAAAGAGAGTGAGTTTAACGTTCAGTGATGAAAGTCTTCCTGGAATTCCCGGAAATCCGGGTTTTTGAGCAAACCGAACGTACTTTCCTGGAAATAAAGACCTGATCTCTATGGACAAATCGCTTTCCGGATGAAAAAATTGTCTGAAATCGGCGAATTTTAGCTTTATTTTCTATATTTCTCTGCGGATCACTTCCTCTATGGTCGCGGCTATCTCTCGTCTACCCAGCCTAATTGACCAATGACGGGACGTTTTAGTTGCTTTCGGATGCGTCGACGGCTCTGATTGGCTCTGTCTGTACCATGTGGTCAGCGTGACGGATCCCTAGAGACCAAAACTGGGGACACACGCTAAACTTTCACAAACAAATCTGAAGAGTTTGCGATCAATAATGCGGGCATCGTCATTATTGAGCGTGGTCACGACCTCAGTTGTGAGAAGACGATAAAAAAAACAAATTTAAGTGGTCTTGGCTGGAAGACGGTAGCATCACTCTGTGCTTCGCTATCGGTGCTAGCCATGTTGTCTGCCTTTCGTTACGTCACAAACAGGGCGGCGCGAATTCGGCGGAATGCGTGAAGCCGGCGGCCGTCCTCGTTGTTTATATCGTGTTTTTCGTTATTTATTCTTTTTCGAAAAATATTAAAAACAATCGCAACATGAAATAGAGATTATTTACTATATATTGGCTGATTAAAATAGGCCATGTCACCCACACTTTAAAAACTGTGTATCTGGATCAGGGTGATCCAGTCCAATGTTGCTTTAAAAAACCGGCATAAAAGTAAGACGGATTACCTGATCCTGCGGAGGAAAAAATGTGATTTCCAAATCCGGATCATTTTGATCCAGATTAAACTTTTTGAACAACTGGCCCATAGAAACAATTTTAATCTTAATTTTTGTCTGCTTTTTTTGGTTAATTGACTTTGCTGTTTCAGGCCCCAAAGATGCAAAGGTGTGATGCAATGGCTGTCTGGCAGGCTCACGGCTCTCCTGTTAACTAAAAGGGAAGCATTTAACATAGTTGTCCGTTTTGACCGCGATTGCATTGACAACATGCCCAGGCACACTGTCGGCTTCCCATTTCTCAGTGCCTACACAAAAACAGTGACTTTTCAATCAGCTCACTCAAGTCTTATGAGGAGTTTTAAAAACAGTTATTTTAATTTCTCTGAATTGTTTTTTTTTTTTATTTTTTTTTTTCCATTTTCTAAACCATTTATTCCCTTTCGGGGTCATGGGGCTGCTGGAGCCTATCCCTTGGATCTTCTTGGATTTGATTAAATAAAAGCAACATTTGCTTTAAGTTGTCTGCCGTTTGTTCTTATTGCTTTTCTTAAGTAGGGTGGGGGGAAAAAAATCGGGGGGAAATCGGAAATCGAATTTAAAAAAAATAAAATCGGAGATTTTATTTTCCAACAGTTTCCTGCTCTGTCTGGTTTAAGTTAGACTGTCATCCAATGTCTACAGTAGGGGTGTTCAAAGTTTTTTTGGTGAGGGCCAAATACAGAAAAATGAGCAAAGGTCCGGGCAGTGATGCTGATCTGTGCCACATTAAAGAAGCTCACGTCAAAATGAAACATTCACTCAGACAATGAAACCTCATTCCAACCAGGCAGTTCGCGTAAAGGGAATACTTTTTTACAGTTCAAAATGGTTTTTCCCACCGTGTTTGAAATCTTCTACACCAGTGCTTCTGAATTATTTTTTTGCCAGGCCCCCCCCTAAGAAAAAAAAATAGCCCCCCACACACATACCACACACACATACACACACACTCGCGTGGTGACGATATATTAGGTTAGTATCTATAAAAATGAAAGAAAGAAAAAATCAATACAAATCCACTCTCAACAAATATTAACTTTATTTAGCCACACAGGACTGTCATGCAGGAAACCCGGGTTCGATTCGCAGGGCGGAATGAACGATCAATGGTAATTAATGGAATGGGGCAATTACCATAACAATGACGGGCAATTAACATCACCCAGTGAGGGTCCTTGGGCAAGACCCTTAAGACCTACCTCACTATATGAGAGACAATGAACCACATGTCATGCCGGCTCAGACCTGACCAAACAAGGTCTGCGTCAGCTGCTGGGGGACCAGAGCACTCTGATGGAAAGTGGGCTACTGGAACAAGACGGAAATGGACTAGCTGCGAGAGCAAGGATCTGTTAGGATGCTACTACTCAAGTAATCCAACCCAGCGTGGTTACATGCAGAGAATGTGGAAAGAATGGATGCTTCGAAACCCACAATCAAGGCTAACTGCCAAACAACTGGTAGCCCGATGCTCTAATATCCACAAACGCCAACTCCTATCACAGCTTGAGATTGAAGCTATACAATACAATGCCACGGGAGAGCCAGAACAACAGGTCAGAGAGGAGGTTATACCACACTCACACCCTGAGATTGGGTACACAGCCCCAACAACCACAATTACGCTGAGCGAGGCAGCAACTGACCTGAAAATCAAGATAATGTCTACAATGAACACTAGGCAACCCCGACACCAGCTACAACGGTTAAGCGATGTACTGCCTGAAAGTCTACTGGAAACTGTGAATGAAGCATTGAGGGCAATTCCTACCACAACCATCACAGAAACCAATGAACTGGTTTACACTTCAGCAGCAGTGATCCTGGAGATGCTTGGCTATAAGAGTAACCATGGAAGAAAACAATACCCACCATGGAGGCAACGGTTAGAGGCCAAAATCAAGGCAACTCGGATGACACAATTTAAGGATGTGAGTAAGCTGACAGAGGCTCAAAGAGGTACAATGAGAAAGCAAGTACCTAAGAGATACAGCCAGATGCCCATACCTGAAGCCCTGGAAACTGCCAAACAAAGGCTCCTAGCCTTGAGTAGCCGCCTAAAGAGGTACACAAGAGACAATGAAGCCAGACGGATAAACAGGCTGTTCGCAACTCAACCTGCGAAAGTGTACGCTCAGTGGCAGGGTCAACAGCCGAGCAGACCCACCAAGGCTAGAAACTGAACAGTACTGGAAAAGTATATGGGAGAAAGAGACAGCACATAACAGCAATGCCCAGTGGCTGGTCTCTCTGAGAGAAGAACATAGCAACCTCCCTGAACAGAATCCAGTAACCATCACAGTGGCAGACATCCAAGAAAGAGTCTCAGGTATGAAGAACTGGACAGCACCGGGCCCTGACATGATACATGGCTACTGGCTAAAGAAGCTTACCACACTCCACGAGCGCCTGGCAGCACAAATGAACTAGCTGCTAAGAGACGGGACTCACCCCGAATGGCTAACAGAAGGGCGAACGATCCTGATCCAGAAAGATCCCTCAAAGGGTGCAGTCCCATCCAACTACCGACCAATAACCTGTCTCTCCACAACATGGAAGCTCATGTCAGGCATCATTGCAACCAAGATAAATAGGCTCATGGATCAATACATGAGCAACTCACAGAAGGGCATTGGTAGAGATTCCAGAGGAGCCAAACACCAACTCCTGGTTGACAGAACAGTCGCTCAAGACTGCAAGTCATGACACACCAACCTGTGCACAGCCTGGATTGATTACAAGAAGGCCTATGACTCAATGCCACACACTTGGATCACTGAATGCTTGGAGCTGTACAATATCAACAGGAATCTAAGAGTATTCATAAGAAACTCAATGAAGCTGTGGAAAACCACCCTTGAAGCCACTGCTGTTCTGCATAGGTCTGAACCCCCTCAGCCAAATAATCAACATCACTGGCTATGGATACTGAATCAGAAATGGGGCTAACATCAGTCACCTCCTCTACATGGATGACATCAAGCTATATGCTAAGAGCGAGCGTGACATTGACTCCCTGATCCACACCACCAGGATCTACAGTAATGACATTGGGATGTCATTCGGGCTCGAGAAATGCAGCCGGATGGTGACAAGGAGAGGCAATGTGGTCCACACAGGGGGGGTCTCACTCCCAGAAGGATCAATAGCAGACATTGAGGACAGTTACAAGTACCTTGGAATTCCCCAGGCAAATGGCAACCTGGAGCAGGCAACAAGGAAAGCTGGAACAGCTAAGTACCTCCAACGAGTAAGGCAAGTCCTGAGAAGCCAGCTCAATGGCAAGAACAAGACCCGGGCAATAAACAGCTACGCACTGCCAGTTATCAGATACCCTGCAGGAATAATAAGATGGCCAAAGGAAGATATACAGACCATGGATGTTAAAACACGAAAGCTCCTCACCATGCATGGAGGGTTCCATCCCAAATCCAGCACTCTGAGACTGTATGCTAGCCGCAAGGAAGGAGGCCGAGGACTAGTGAGCGTAGAAGCCACTATCCAGGATGAAACATCCCAAGATGCATGAGTACATCAAGCTCAAGGCCCCAACTGACAGTGTGCTCAGGGAATGTCTCAGGCAATGGAGAGCAGAGGATACAGTGCTGGAGGACAGATCCTCATGGGAGGACAAACCCCTGCATGGGATGTACCACCGGACCATAACTGAAGTGGCTGATATCAAGAAGTCCTACCAATGACTAGAACGGGCTGGCCTACAGGACACCTGGGGATTTTGTGTTTTTTTTTTTTTTGTTTTTTTGTTTTTTGGGGGTGGGGGGGGTGTTAACCATTACACTGCGCCCCTGTGGTGATAAAAAAAATCCCACACCATCACAGCTCTATCCAAAAGTCCTATAAACAAATAAAATTCACCTTGTTGTGTTTGTGTCCCTGCAGTCCTCCCCCAGCATTGGATGACTGGAGAGGAAGATCAATGCAACCAGCAGAGGAACTTCAGAGTGGAACAAGAGGAACCAGAACCTCCACAGATTAAAGAGGAACAAGAGGAACCAGAACCTCCACAGATTAAAGAGGAACAGGAGGAACCAGAACCTCCACAGATTAAAGAGGAACAGGAGGAACAAGAACCTCCACAGATTAAAGAGGAGCCAGGGGAACTCTTCATCAGTCAGGATGAAGATCAGCTTGATCTGAAGCAGGAGACTGAAACCTTGATGGAGATTCCTACTAATGAGGAAGATGAGAACAGTGAAGCAGATCTAAAGAATCAGCAGAGCTTTAATGTAACTGATAGTCAGGATGAAGAAGGAAACCAACATGAAGAATCAACATCAACTACAGATGAAGAGACAGAATCAACATCAACTACAGATGAAGAGACAGACCCAAAGAACAGAGATCAGAGGAAGAGAAGAGACAGAAGTCATGTCAAAAGTGTGGACAGCTCTCGCATGTCAGAAAATCAGTGTGACACGGATGTTAGAAAAAATCCCAAGAAGACTAATCTGGGTAAGAAATACAAAAAATTTCCAAAAGAAAAGAGACTTTCCTCTATCAGGTCTGGTAAAAACTTAAGAATAATTACTAACCCGTCTGACTACATGGAAACTGGGTCTGATGAAAGATGTTATATCTGTAAAGAATGTGGTAAAAGCTTTTGTAACATATCTCTGTTCAAAATTCACACAAGAATCCATGCAGAAGATAAGAGATTTTCTTGCAAGGAATGTAATAAAAGCTTTAGTCACAGATCTACTCTCAAAACACACTTGAGAACCCACACAGGAGAAAAGCCTTTTTTGTGTAAAGAATGTAAAAAAAGTTTTCGTGATGTATGTTATCTCAAAAAACACATGAGAACTCACACAGGAGACAAGTCTTTTTTGTGTAAAGAATGTAATAAAAGCTTTCGTGATGTATCTTATCTCAAAAAACACATGAAAAATCACACAGGAGAAAAGCCTTTCTCTTGTAAAGAGTGTAAGAAAAGCTTTAGTCGTATATCTCATCTCAAAACACACATGAGAATTCACACTGGAGAAAAGCCTTTTTCGTGTAAAGAATGTAAAAAAAGTTTTCGTGATGTATCTTATCTCAAAACACACATGAGAGCTCACACAGGAGAAAAGCCTTTTTCTTGTAAAGAATGTAAAAAAAGTTTTAGTAATGTATCTAGTCTTAAAAAACACACGAGAACTCACACCGAAGAAAAGCCTTTTTCATGTAAGGAATGTAAAAAAAAGTTTTAATCAATTATCTAATCTTAAAAGACACATGAGAACTCATACATAAGAAAAGCCTTTTCTTGTAAAGAATGTAAAAAAAGTTTTCGTCAAGTGTCTAAGCTAAACGCACATACGACAACTTGTAAGACTTTCTTGACAATGTAAGGATTTAGTTTAAACTCTAAATTCTAAACTTTTCCATTAAGAGGTCGACCTCTCAACCTCTGTACTACAGCAGAAGACATTATTTTACAGGGGGAAAAGTTCTGTTTCTCAAAAAAAATAAAATATTTTAAAATAAGTTTTTAATGGTTAAAACTTTTGGAGTGAAACACCAATGTTCTAATGAACTCCATAGCAACCTGAGCTTTCATTTCATGTACACAGAGCCACAGGATGATGACCTCCATACCATATTGATGCAGTAACTTCATTAGAGGGAGCCACAAATGAGTATTGAATGTGTAGAAATTAATTTTTATTAAAAAAAAAAAAACAACTTTGGTTGTTTCGATATATGATTCGTTACAGGAGGTCCTTTGTCCCAACAGCATTTAGACTATAGAATGACACAGTGTAGAACTGCTGAAACTGCTGCTGTATTTACTTATTTAGTCATGACGTGTACTTTTGCTTCCACTTTTTATTACTATTTTAATTTTTACTATTTGACTATTTGGTTTTCGAACTGCTATATTACTTGTTTGTCTGCTGTAACCACTGAAATTCCCTCCGGGGATCAATAAAGTCTTGTCTTGTCATATCCAACTTTCTTGGACCGTTTTTTTAGGTTTTCGTCGTCTTTAAGCCACAATTATCAGTGTCGTGGGGTTCTCTCAAGAGATTCAGAAAAATACAAAAACAAAAACTGGTAGGCAAGCCAGGAGAGATTTCATAGGGCTTTTTACCCTTTTTAATAAAGTCTTGGGTGACACATGAAAAAAAAAATAAAGCAGGGATGAAAGCAAAACACCAGAAATTAATCTGATTTCAGATCAAATCACCTTCAATTGCGTTTGAACTTGAATGGCACTCCTGCCCATTTCAACTCTCAACTCTCAGTTCCTCTGCTATGACGAGAGTGAGGCTTCCTCTGCCATTGTGAGTGAGGCACCTTCTTATGTACCTCTTGCCACTCCCACCTAATTAGGCACTCTATTTTGAAAATTGTAAAGTTATTCTCAAAACATTTCATATTTCCTTCAATACTTAAATAATTACCTTCATCACATTAATTTCAGCCACTATAATTCAACTTGTACTATACAAGGAAAAAACAACAAGACACAAAAACAAGATAAATTAGGAACAGCTGTTTCAAATAATTTACAACAATATATAAACAAAATAAACAAATCCCTCGGTTTGGCTGTCAACGGAGGGGGCGTGGCTAAGACGCCGCTGCTGCTGAGCTGCTGCTGAGCTGCTGCTGAGCTGCTGCTGAGCTGCTGCTGAGCTGCTGCTGAGCTGCTGCTGAGCTGCTGCTGAGCTGCTGCTGAGCTGCTGCTGAGCTGCTGCTGAGCTGCTGCTGAGCTGCTGCTGAGCCGCTGCTGAGCCGCTGCTGAGCTGCTGCTGAGCTGCCGTGAGTAAGTAGAGCTGTGACGGTGACGGATTTTTCATCACCGCGGTGATGAACCACCAGGGGGCGCGGTGTCGCGGTTAACCGCAGCCCCCCCACCCCCCCTCCAAAAAAAAAACAAAAGAAAAAAACCCCCCCCACACACAAAATCCCCCCGCGGCTGCATCATAAATACATACAGTTACAACGTAGTATTCTTTATTAACCTTTATTAACAAATAACAGTAACAACTGACTACTACCTACCGACGAACACCCCCCCCCCCAACACAAAATCCTCCGGCCGTGTCGCGCACTCAAGAACGCGCGCAGCTTAATGGAAATGAACAATTAGAACCCAGTAAATTTGTCGTATTTCCTCGCAAGACAGAAACTTCTTTTGTAGAATCAGGATGTGTGTGTGCTTCTAAAACAGCGCACGTGTGTCTGTAAGTAGAGAACGCACGTGCCCCGTGCTTCTCTAAGAGACAGCTACAGCCCCGCGCGCGCACGCAGGCGGGTGCGACGAGGAAAGGAGAAGAGTGATAAAAGGTTTCCAATAGAAACCCTTTAAGTCTGAACACAGGACTAGCAGAAAAAGTAAATTATCAGCAAAGAATAATGTGTTTATTGTAGTTCCAATCACGCACCATATGCAAAACTTTAAAAAAAAAAAACAAAAAAACAACTTTCAAAATAAAAGTGCGGTGATGCGGTGATGACCTCATCACCGGTGATGCGGTGATGCGGTTATCGTCACAGCCCTATGAGTAAGCGTTTCTATGTATGTGTATGCTTAAACTACGGAAGACCAAGTGTGCACCCAAGGTCTAAACTGTAAAAATGAAGGGTGGATTGTAAGAAACCATGGTTTTAAAGCAGAAAGGTTTGATAATGACATGACGCGCGCACCAAACTGTGTGGGTGTCTGTGTATGTGTGCTCACGGTGTTCGCTCAGCCCGAGAGACGGAGCCGCTCCGTCACAATCAGGTTCAGATGCAGTTCTGAAAAACAGCAAAAACATGATCTAATGGAGGCTCTCATTTATCCTCATTATTCTTCCAAACAGCCTAATCAAGTTGGCCCAAAGGCACATTTGTAGAGCAACATGTTGTCTATGAAGAACATACCCAGCTGTGCTACAAATAACTACAAACATCCAAAACACAACGGTAAACAATCAAGACCAACACAACTGTCAACATCCAGAATCCAGCAAATATCCCAAACAGAACATTATTACCCACAATGCACCTGCACAGGTCCTGCAGCAGACAGGGTCTTTCCAAGAACTTTATTAGTTTCATCTTTTTAAAACTGGAAAGATTGTTCTTCATCATTTAAAACATAAAATAAAAATATTGTACAATCCAGTTGATGAGAAGCTGCAGAAAGACTGAAATCCATCAGATTGTAAAAACGTAGAGGTGGTCCTTTGATGATGATGATGTGATGAAGATCAGACGCTGATGTCACTGATGTTCTGGCTGTTGATGGGCTGGATGTGGGTCCTGGTGGTGCTGAAGAATGAAAGATCCTTCTAGCTGCAGTCATTCCTGAAGGAAGCTCATTGCAGCTGTTCTCTCCTGACAGATGGAATGATGGGAAATGAAGTTCATGTTGAAGTGTGGTCCAAGCAGAACAGAAAGGTCTCACCTGACTCTATAACTCCAGTTTTGAAAAAACCTGGTCTTGACCCAAATAACTTTACTAATCTTCGCCCAATCTCCAATTTACCTTTCAATTCCAAAATCCTTGAAAAAACTGTTGCTCTTCAGCTCCGTGCTCATCTTTCTAGTAACAACATCTACGAACACTTTCAATCTGGTTTCCGCCCACTCCATAGTACAGAAACAGCTCTTTTAAAAATCACAAACGACCTCCTCCTAGCTTCGGACTCCGGTTCACTGTCCATTCTAATTCTCCTTGATTTAACTGCTGCTTTTGACACCATTTCCCACAATATTCTTATTCACAGACTTCAAACTATTGGTATTTCTCACACCCCTCTGTCCTGGTTTTCTTCATACTTATCAGACCGTAGTCAATTTATCCATATTAAACCTCATACGTCAAACACCTACACACTCTCTGCTGGTATTCCCCAGGGCTCAGTCCTAGGTCCCCTTCTCTTCATCATTTACATCCTCCCTCTTGGTTTTCTCTTCCATAAACACAACATTAATTTCCATTGCTATGCGGACGACACCCAGCTCTACATTTCTACGAAACCCTTCTCATCACTTCCTCCTTCCTCCCTTACCCTCTGTCTGCAAGAAATCCATTCCTGGTTCTCTTCAAATTTTCTCAAACTCAACAGTTCCAAAACTGAAGTCCTCCTTGTAGGCACTCCATCCACTATTTCCAAATCCAATAGCTTCTCCATCTCTGTCAATGACTTCTCTGTTCTTCCCTCCCCCCAGGTAAAGAGTCTGGGTGTCATCCTCGACAGCTCACTTTCGTTCCAATCTCATATTAATAACATCACCCGTTCTGCTTACTTTCATCTCCGTAATATATCTCGTCTCCGCCCTTCTCTCACACCTCATACAACTGCTGTACTTGTTCATAGTCTTGTCACTTCTCGGATCGATTATTGTAATTCCCTCCTGTTTGGTTTGCCCAATAAAACACTCAAAAAATTGCAGCTTCTCCAAAATTCTGCAGCCCGCATCATCACCAGGACCCCGTTATCCCACCACATCACACCAGTTCTCCAAAACTTACACTGGCTTCCCATAAAACAAAGGGTTAGTTTCAAGATTCTCCTTATCACCTTCAAAGCACTCCATTACCTGGCTCCACCCTACATTTCTGATCTTCTTCACATTTCCATTCCCTCCCGATCTCTCCGTTCCACTTCCTCTCTCCAACTCCATGTCCCACCTGCCCGTCTTGTCACCATGGGGGGCAGAGCTTTCAGTCGCTCTGCCCCTCAGCTATGGAATTCTCTTCCTCCAGATTTATGGAACACTGACACACTGCCACTATTCAAATCCAAACTCAAGACCCATCTCTTCAAACAATCATACAGTTAATCCATTCAGTTATCGTAACCTCATTTGTCTGTTTGTCTGTTTTTTCTATCCTATAATTTTATGTATCTATCTTAAATGTTTTTTTTATTTATTATTTTTTACTATGTCTTTATGTTTACTCATGTTTTACTCTGATAATTTCTTATTGACGTTTTATTCTGTTTTTCTTATTTTAACCTTGTACAGCGACCTTGGGTGACCTGAAAGGCGCTTGAAATAAAATTTATTATTATTATTATTATTATTACCTCAAAGTCAGGACTTGGATCAGCTGCTGTTCTCTGGGAGCGTGCACGTGCTGCTGCATGTGCTTCTGTCATGGCGTTCTGGATGAGCTGCTGAGGTCTGTTTGCATCAAGACTCTCAGCTGCTTTAGTCAAACTGCTGAGCGATGGAACAATGGAGCCGTTTCTGAAGGAAGAGGATCAAACATGATGGTCTGCATCCGTTTGCTGCAGGAAGTGGAGGTTTTTTAGAGTCTCCAGACTGTTTCTGAACGGCCAAAGAAAAGCAGCTGATGTGGTTCTGTCTCCTACCAGCAGGGAGCGCTCTCAGCCGGACAGAACAGATCCTCAATGCTGCTCTGAGAAGGACTCTTCTGTTCCAGAAGCAGAGACTGTTTACATCCAGGAGAATCTGGACTCCAATGAATCCCAGAGAATCTCCTCTCTGCTGTTTGGACACTTTGACCAGCAGAGGGCAGCAGAACTTTCAGCAACTCTGGATCTGATCCCACAAAAACAATCCATGGATGATCAGATTTCAGAATTGGAGTCCTGAAGATTTGAAGGATCAAAGAAAAAGATGTTCTGAAGAGAAGATGTGAGAAAAAAGTCCAGAATGAATCCACTCTGACTTCTCCTCATGTCTCTGAAGCTTGTGTCTTCATGTCTTCACCTCAGAGTTTCTTCTGGATTCCATGTGGATCAATAATATTGATCATGTTCTGTTGTCATTTTCCATCAGAACTTCAGGCTTTTCTCTGCTGATGATCTCTGAGCTGAACTTCTTGGAGGAATTCCTGAATCTGGGATTTGGAGCAAACAGTCAGAACAAAGGAGGTTTCCATTTCTTCTAAGCTCTGCCAGAAGAAAAGAGCTGAAGCTTGAAGCTGAAGCAGCATTTGCTCAGAGAATCTGTCCTCCAGACCAACAAGTCCGACCACAGCCTTGAAGACGTTTCCAGAAGCAGCAGCAGACTGTGTTCCCATGACAACACTGAAGTCAGCTGCTGCTCTGCAGGAGAAAGTCTGCAGCTCCTCAGTCAGGAAGCTCTTTCAAGCTCGTGCACATCTGTCAGTGCAGCAGCAGAAAGCCTGTTTCCCTGCAGGAAGTCTGAGGCTGAAGTTGGGACTTTTCAAAGTAAGAGCCTCATGTTGGCAGAGATGGGTTGGATTCTTTGATGCTCCAGTGTCTTTTGGATTCAGGATGAGTTCATGCAGATCTAGAAATCCCACCATGATGATCATCCTTGAACTGTTGCTGCAACACGTGAAGGTTTGGTTCTGTTGCTAGTGAGATCTGATGGATCAGAACCAGACTTCTGTCAGCTGGAACTGGGGCTTCTTCCAGACCATGTGACCTCATGGACAGAGTTCCAACATGGTTTCAATGAAATGTGGAGGTTTTCCAGGAAACGTTGCTGCAGTTCCTCCGTCTCATCAAATGAGAGATTTCTCTGCACTAAAGAAGAAAATCTTCCAGAACAGCTTCAAGCTGCAGAAAAACTGTTTCCATCATTCTGAGGACATTTCTGTAGGCTTCATGTGAAGAAAACAAACTGTTTGAAAAGAGGAAAACAGAAACAAAGACGTTTCTAGAAGCTGCAGATGCAGTTACAAAGAACAGCCAGCAGGTGTCTCACTGTGGGAGTGTCTGGAGTTGAAAAATAACCTTAACCTAACCTTAAGAAATATTTTATCTTCACCTCACCGTTGCCTTTTTTAAGACATGACAGCTGGTTTTCCCACATTTATATGTAGTTATGGATCGAAAACAAGAGGAATTTGTTTTAATTTAAATGCGGAGGGTGGTTGTACACGGAGTAAAAGCGCGGGAGGTTGGTGGAGTTGGTCTGAAAAGCTCCCTCAATTCTGTTTCGGTGGCACTTCTATTACCATTATTGGTACCCTTTGTGTCTATAGAGATGCAGACAGATTTGTGACCACTTGAGGTGAAGATAAAATATTTCTTAAGGTTCCGATGGCCTGCTGCAGGACCCCCGTGGCTCCTTCTTGCTAGTTCATGTTAGCGTCTGTTCAAAATGGGAGGTGGCGGCCTCTCGTCCAATCAGAGCACGAGAAATCATCTGCCTTCCTTTTCATGCATACTCCTCTCTCACACGCACATATATACTCGTCTTTCACATACATATATACTTTTTTAAGAATGACAATGAGAGTGAGAATGTATGTATGTGTAAGGTAATATATATGCATACGAGAGAAAGAATATATGTATGTGCAAGAGAGTATATATGTATGTGAGAGCAAGAATGTATGAATGTGAATGGTTCAGAATAAATAATGTCTTATACGGCCCCTCATACCCTACAGCTGCCTTTCTGTGACACTGAGATCTGATTTGCTGAAGAATACAGAAAGCGTGTGTGTTTGTGTGAGTGTGTGTGCGCACGTGCGCTGAAACCAGATCTCGCACGCCGCAGGAAGGGGGGTGGGGTGTGGTGTGAGGAGCGCAGTCAGTCGCCGTTTTAGGAGTGAAAAACTTGTGGAAAACAAGTAATAAAGAAAGTTTATCTTAAAGAAAGCCTTTGGTCCTGGAGATGACCACAGTCAGAGAACGTAACCCCCCCCCCCCCCCCCCCCCAAAAAAAAGGAGGATTGCCCCACAGTTGGAGAACATACAAGTGAAGGATCTTTTATTTAATGTGTTTATATTTTATAAAGGATTTTTCACTTTGTACATTTCTTCCCAGCAGTATTCTGTGGAGGTGAACAGAGATTCTATTATATTTTCTATGTTCTTGTTATTCTGCATTTAATGGATTCTATATGTGCATGTTTATTGTATTGCAGAAATCTGCTTGATTCCTGCCTTCAGTAACAGATAATAGAGACCAAGGTCACCAGTAGGCCTGTTTTTGACTTTTGGTCTCTGTTTTCTTTCTGTACTGGAGTGTTTATGGAGCCACGACACCTCTAGACAAAAACACACCATTCTAATGACGCATCTAGTATGTTTACATCTTCCCTTACTGAATAATAAAAAAGCATTTTAGCCTTGAGGACAGAGAGAGAGGACAGCCACAGAGCCTAACAGGTCGTATTTCTCCACCTCTCCCCTTTTGACTCTTTTCTGTCTTTTCATTTCTGCACATTTCATTTTTGGACGTCCTGAACCATCTGAATCTGTAAAGACCAGACGGGAGGCCAACAATTTGGAGGCGCAGACGGGGGGGTTGAGGACGGTGACACGGGTGCACCATACAAAGGTAAGCAGAAACCTGTCAATCAAATTCTGCATCAAGTGTCTGACGTCCACAAAGTGAGTAACTCAGTAAATTGTAGAATTGTACATTTGGGAAAATTAGAGTATTTAAGAAAAGTGACATTAAGGTTTACAGAATAAGAGAAAATAGAAAAAGTGATGAAGTGTCCTAGAGTTTGGAAACTCCAACAGTTCTCTGACGGGAGGCTGGTTCACTGGGTTTGTCGTCCCGGGGAGGTGAGGACCCCCCAAGTACAGAATGGGACAGTCTGAAGATCCTAAAGATTGGTGAGAGACCAGAATCCCACAGTAGGACTGAGTGACCAAAATACCACGGTGTTGTAAATAAAGGCGTATAGACTAGTAGAGGCTCTGCAGTGTTGATGTTCTGCTATGTGGTTCTGGTGGGAATGAAGTGCACGGCTGTGCACGTGAGTGTGGAAGTCTGTGCATGTGAGTGTGGAAGTCTGTGCACGTGAGTGTGGAAGTCTGTGCACGTGAGTGTGGAAGTCTGTGCACGTGAGTGTGGAAGTCTGTGCACGTGAGTGTGGAAGTATGTGCACGTGAGTGTGGAAGTCTGTGCTGTGAAGCAGCAGCTCTGCTGGAAACCTGACGGTATAAAACACAAGCAGGAGTCTGTTGGAGCACAGAGCTCTGGATTAGGATAAACACATGAATATTATAGTTTAATAATATACAATATTTACATTTAGGATCTAGTATTAATAAACACATGAATATTATAGTTTAATAATATACAATATTTACATTTAGGATCTAGTATTAATAAACACATGAAAATTATAGTTTAATAATAAATCTTAGACTATATCATCATTAGGATTTAGTGTTGATAAACAATAATGGATCCTATACTATATTGTCATTTTTAGCTTGTGGTGGTGTTTATGTTTATAGAGTAGATAATATTGAGGGAGAATCTGACAGAGAAACTCATGATGATGGTGGGGGTCCAGATGGACCAGAGAGGAGTGTGGGGGGGCAGTTTCTAGAAGGATTAAATGGTGGTCTCTCTCTGCTGATGGTAAAGTGCAGAACATGTGATGAGGTGAACTATTACTGGTCTGTAGAAATTCCATCTGGACTTCCACAGCATTCCAGAAAATCTGTTGGATAAAATGTCAATGAGGGTCACATGACATGAAAACAAAAGAAAAAGAGCTGGAAGACACAGACAGAGAGGAAATTCTGCTGGAAAGGAGGATCAGCCGATGTCTGAACCAACGGAGACAACTTTGATCCTAAACTGTTGGATAAAACTGTTCTCTGTATAGAATGATGTTGTTGAGGAATTCTAGATCAGAATAGGAATATTTGAGATGTTATTCTGTAAAGGAGGATTGAGGTTTAACACAGAGAGGAAGGTGTGTGTGTGTGTGTGTTTGTGTGTGACAGAAAGACAGAAAAGGGGGGGGGGCATGAAGGTTAATGCTACTTACATACTGCACCCGTGGTGGGCAATTATTTTAACTTGGCGGGGGGCACATTAGGTTCTAAAATTCAATAGAGGGCTGGACCAGGAGCAGATGTGTAGAGTGAGAATGAAATAACATGGAATGAAGATAAAAACATTTGAATGAAAATTTTATTCTAAAACAGAAAATTCTAGAGATTTTAGGTTAAACTTTTGTTCTCATTTTAGATCAATGTTTTATTGTGAATCCCTTTGGTACCTTCAAAGAGTTGTAAAGCACTGTATGAATAAAGTTTCATTCATTCATGATCCTTTTACTAAAATAAATAACATTCATTATGTAATAAAACGATGACCAAATAACACTATGATTTTTAAAGATACAAATTCAGGAGAAATATACTGATACATTAAAAAAACCATAATTCCACAGAGACTTTGAGCTCATCACACGTCTCACAGTTTGTGCAGCATTGCTGTGTCCTGCACGTCTGTTTCTCATCCAGTAATTATGAAAAAGCACATTTCTATGTCTTCTGCTGCAGCTACGCATATATCTGTTACATTTTCACCAGACCAGAGTTTCTCATTTTATTGCAGGAGTTAGATTCTAAAAGTAACCGTGATCTGTGAAATCCACAGAGTCTGATTAAAGACGTTTATGGCAGTAAAACTCCTCACTGCAAACTTTATACATTTTTCTCTGACACACATGAACATTTTCATCCTTTTCTCTTATTTAAATCCTCAAACCTTCATTAGAAATTAGATTCAGAATCTTAGAATGAAAACAAATATCTGATTGATCACAGATGTCTGTAGACCTAAGAGTGTCCAGCTGTACAAGAGACACGGACTGAGGACATTGATTGACAGGGTCTCCAGCCAATCAGGACACAGAATAGGGTGTGCTGTTTAATAAAAGCAGCATGATCGCTCTGAAAGTATGATCTAAACCAGGAAAGATGAACTGTGACGTAGAAAGAGAAGACTGTCTTCTGTTCTATTTGACAGATTTTAGAGGGTTTCAGGTAGAACACAGACTGCAGAAGGAGGGAAGAAAATGTCAAATCTTATTCATGTGGACAGATTAAAAACAAAAACATGGGTCTCTGATATTGTTCAATGGGCCAGACCAAACATGGAGGTGGGCCGGATCCAGCCCACGGGCTGCAGTTTGCCCCCCCCCGTACTAATGGATTCATTTCAGTGAAATGATTTATTTTGTTTAGGGGTTAAGATACTTTAGTGTTTGTTGTGTATTTTGTGCTTTTGTGTAGAAGTTTTGATTGTGTTAAAAGTTATGGACTGCATAATTCTTTGTCTTCTTTGTCTTAATTTCTTTGTCTGCATTTTAACAAAACATTTGTAGTTGTGTGTGTGAATTGTGTTTGTGTTTAGTTGGAGTTGTGTTGGTGACATGGCTAAAGGTAGATAAAGAGCAGCAGGAGCTCTGGGGACAGCAGGAGGTCAGAGGTCATTGGAGAACCAGCGTATGCAGAAGCAAATGAAACACAGCAAGGAGGATCTGATGACGTCTGACAGGACAGAGCAGTGAAGAAAGACAACGTCTTCCCTCTGGGGGGGTCAGAACAAACAGGAAGATGAGATGAACTTAGGACAGGGAGGTGTGACAAAGCAGGTTGGTCTGGGAACTGCTTATCCAACAGGATGATGGACGTACAGCACACACATACATACTAAATAAAAAATAAAAAACTATTTTGGATGAACTGAAGGTTCCAGTTTTAGGGGCTTCTTAATCTGTGATTATACAACACATGATGTCATTTCTGTAGATGGATGTTTGTTAGGAAACTTTTTCTGGAATCACACGGCATAGAAATGCTGTTAGTTCACGCCCAGCTTCTCCAGACACACAAATAGTTATAATAAGAATGAAAATAAATAGATCAAATACAGTAAAATAAAAAAGGGAAGAAGATTTTGAGGTTTGGACAGACAACACTTACAAACTGTCCACTGACGGTGCTTTAGATAAATTCTAATCGGTGATACTGTTTGGACCCACATCCTAGAGATTCAGCCTCTCCTCACAGCTGCAGGTCTGCAGCCTTGAGTTTCCCAGGGAGATGCAGTCAGAGCGCTTTGTTTGGAATTTGCTGCAAATGGTGTAGAGGAGTGTCTGTGCATGCTGGTGTCATTCAATAGAAACAGAGGATACGGTGTCTGCACAGAGTTAACTAAACAACTAATGTTTCTTCAATGATAATATGATTCAAACTAACAAACTCACACTAACAATGCCAAACTGTAACAAATGCACCTGAAAGTCAGAAACAATAGTGGATTAAACGTTTAATGTCAAAAGACAATAAATAAACAGGTCGTGTTTCTCCACCTCTCCCCTTTAGCTAAAGGTTTGAAAATTCATGCAGACTCTTGTGTGTCTTTTCATTTCTGCATGTTTCATTTTTGGACGTCCTGAACCATCCGAATCTGCGAAGGCCGGACGAGACGGCAACAAAAGACAACGTGGATTGCTGTGATTGTGAGACTAGCAGATGATCGATCGGAGCTGCAGTGAAGAGGACGGCGGTGTTTGTGGGAGTTGGAGCTGAAGATCGGAGCAGGAACCATGTCTTCCCTTCAGTCTCTGAGAGAGTTGATCAGCGAGCGACTAGCTGCTGCTGCTGAAGAAATCTGCAGACTCTGTGAAGGAACCATCGTCCAGTACGAGCAGGAGCTCTGTCGTCAGCGCAGACTGCTGGATGTCATCTGGAAACCACAGCTGCAGCTCCACCACATAGGTATGTGACCTTCATCAAAGAAACAGAGAAGATTTGAGCTTCATGCTTTTCTTTTTGGGGACCCGTCTGTCACTCAGTGGTGGTTCTACACTAACTTACTCCCGGGCCGATAACCAATCATTTTCCTGTTTTACTTTGAATTGTGCTATACAAACAAAATTGCCTTGTCTTATACACCAAAAAGTTACTTAAGTAATTGTAACGTGTTACTACCCACTTCTGCATATATATTTATTTCAATAAGTCTCTTCCGGTCCTCCAGACTCCTCAGACATTTTCTTCAATGATCACAGAGTTTATTGATGCTTGAAAAGACCCAAAAGTCCTGGAAACTAATAAAAGGCTCCTTGCTGTGTTTGTGTCCCTGCAGGCCTCCCCCAGCATTGGATGACTGAAGAGGAAGATCTCTGCAACCAGCAGAGGAACTTCAGAGTGGAACAGGAGGAACCAGAACCTCCACAGATTAAAGAGGAACAGCAGAGCTTTAATGTAACTGATAGTCAGGATGAAGAAGGAAACCAACATGAAGAATCAACATCAACTACAGATGAAGAGACAGACCCACAGAACAGAGATCAGAGGAAGAGGAGGGACAGAAGTCATGTCCAAAGTGTGGACAGCTCTCACATGTCAGCAGGTCAGTGTGACTCTGATCTTCATCTCCACACTATCGGTATGTTCACTTCAACAACGGTTCTATCTTGAGCTTCAAGCTCTCCAAACATGCAGTCCATCAACAGCGTGTCCTGGAAGAGTCTCTTCTGTCCCTTCCAGTTGAAAAGACAGAAGACATTGTTGGTCAGTGCAGCCCACAACATTCTTCAAATCATAAGATCTTAGTTAGTCCCTCCAGCTAACGACAAACAGGAAACCTTAACAGATCAAAGAGAAAATTGTTAGCAGATTAAAAAGTCCAATCTGTTTAGTCGTCTGTGGTTCTAAGTTTGTAGTTCAGTTCTTTTCAGCAGATTTCTCTGTCAAACCCAAAATCCATCTAAACCTCTTTGATGTCTCCATGTCTCCAATTCCAGACATTCAGACAGATTCTATTTCCAAAACTCCATTTCAAGCTAAAACCCAAAGACAGGGTCCTGCTCATGGATCTGCAGACAGAAAAGATTCAAACCTGAACACATCAGTGGAGGAGGTGAGGATGGACTCAATGATGGCCGTGTAGAACTGCACCATCATCTGGGCTGGCAGCCAGGACCTCTTCAACTGCAGCAGGATGTTCATTTTCTGCTGGGCCTTTTTGAGCAGGGAGCTGATGGAAGGCTCCCACTTGAGGTCCTGAGTGATGGTGGAACCGAGGAAACGGACTGAGTCCACAACGGTGATGGGAGAGTCTGTCAGGATGAGAGGGGGATGAGGGGGCTGTGACTTTCCTGAAGTCCACTATCATCTCCACTGTCTTCTGGGTGTTCAGCTCCAGGTTGTTGATCCGGCACCACGACCCCAGCCGGTCTACCTCCCTCCTGTAGGCAGACTCATCATCATTAGAGATGAGCCCGATGAGGGTGGTGTCATCTCAAACTTGATCAGTTTAACAGAGTCATGGCTGGAGGTGCAGAAGTTGGTATACAGGGAGAAGAGCAGAGGGGAAAGTACACAGCCCTGTGGAGTTCCTATGCTGATGAATTGAGGTGAGGGAGGACCAGACGCTCGAATGACTTCATGACTACAGACATAAGTGCCACAGGCCTGTAGTCATTGAGGCCAGTTATACAGGGCTTCTTGGGGACAGGGACGATGGTGGACAGTTTGAAGCAGGCCGGGACGTGGCAGGACTCCAGGGAGGTGTTGAAGATGTCTGTGAAGACCGCTACCAGTTCACCTGTTCAGGGTAGCAGGGGAGATGCCATCCGGGCCAGGAGCCTTCCGTGAGTTTTGCTTCCGGAAAAAGCTTGAGCATCTCCTCTTCCGTCACTGAGAGGACAGTGGTGGGGGAGAGGTGGTCCGGGGAGGGGGGGGGGGGGGGTCATACTGTCCTCAGTGATAGTGGTGGGGGAGGAATGTGGCTCCAAAGTTGCTGAGGAAACCTGTTCAGTGAGGGGGGAGGAGGAGGGGTGTGGGACTTCAAACCTGGCATGATAGGTGTTAAGCCTCTCAGGCAGTTGAAGGTCGTCAGCAGCATGTTGGGCTCTGGGCTTGTAGTTGGTGATTTGCCTAAGCCCTCTCCAAACAGAGGTGACGTCGTTGACCGAGAATTGCTCTTCCAGGCGTTTATTGTACTGAGTTCTCGCCTGTTCCACTTCTTTTGAGAACTGGTACTTAGCGGCCTTATAGCTCTCTTTGTCTTTCGCTCTGTAGGCTGCTTCTTTCTCCTTCCTCAGCTGTCTCAGTCTGGGTGTGAACCAGGGTTTATCATTGTTATAAGTAACCCTGGTTTTTATTGGGATGATGCTGTCCTCACAAAACTGAATGTATGACGCCACAGTGTCTGTGTAATCATCCAAACAGTCTGTGGCAGCTCTAAAAAGAAAAGAAGCACTTGATCTGTCGTCTTTTTGTATTTTTAGACTTGGAAAAGAAAAAGATAATTTCTTCTCACAATGACTTTTTTCCCCCTATGGGGTCATAAGGGGTCCATTCACTCAGTGTTGTTACTACCCACCTATATAAATGCTGCCACTTCTTCTCAATCAAACTTTATCATTTTACACAACATACATTACTTGTGTAATGTACGACAGCAGCTACTCTCCGTTCCAAATAGCTGCTGTCGCCAAACTCCAATAGACCTCTATAGAAAAATAGGCAGCTGTTACTCAGTCATTCTAAATAGACAGAATTACCATTATTGCTGTGAAACATTTTTCCTAATATCTTGTTGCTAATCTTAGTTTTTTTTTTTTTATTGCCAGTTATTCAAGTTATAAACTGACCAATTAGATGCCTCAGTAAAAGGTGTGGTGCCCGCTGGCCCCACCTCTAATGTTTGATTGACAGCTTCTTCCGAGCAGCTTTCAGTGATGGGGGCGAGGACTTTGCACTAACGTATCATGATTGGACACTGGTTGTTCTAAAAACGTGGATCAGACCACCTGACTAATCACTGTTGCCTGGATCAAAATGGCGATTAGATTTGTTGTTGTTATTCGCTGCGTTTAGACGTACAAAAGTAATCGGAAAGAATGCCTGATCTGAAGAAAAACACGTCATGTAAACACCCCGTTCTGAATATTCTGCCCAGATCAGACTCGTTCTGATCAAAACTTCTTTCCGATGGAGATAGGTTGGTTATGCTGATTGTTGATCCAATCGTGTTGCATGTAAACAGTTCATTTCAATCCTGTGTCACTACTGCTCTGGTTTACGTCACGCATAGACGGTGCGGTGCTCCAGCTTTGGAGCACAACAGGACCGACCGGCTGCTCCGCGCCACCAAACTGTGTCTCTGAGCAGAGCAGCCGGAGTGATAGCTCTGCGTTTGAGGACAGGCTGCTGTTATTCCCACATATTTACGTACAGCCAAGATGCAGATTGCAGCATTTCCCGCATGGATTTTATGTTTTTTAAACAAGGCTAATGTTGTTAGCACATGTTAGCCCACTCATAACCCTGACTTCTTCCGACTACGTTCCACCACAAAAAAAGTACTGACCACACAGATTAAAAATAAAATGATGATCTAACAGGTGCTTCATAATAACCATAACAATAATAAAGGACGTTTAGAAGATCATCTTGTATATTACAGAGCTGCCAGCTATCTACTCTGTGGCAGTTTGTTTACACTGGGAGTCATTTCCTCTTCCGGTATTTTCAACACTACTGCGCATAACCAAATAATTTATTCTGACCAAATGTGTGACCATGTGAATGTTTGTTCTAATCGGAAAAAGTCTTTCTGGACCCATGTACACGGTAGAATTTAAATCTGACCATTGATCCCATTAAGATATTTTGCCCATGCTATTGACAAAAAAGATTATATCAGAACATTATGTTGTAAGCTGTGGTATCTTTTACAGCTATTAAGAATTTTGGACCAATCATGATCCATATTTGAAGAAAAAAGTAATTAATTGACACACAGTTGTCTTTGTTGTAGTAGGACAACAGGGTCATGATTAGTCAGTACAGAAAGTTTGGTGAAAATACTTTCAGTATCTTCAGAGCTATTGAGAATCATTATTATTGATCAAATATAAACAATTAAATGAATATTGACTTTCTCACAAAATATTAATTGTAGCATGAATATGCTGACGAGTCTTCATTACCATATAAATGTAGAAATTAATTTGTTTTTGAGAGATTATTGATTTTTACAGAATGGTCTATCCTCAGATATTGCACTGTATTGACAATGGTCTCTTGTCAGCCGTTTCTCTGCCGTGTCTCCATTTACACCTCAAGAGATCACTTCTCATTAAAAGTCAGGGGAAAGAAACATCTTTTTAATTTTATATATTAACTATATTAGCCTACTATTAAAATGACTACGTTGCTACAAATACAAAATGAGCATTAATGATTAAATGTATATTTCCCCTGCAGTGCATTCTGGGAGAACAACGTGTCACGTGACTGCTCTGTTGTGCAAGTTTAACTAAATTACAATATCAATGAATTATGTTTCATTGCTTTGATAAAGTAAAAGAAATGTAATAAAGAAATACGATTTTTGATGTCATTTTTATTTAGAGGATTTGAACAAAAAACAATAAAATGGAACGTGCAAGTCGAGCCCCTCTGGGAATTAAACAGAGTGCAATAAAACGCAACCTGCGTTTATAAAAGAGAAAAGAACAGCCTTTTGAAAAGGTAAAATATATCAAATCAAATGAATACAGTTGAGTTTCATTTCTGTGCAAATGCCAAGCAAGTCAGTGTAAGGGTGTAAACGCAGCAGCATCCTCTTCTCTTCTTTTGCTGTACATCTCTGCAAAGACAGTCAGCTGCGCTCGACTGACAGAACAGCTTCAAGCATTTGCGGTGCCTGCAGATTTTCATTCGGCTGGTTTTGGTTGCTTGTCAAAGTCATGTGATCCACCAAAACGTGCAGCTTTTCCAGCCACTCAGCATCTTCCAGTAGTGGGTAGTTCAATAAAGGTCTTTGCTTTTCAGGAATATTTTCACAGACGACAAAGTGACGCAAAACCTCACCCCTTGACAGCCATCGGACTGTGTTGTGTAGCAGAAGATCAGAATATTCGCTTTCAACTTCATCAAGCAATGAACGGAACTGACGGCGGTTCATTTACATCAGCCACCTGCCTAGTAAAAAAAAGCCCTGCTGGTAGAAACGTGTGTTGCAGGCTATGTCGCAAATCTTCGATAACAGAAATGTTGAAATTTAATATTGTAGTGGCGGTCATATGCATTTTAGCTCTGTTAGCAGCAGGGGATTGTGGGATGCGGTGTCCTGATCTAATTAGGGATCAGCATGAGCGTTTCTGTTTGCCCACATTTCTTTTCATATGACAGTTTTGTTGTTCCACCTTAGTTTATTCTTCCTGTTATGTTGTTTCTTTATGTTGCACCATAAGTGTGGGAGGGGGAGAGGTTGATGACACATGTGCAATGTTCAACGTGTTGTGTGTTCAAAATAAGTGGGCTTGTTATGCTGGAAAGGAGACTCTGCTTTCAGTTTCTCCCTCTGCCTCCTCCTCTCCTGAGACTGTTCCGAATCGTGCGGTGTACGGGACACGGACAATTCTCTAGTGCAGCCAGTTGATTGACAGCTCAAATAACTGACAACTTGGTTCCCGTTTCTCCCGCTGAAAGTGACGTATCTGTTGGACGTTACAATTTATATTCTACTCATTTTTACAGCACTGGAAAACCGTAAAAATGTTTGTGTCTTGTTTTTCCTCCTACAGAAACTATATTAAAACAAAAATATGTTCCTCTCCCCCATCTTTTTAAGTTTTTAAACATTTTTGAAAATGCTCCAGGGAGCCACTAGGGCGCGCTAAAGAGCCGCGTGCAGCTCCTGAGCCACGGGTTGCCGACCCCCGCTCTAAATGAACACATGCAAATGGTAATTAATCAGTTGTGATTTTACTTGTCAAACTTTACAGCAGAAGATTTTCACACACAGATGCAGACTTTTGGTTTGCCACGTTCTATTTTTACAAGTTCTCACATCAAATCTTCAAGCTCGTCCATTTTGATACATTTTTACCGTCTGCGCTGCCAGCAGCACCTCCAGACTAACACACACACACAAACACACCCACCAACACCACCACAGGAAAGTTTCTGACCCCCATTGATGGGACCCCAGACCTCGGTCCTGGAGGTGATTTCTAAATAAAATAAATACAATAACAGACATGTGAATGTAACTTTATTAGCAGCATATTCCTAACATAACAGAGCTGGTGTTGTGCTGAAATAAGCCTCAGAGACTGTGTCAAACATTTAATATAGATGCCTGCATGTTTACTGTCAATAATGGCAAGAATCTAAAACATTCTATTTGTTTTTCAGACTGTTTTCTTTTTGTAATTTCATATAAAAATTAATTGCCTGGAGACAGAATCAGGTTAAAAGTACATTTCATTTCCTTAAAAAAACAAAGAAAATCACTGTATTTAATCAAGCAAATGTGATTTAAGTGACTTTTTTGTTTTGTTTTAATTTCTGTCTTTTTAAACTATAAATTTCAACATTTCTGCAATGTGTAAATTCTTTATTGCTTGAAATAAATCAAATCAAAAATCAATCAATCAAAAATATTATTTTCTATCTTGAACCGGTTCAGACTACAAGTTATTGACAGAAACTGCTCTCCTTATCGGGGGCAGGTGTAGAGGACAGTTTATACTGTTGTGCTAAAGAAAACAAGAAACTTATTTTAAAACATTAAAAGTTTTTTATTGTGCATATTCTGAACGATACTATTTAAAATTGTATTGCTGTCAGACACCTGAATTTCTCCCTTGGGAGATTAATAAAGCTTTAATTGATCTATTTTTTGTATTTTTTCTGTATAAAAAGCTAGAAAATAATTACTTGCAAAATGCATTTATTGGTTTTACATAACAATAAATAAAATTGACCTCTCTAGGGGATCTGCTTAATAAAATAAGAAAAACTATTAGCTGCCAGGAACAAAAAAAATTGAATTATTAACACTGCCATGAAAAATTTACTTGCACATTTATTTTCTTGTAGACCCGACTGAAACAGTCGAGTCTACAGTGGCATACACTATCTTTGAGTAATAATGTCAACACAACAGAACATTCCCCACACAGGAGAGCGTAAGCTAAGCATTAGCCATGCTGATCCTGTGGACACGCGCACTGTCACCTCTAGGGTTGGGCGATGTCCCCTAAATTGGCAGTTGACGATGTTGAGTTAATTTTTCGTTCTTATATAATCGCTATTCCTTATTTTACTTTATTACTTTATTTATTTTATTTCCCAAATAATGACTCATCCGCGATGATCCAGTCTAAAATGGGGGAAGTGACTTAAAATAAACAAAATAGAAAAGAAGTGCTCCAGTCCTGCGTTTGATTAGACCGGTGGAGCGAGCGAACGTGTCTCTAGCAGAGCAGACGGACTTACAGTTTTGTGTTTTAGGGGAAGTAAGGATGCTTTGTTACGTGTGGGAGACTTAGGACTGTGATCCGTCCCGCAGCTCTACGTGAAAGAGCTACCGGAATTTAGGAGAAGCGGGCCTCCCGGTGAAAGTGTGTGTCGGGCAGAGCTCGGAGCGCTAGCTGACGCAGTGTGTAAGCTTCGAAGCAGAAAGGCCGCTCAGTCCTTAAGAAACCGTTTAAACAATCATGTGGATTTGCGTTTCCAGTCATGTCCCGACAAAATAAAGGCTGATGTTATTCCCGCATATTTACGTGCAGATTGCAGCGTTTCACGCATGGAGTATGTTCATGCTAATGTTGTTAGCCCGTGTTAGCATACTGCTAATCCTGGCTTCCGGCTCCGTTTTTCAACAGACAAAGCACTGACCACATGGATTAAAATTAAAATGATGAGCGAAGAGGCGCTTCATAATAACCGTAACATTAATAAAAGCATGTTTTGGAAATCATCTTGTATAATACCGAGCTGACGTATCTATGTATTTAGCCGCTCGGCGGAAGTAAGTTTCGCTTCCATTTTTTTTTTTTTTTTTTTTTTAATCACTTGTTCTGTCCAACAACTTAGCAAACAGATTAGAGCTGCAGGCCTTTTGTGTTGGACAGGTTTTACTATCACAAAAAGAGGTTGTAGAACTTTAGAAGCCAGGGTGTAGATCTGAATTAACCCCTTTTCGTTGTATTATTTATTTCTTTATTTGTTATATTTAGTGTGTGGGGGGGAGGAAGAGGGAAAATGTGTGTCGGGGGGGGTGGAAGAGAGTAAAAGGAAGAAAAGTGAAAAAAGGGGGGAATACAAGCACTGATTTGGATCAGTTATTCTTTTAAGCTGTAACAATTATACCAGATCTGCTGGAAAGACAAATATTCCATCATGGGTAAAAATCTGACACGAAAATGAGTGGAAAATATCTCTCCATCAATACACTGTAGGTTAGAAGGAGGGATGAAGCAGACAGGGGGCAGTGTGGCAGTGTGCACGTGCACGTGGGGGTGGAGATACATGCATGCTGCCGAAGTGAACCTTGTGTTGTGGGGAACCAGATCCTACCCAGCCAGAGCAGCCAGACCAGGAAAGGGGAGGAGAGTCCCCCCAAGGCCAGGGCCCCCCCCCACACCGGACCCAAGCAGCCCGGGAGGGGGGGAGGCGGGGACCGCCCACCCGACCAGCTAGGCGCAGAGAATGCCCCCCTACAGGGGCCCCCACAACGCCCAGAGGCATAAGCGAACCCGGTGTCCGGCCCCCAGGCCACAGGACAGGAGCGCTTAGCCGTACCAGGCGGCAGCCATGGGGGCCGCCGGGCGCCGGACGCCGAGACAAGGGCCAAGGATGAAGCCAGGGCCCCAGAACCCAAGAGCCGCCCACCACCCGACCGGTGCCCCGTGACCGCGAGCCAGCCACGGCACGCGACCCGAGCAACCCAGAGATCGCCACGCACCCACAGCCACCCCCCATAACCCTACCCACTACAACCCCCCCCCTCCCTTACCCTTTAAGTGCCCTACCCTCTCTGTGATGGGAAGAGGGTTCCAGTGAGCCAGCCCCCACATACTCACAATCATCTGGTTACCTCCCCACCCCCCGCTGCCACGCAGTACCCCCCCCCCCCCCGCCGACCGACCCCCAGCGCCGTACGCCCGACCATCACCGCAGCCGACATGATACCCATAAGCCTGGCCGCCCTGAGAGGACCAGGCGGGTGAAGACCGGTCGCCCCCTGCCCCCGACCCCACCCATGTATGGAGGTGTAGCAGTGCTGTGTGTGTGCTGCAGTTTAAAAAAAAGGAGGTCTCCCGTGTGGGGTCCCCACCGCTGTCAAGCCGCAGAACCCCCACTCCAGGATTCCTCTGTGAGTGGAGTGTATTTGCTGTGTATGTGCTGCTAACATGCAGTGTGTGTGTCTAAAGTGGGAGTTAAAATTGTGGGGGGGTCAGTGAAAGATGAGCACGGATATTTCACCGTGCCCCCCTCCACCAGACCCTCCCCACAAGGCCCTAGATGAATCAGGGTGTCTAATATGCAAGTAAAAAACGGGGTGGAGGGCGTGCGCCAACAGAGAGCCACAGAGAGTTACCCCCCCAGTGAGCCCCGCCAGCATAACCCACCCATCCAGTTCCCAGAGCCCTATGTGTGTGTGTGCAACATTTGTTTCTGTGAGGACGGGGAGGAGCAGGCGGATGGGCACAACCGGGGGAGAGGCTCCCCCGAGCGACCGGCCCCCCAGCCGGCCGCAGTAGGCGCCCCCCCTCCCAGGGCGGCCAGGCAGCCAAGAGGCGGCAAGCCTGCCGCAGATAAGGCGAGAGCCCCGTAGCGCCGAGAGACGGTTTTTAAAAACACTACTGCGCATGTGCGAATGATTTATTCCTGACCGAAAGTGTGACCCATGTGAATGTTTTTTATAATCTGAAAAAGTTTTTCTGGGCCCATCTACACGGTTGGATTCTAATCCGACCAATAATCCTTATCAAGATATTTTGCACATGTAACCGCGTTTTATGGTGTGGCTCGCAGCGTGACGGGCGGATCTTCCTTCAGGGTTCACCTCCCCGTGTGGACTTATTGCTGTTCTCCATAACTGAGCTGCACAAACTGAACGCGTGGTCACACAGAACGTTCTGCCCCCCCCCCCCCCCCCCCCCCACAGGCAAGCGATTGCCAGTGAGAGTCTCGGCGGAATACTGCGAGTAACATTAGTTCCGCCTCAACGCAAAGTTGATACACTTGCGGGGAAAAAATAAACAAACCGAAAAACCAAAACGGTAAGAACGTGAACTGAACCGAAAGTGCCGTTCCGGTTCAGTCCAACTACGTGTACCGTTACACCCCTAGCATACAGTCACTATAACATATAAAATGGCCTCTACTTGTGTTTCTGCAGGCCTCCCCCAATGTTGGATGACTGAAGAGGAAGATCTCTGCATCCAGCAGAGGAACTTCAGAGTGGAACAGCAAGAACCAGAACCTCCACAGATTAAAGAGGAGCCAGGGGAACTCTGCATCAGTCAGGATGAAGATCAGCTTGATCTGAAGCAGGAGACTGATACCTTGATGGAGATTCCTACTTATGAGGAAGATGAGATCAGTGAAGCAGATCTAAACAATCAGCAGAGCTTTAATATAACTGATAGTCAGGATGAAGAAAGAAACCAACATGAAGAATCATCATCAACTACAGATGGAGAGACAGAATCGACATCAACTACAGATGAAGAGACAGACCAAAAAAACAGAGATCAGAGGAAGAGAAGAGACAGAAGTCATGTTCAAAGTGTGGACAGCTCTCACATGTCAGCCGGTCAGTGTGACTCTGATGTTAAAAAAAATTCCAAGAAGACAAATCTTGGTACAAAATACAAACAATCTCCAAAAGAAGAGAAACTTTCCTCTATCAAGTCTGGTAAAAACTCAGGAATATTTACTAACCCGTCTGACTACATGGAAACTGGGTCTGATGAAAGATGTTATATCTGTAAAGAATGTGGTAAAAGCTTTTGTAACAAATCTCTGTTCAAAATTCACACAAGAATCCATGCAGAAGATAAGAGATTTTCTTGTAAAGAATGTGAGAAAAGTTTTAGTCACAGATCTAGTCTCAAAACACACATGAGAACTCACACAGGAGAAATGCCTTTTTCATGTAAAGAATGTGACACAAGTTTTTGTCATGGGGCTAGTCTCAAAAGACACATGATGACTCACACAGGAGAAAAGCCTTTTTCTTGTAAAGAATGTAAAAAAAGTTTTAATCAAATATCTACTCTCAAAACACACATGAGAATTCACACAGGAGAAAAGCCTTTTTCTTGTAAAGAATGTAAGAAAAGTTTTAGTCGAATACATAGTCTCAAAACACACATGATAACTCACACAGGAGAAAAGCCTTTTTCTTGTAAAGAATGTAAAAAAAGTTTTAATCAAATAGCTAATCTCAAAAGACACATGAGAACTCACTCAGGAGAAAAACCTTTTTATTGTAAAGAATGTAAAAATAGTTTTAATCAAATAGCTAATCTCAAAAGACACATGAGAATTCACACAGGAGAAAAGCCTTTCTCTTGTAAAGAATGTAAAAAAAGTTTTAATCAAATATCTACTCTCAAAACACACATGAGAACTCACACAGGAGAAAAGCCTTTTTCTTGTAAAGAATGTAAAAAAAGTTTTAATGATTTATCTAACCTCAAAACACACACGAGAACTCACAAGACTTTCTCTTTACAAACAATGTAATAAAGGAGTTGGTGTAAACTCTAAATTCTAAACTTTTCTAAAAAGGGTTCGACACCTCAACCTCTGCACCACAGTCAAAGACTTTATTTTACAGGAGGGAAAAATCTGATGGCCTCCATACCATATTGATGAAGTAACTTCATCACAGGGAGGCACAAGTGAGTATTTAATGTGTAGAAATGAAGTTTTCTACAAATGTATTGCAATAATATGATACTCTTACTTTCTATTAGTTTTTTTGGTTTTCATTTTCTCTACATAAAAAGCAAAAAAAGTAATGGATCAATACATTTGAATCTTTGTGTAATGATATTAGACAAAGAGTTTTACTGCTGACAAAATATTTACAACCTTTTAATATAATGAATTGTTTTAGATGTACCTGCAAATAGAAATGAGTTGTTTGTTTTGAGTCATTAGAGCTAATTATTGAATGTCTTCATTATGGTTGAAATGTTTTTTATACATCTTTAATCTTAGGCAAGGCAAGGCAAGTTTATTTGTATAGCACAATTCGTACACAAAGTAATTCAAGGGGCTTCACAAAACAGAAAAATGCATTCAAATCACAATACATCATAGAAATAATCAACGTAAAATTTTCTTCAAAAGAAAAGATAAAATTTGAAAATTGATTTAAAAAGAAAGGAAGGAAAAAGGACAGAAAAGTGCAGATAGGACCTTTCAGTCATATACACGGCTAAACAGAAATGTTTGAAGTCTAGATTTGAACATGAACACAGAAGAGGCCTGTCTTACCACTTCAGGGAGGCTGTTCCAGATTTTAGCTGCAGAATATTGAAACGCTGATTCCCCTTGTTTAGTTCTGACTCTGGGAATCAACAGGAGGCCGGACCCTGAGGTCCTCAGAGTACGAAATGGTTCATATGGCACTAACATGTCAGAGATGTACTTTGGTGCGCGGCCATGGAGAGACTTGTACACAAGCAGAGCTGCTTTGAAGTCTATTCTTTGAGGTACAGGGAGCCAGTGCAGAGACCTGAGCACAGGACTAATGTGATCATACTTCCTGGTTTTGGTCAAGACTCGAACAGCAGCATTCTGGATGCACTGAAGCTGTTTTACAGCTTGTTTGGAGAGGCCGGCGAGCAGGCCGTTACAGTAGTCTAATCTACTGGAGACAAATGCATGAATAAGTATCTCCAAGTCTGGCTTTGATATAAAGTTTTTGATTTTGGCAATGTTTTTCAGATGGTAAAATGCCGCTGATGTTACTGACTTGATATGGCTGTTAAAGTTTAGGTCAGAGTCCATGATTACCCCTAGATTTCTGACTTGATTTGAGGGTTTAAGAGACAGAGAATGAAGGTAGCTGCTGACACTTTCTCTTTGTTTCTGTGGGCCAAAAATAATAACTTTGGTCTTGTCTGAGTTTAGCTGGAGAAAGTTGTTCTGCATCCACGCACTGATCTGTTGGAGGCAGTGGCTGAGTGAATCCACCGGTCCATATTCACCTGCTGTCAGTGACACATAGATCTGAGTATCATCTGCATAGTTGTGATAAGAAAATAGCGAATTATTCGCATTTCGGGCAGCCAAAACTCGGCAGTGGCTTTCCCCCTTAGGGCGGTAGGTAATTAACTCACCTGTTCAGCGTCCTATTTAAGTCCAGGTGTGCAGCCATTCATTCTCTTTCTTACCGCTGCGCCGCATTCGTCGCTCCACCCTCCTCCCCGGCTTCCACCTGTGGGCTCCGTTCGGGGTTTCTTACCCTAAAGTTTATGGAAGTTATCTCATGGAATTGTACGGAGCCTTATGCCAATCAAAGTTTGTGAATGCAACTAAGATGTAAATTAAGTATGTGAAAATAAATGTAATCTACTGCAAGAGTTTTGTCTGACTGAAATGTTATTACTGCGTATTAACTGCCCTAGTGGCAGCATGTAGAGGTTGAACAGAAGGGGTCCCAGGATCGATCCCTGGGGCACACAACAAGTCAAGGCCATGTAGTCTGAGACGCAACTCCCAATTTCAACAAAGTATTTCCTGTCTTCTAGATAAGACTTGAGCCAATTTAGGGCAGATCCAGAGATGCCAACCCAGTCTTGGAGTCTGTGCAAAAGGATCCCATGATCAACAGTATCAACGGCAGCGCTCAGGTCTAGCAGGATTAAGACAGAGACTTTGCCATCATCAGTGTTCAGGTGGATGTCGTTGGTTACCTTGATAAGAGCAGTTTCTGTGCTCTGATGGGGTCTAAAACCTGACTAGCAAACATCAAATGAATTGTTTAATAAGAGAAAGTCAGTGAGCTGTTGGTAGACAACTTTTTCAAGGACTTTTCCTAAAAATGGCAGATTTGAGATAGGTCTGTAATTATTCAGTACAGTGGGATCAAGACTGCCCTTCTTCAGGAGGGGTTTTTAGACTGCAGTTTTTAAGGCCTCGGGAAATATTCCAGATTGAAGAGACATGTTAACTATTTGAGTAATTGGTGGGAACACACTGTTCAAGACAGACTTTAGAAATCTAGTGGGTAACACATCAAGGCAGCATGTAGATGAGCTCAGACGGGTGATGGTCTCTTGGACAATTGGGTCAGTGACAGGTACAAAGTGAGTCAGCTTAGAGTGAGTAGGTGGCCGTTGGATAGTTATATGTGTTGTGAAGTTGATGGGTTTTTAATGCCCTGATCCTTGTCATTAAAAAATACAGCAAACTTGAACACTTTTAAAGTGATCAGTGAACAGTGTATAAACATTTAAACAAAAGTAATGACTGCAGTATATACTTTGTTAGGTCAAGAAATAGGGGTGTAACAGTACACGTAGTTGTACCAGAACGTTTCGGTATGGCACTTTCGGTTCGGTTCACTTTTGTACCATTTTGGTTTTTAAATTTTAATAATTTATTTGTTTTTGTTCCCCCCAATATATTAACTTTGGGCCGAGACAGAACTAATATTAACTGCGAGTTTTCACCAAGACGCCATTAGGTGACGGACAGTCAGCATGTCAACTATAGCACTATGGCTAATGCAGACGCGAGACCAGGACTTGAGGACCCACCCATCTCCTTAGGCTCTCTTTTTGATTTGTTGTAAGCATCCATGAAGGAAAAAGACTGTTGGATAAGTCGAACACCGTGTGCCGACATTATTTCACGGAGATCGCGTATGCCGTGGTAAAACATCTAATCTGCTAATCCATTTAAAACGGCATCACCGGATTGTCTGTAATTAGTAATGACTGAATTGTTTGGCAAAGTCTTTCAGTTGCCGGTGGAAAATAAGTTTGCCACTTTGGAGGAGATAAAGGTAAAGGTTACCAAATACAGAGCAACAGGATGCATCCCTCTTAATGCTAACCCTCTTGAATTGGGAAGAACCAATGAGACCAGCTATAAGCATATTGCAAAATTGGCAAAGAGGTATCTCTCCATTTCTGCAACCTCTGTCCTGAGTGAGAGGGTTTTTTTCTAATGTGGGGACATCGTTACCGCTAAAAGATCTCTCCTCATTCCTGAAAATGTTGACAAACTAATCTGAAAAACTGAATACTAAACTGAAACTTAACTCAGCAAAATCAAAGATAGAAAAAAGTGAGATGACACACAACGCATACAAAAACATTCATTTTGCAAAAGCAAAAAAAAAAAATTTTGAAAGCAAAAAAAGTAAAGCATAGTAAAAAAATTATTAAAAAGCAAATATTTAATATTTTCACTTGCAACTTAGAAAGTTTTGTGTGCAACGTGGTGGCAGAAATATCACTCCATATTTCTCAAGGTTTTTTCCATCTGCGACGACACGGTGAGATGAGAGGACATCAGTGTGCTTCTGGAACACATACAGAAATAGGAACGTGGCACGAATTGATACTGAAGGAGGATTCTAAAGATTTTGAAACAGAGTTGTGTTTAAAGAGATATCCTGGTGAGTTGAAGATTGTTCTTCAGTTTTTTTAATAAGCTAACCACAAGTTGGATGAGTTAGCAAGCTAACGAGCTAGCATGCTAACGCATGATGAAGCCAAGAGGAGAAAGGCTGCTTATAGGTTTCTGTAATGACTTCAACTTGTTTCTGTATTTACTTTAAGGAAAAAATCAATTTGAAATGTATGATTTCCTTTTCAATATTGAGAATGTGCTAGATATAATTTTTTTTGAAGTTGAAGCAAGTATAGAAGCTGGAGTTGGCTAACTGCCTGACACGTGTGTGTAGCTGTTTTTTTTCTTCCCCAACTGCTTCATGAAGTAGACTGATACATGTAGCGTTATTTGGAACACTGAAATGAAATGTTAAAAAATTCTAGTGCGTCTTTGTAATAATTTACTCACTTCAATGTAATAACTTAGATAATCAGTGCAGTAAAGAACCAAATATATCAAATGTCCTCCTAACTGCAAATAACAAGAACAGTGGGAATAAAAATGCACAATGTTGTGTTTTAATCAATTTTACACTTTGTGTTCTGTAATTTATTATTGAGGTGAAATATGATCTTTCAGCCTATTGATATGATATGATCATTGTGTTTTACAGTGCTGGTAGTCCTGTTCATTTTCTCTCTTTTTTTATTTGCAAAATGTCTAAGATGGCTGACTCACAATTTTTATAAATATAGCAGAGTGTAGTAAAAAGGCACTTGGGAGCAATGTTTTATTGCTCTGAAATGCAGAATAATGTTGGATTTTAAGTTTTCTAACCAAATAAAGTCTACAGCTTACTGACATAAGTTCTGAAAAACACATGTGCTTTGACACAGGGGCTTTATCTCCAGTGTTTACATTCTTTTTATTCCAGTAACTATTCAAGAGTTGACACAATCCCAGTGGATTCTAATGTGGAGAAAGCAGCCTCACACTGAGATGCAGCGCTGCACAGTAGAGACGTGATTACGTAATCACCTTGAATCAGCTGATTCTGCAGCACAGAAAAGAGGCTTTATTACGGTTTATCAGGATGACCCAAATGCAGGACCAGACTCCAACGTTTAGGGAAGATCCAGAACTCTTTTCATGAAAAAAAACACCACATTTGGTGGTTAAAACTAAATAACTAACTAACTAATAACCAGGGGTGTATTCCAGGAAGCATGTTTAAACTAGCCTGACTTTAACCCTGAACTCTGGCTGAAATCCACCTGAACTTGTTACTCTGGGTATGTTGGTTCCAAAAGACCGGATATGAGTTAGAGTAATAACGCTGGACTTGGTAATCCTGGGTTAATGCAGAATTAGAGAATTTCTGCTCATATCTGTCTCCACCTGCTGGTGGTGACATCATGGTTTGATGGAAGAAAATTTGTTGCTGTTTTCTGATCCTCCTGGTCAGGCTGGAAACAGCCTGGAGATGTTGTGAGTCCATCACAGGGTTTGGTCCAAAGCTCCAGTGCAGCCTCTCACCTCCTCCACCTTCCTCTTTGAGGCAGCAGAAGCTCCTCCTCTTCTTCAGCTGGATGATGCTGTCCTCCACCTGCAGCTGGACCTGGATGTTCTCACAGACCATGTGGCCTCATGGATCAGAAGGTTGAGGGTTCAAGTCCCTTCATGGTTGAAGTCAGACAGAAGAAGAGTTTGGTTTGGATCCTTTCTTGTGTTTCTGTTCTCATTGAGTCTCTTCTAGTTCCAGGTCTGGTTCAAATAGTGGAATCATCCAAAAGGATGAAAACAGTCCTCCAAGCAGACGTCAGATTGAAAAGCTCATCAAAGAACACATCCAACTAGCCAATCAGCAAAGCACTGACAAGCTGGACTTGTGCTCTCCTTCAGTGAAGAACCTCCTCCTGCTGCTCCTCCATCTTTAGCTCTGACTTTGGAAGTCTTAGCTCCTCCTCCTTACCATCACTGTGACTGCTGACGTCTTCCAACTCCTCCAGAAAGCTGTTTCCTGATGAAGGTCTAACATCTCCTCCCTGTTGCTGCTTTCAGTCCAAACTCACTCTGTTCATGTCAATTCACTCCAGAGAAAATCCTTTTTCTGGGAAGAATTTGCTCCAAGTTTTCCTCCAACTAAGAATCTGCAAACCCAGATGAGAACTCCCAGCAGGAAAAGAATTCATCTGCAGGAAACTAGAAAAAGGCCTTTTTGTGGGAGGAAACCATTCCAAATCTTTACAAACACCAGGAAATCCCAACTTTTCCTCCACTTAGCCTGGGTTTGGGTTCCAGGAAGCGGTGTGTGTTCAAGCTCCGCCCCCAGCAGCATCTCATGAAGCCCCTCCTCCAACATGAGGCCAGTGGGGAATTCTGAATGAACCTTTACATGGCAACAGAAATTTCAAGCTAAAAACAGGAAAAAAAAAACTCTCTTCATGTTTGAAAACAATCAAACATTCAAACAGGAAGAGAAAACAACGTTTGTCAGGAAATCCACAGATTTGATTGATTGTAAATCCTCTTCATGTTGGAGTTTGATGAATGGAAGTAGAATCTGTAGAAAGTCAGTTGATGTTTTCCATTTCAGTAAATGAAGGTTTGATCTGCAGATTTCCTGATCACTTTCTGACTGGGATCCAGACCTGATCTAGACGTGACTCATGAGGAACCAAACAGCACAGAAACTGCTCTGAATGTTCCCTCTTCTTCACTTTCTGTCTGACTTCAACCATGAAGGGACTTGAACCCTCAACCTTCTGATCCATGAGGCCACATGGTCTGAGAGAACATCCAGGTCCAGCTGCAGGTGGAGGACAGCATCATCCAGCTGTCACAGACTGGGGGCGGAGCCTGGAGATGACTGCTGAAGGTCAGAGGGCGGAGCTTCATCAGGATGAAGGTGCTGCTTGGATTCTGCTTTGATGTCCGTCTGTTCTCAGTCCCTTCATGGCTGCTGCTCAGAGCTGTTTCTGGATGTTTCTGGAGAATTCATGTCTTTACTGATCCAAATGTGGGATTTCTGTTTTTGTTTGGACTTTTCTTTATTTAAGGCTTTTAGCTTTTGGAACTTTCTTTGTTTCTATGCTTTAACTTCCAAACGGGTTTATCTAAGACAATCTGATTGTTTTTCATTTGACTTTCTAGGAACTTTCTGTTTTATCTTTGAGGATTTGGACTTTTGAAAGACTTTTAGTTGAAGTTTCATCCTTTGAACCAGATGGATCTGAATCTAGAGTCAAAGATTCTAAGGAAATCATGGATTCACAGACATTTGATTGAATTTCTGTCTGGATCAGAAACCAACAGCAGACATTTCAAGCCGTCATCTGTTCCTAATGTTCATTCCCCGCCATCATTGAAAGCTTTTGGAATAGTCTCTAAAGCCAGCGATCGGGCCGCTTTGGAGCATGAACTCATCACTCGGTGTCACGGTGGCAGAGAGATGACAGATCCCAAATCTGAGGCTGAAATGATCACGTCCTACCAGCTACACTCTGGATTTGGGACCAAAAACCTTTGAATATGTTGGAGCATTGTTGGAGAATAGACTGACAACATTTGTTTGAAAGAGAGATTGACCTTTGACCCCTCCCTCATGTGTTCCACATCCAGCTGCAGACACACCACTACAGCTCACATTCCACTTCTGATCCAGCAGTTAGAACCAGAGCCTGCATTTGCAGCAGGTTCCAACCCACTGACCACTGATCCACACAGGGGGACGTCCTAAGGGGCGGAGTCAGCCACTGGAGAGACCAAAAAGGAGAAATGGGGTCACTCTGGGCCTCTCTGTGTCTGGACCTTCAGAGGGACAGTGGTTTGGTCCAGAACACGGATGCTAAACTAGCTCTCTGGAAACTTGAACTTGTTGAATGGGAAACTTCCTGAAATCTTCTTCATCTGTTGACTTGTTCTTTCTTCATTTGAATGAGCTCAGTCCTCTCCCAAATCCAACTCCATCTATCTTCAGTGCTTTGGACTGAGTTGGAGCAGAACTAGAGCTTTCTCCAGATGTCCTAGTACTTTTAGATAAGTGTCTTCCAATATTTGGAGCCGAGGTTCACTTCTTTCCCTGACAAAAATCCCAAAAGGCCTACCAGCCACCAAATAGTCAGAAACCAGAGAAACTTGGTGGTCTGCATTGATGAGAAACCAGTCCCTCCAGGATGACACATGGCTTCTTGAAATCATTTCACACACAAACAAACGTGAAGTTGTGGTTGTTTCTCTGAGAAAATGCAATCAAATGTGTGATAATGGTCAATGTAAATGTTTAGATAGAGGCTGTAGGGGATTCAGGGATTGTGGAGCGGTTGTTGTTTCCTTCTGGGTTAAAGTGCAGTTTTGTGTAACCTCCCAAAGAGGAGAAACACAAAAAAGAAAGGAAAAGCAAAGAGACAGGTGGAAGCCATCATGATATTCCTTTCAAACAGGAAGTTCTTTGTCATTTCATGCACTAGTTTCATTTAGCTCTAGTTGCTGAACATTCTAGAAACTCCTAAAAACATTTTCTGTCCACTTAGAAACCATATGGGGCTGACTTGGCCTTGCTCGCTGGGATACGGCCAACATCCAGAAATCTACCAACAGACATTTTTAACTCTAGTTGTTGAACATTCTATGTTTGGAAGAGGCAGGCTCTTCTAAAAGAAACTAGCAGGAGCCCCAGCACTGGTCTTTGCTTGGATTTGATTTAGACTTGTTCAGAGTCAAATGCATGTTTTAAGGGGAGGAGGATTATTTTGTTGTTGCTGTTTTTGTTCCTATTCTTACAATCCACTATATGTCCCGTGTTGAATTCTACTATTAAAATGTGGGAAACAAATGTTTATCAAATCCAAATCAATCCAAAAGCCTGGAGACTGGATGGTCATGGTCCTCCCTTTGACCTGGACAGTGGTTGCCATGGCGACCTGCACACTCACCAAGCTGGAATTTAGAAGAAGAAAAAGAGACCAAAATGATTGATAAAGCAGGTTTTCCAGGGAAATACCACAAAGTGCTTTCCAAGCTAGAACTAAGAATATCCAGCATGCATTTGGAAAAACTCATTAGCTTCTTGTGGAAAATGATGAGTCATTTGAAAAGCATTCTATGAATGCTCAGAAAACTTCCTCTAAGGTTGTGGTTGTTTGGAAAAGTCCTCCTCTTCAAAGAAGTTCTCCTGACCATCTTCAAAGCCACTTTCTGCTTTTTCAAACGCTGCTGTTCAACAAAAACTTGGTTTCTGCCACAAAACCAACCTTAGACACTGAAACAGAATGAATCCAATGCAGAAATGTGTTGACACCTTTAATTCAAAGCTTCAATCAGTTTGAATCTCATGAAGAACATTTCAAAAATCCACATTTGGATCAGGCGTCTTCATCAGAGCACAACTCATGTTTCCAGGACTGTGACTCACCAATATATCCTCATTTCCTTTACACAATCTGTTTCCATCATTTGGATTTTTCAACCAAACTTGAGTTAGAAAAGAATTGTTGCCCCAAAATGTCCAGTTTGAATAGTCTACAGTTTGTTGTGTTTGGTTGCTAGGTAACAGGGTCTTTAATGTCTATGATGTCATGGTGGCTTTCAGAGTTGAACTCCTGAATATGATGGTAAACATTTGGATTGAACCAAAATGGGATTGAAGCTCATGCTAAATCCTGATATCAATGCTGAAAAAACCTCCTTCTAGATTCTGGTTGTTTGGAGAAGTCCTCCTCTTCCAAGAATTCCTGAAAAAAGCCCTCATTTCTCCTGACCATCTTCAAAGCCACTTTCTGCTTTAGTTTAGTCCAGGGGTCGGCAACCTTTTTTACTCAAAGAGCCATTTGGAACCGCCCCTAATGAAAAAAAAAGCACTCGGAGCCACAACCCGTTTTGACATCATTATATATATTATGCATGTATATATTATATAAAGGGTGCTCATTATGTCGATCGCGATCGATCTTCAAGGACATGAGTGTGGATTGCGGGCCAGAAAAGATAAAAAAAGTACTTCTTTCTTTTCATCTTCATGTTTATTAGTTACATGTTTATTTCAACATTATTGTTTATGTACTGATGATTAAAAACTACACAGTGAGTTTACATAAAGATACTTTAGTATTAACAGATGAAGCCTTTTATTACAAAGACAGAAAGCAGCAACCATCGTATTCATGCTCTGCTGTAAACAGTCCAATGCGGGGAGCATCATGGCATATTATGAGGCATTTGGCGCTGCTGGCTCCGTATTGATCAGTACTGATGGGGAACGACGACTACTCTTTATTTAGTGCTCCGTCCTCCGAACACACAATATATTTCACGCACACACCTCCGCTCCGTCCTCACACCCCCATCTCCACCTGCACGCCCCCCCCCCCTTCTTTCTCGTGGCACGCGCGCCGCTCAGCACAAACACACACTCCGCAACAGTATAAAGGCCTCGCAGCTTCCTTGATGAGCTCGTATTTATCGGGCGAGAACGGCAGAGCTGATAGCAGGAGGAGACACGCGGGCGGCTTCAATAAACTCCGGTTGCTGGTCTTCTACCGAGGACGTGATATGCTGCGGGGGGACAGAGTTTGCGCTGAGTGAATTTAAACTCGCGTCTGCACTGACGTATGTGTCAGAGGATGTCCGATTGACCATTCTGCATGTCAATCAAGTCCCGTACTTTTCGGTGAGGATTTTGATTGGCTGGTGGATTTTCAAGAAGCACTCTCTTCCCCTTCAATCTCCCCCACTTCCCAGAAGATGACAGGTCTATCGCGACCGACGCAACGAGCTCCCCTGCTCTGAAACACACATCACCGCACACGCGAGTCCAAAACACCGGCGCAAACTCTCCGTCACCAGAAAGCCGCTCCCCGCTCCGCGCCACGCCAAGCCCCCAGCAGAAAATCACTCCAGACCCGGAAGCCGCCCCGTGTGTCCTCCTGCTATCAGCTCCCCAGCCCTCGCCCTACAAACACGAGCCCACCAAAGAAGCTGTTTTTACGAGGCACGGAGCCAGCAGCGCCTTTGAAATGCCATGAAAAATGAACAAACTTTCAGTCAGACAACTCTTGCAGTAAGAAATATTTATTTGACATTTTCCACATACTTTAGTTGGCATTCACATCTTTTGGTTTGGCATAAGGCTCCGTTCAATTCCATGAGAGATTTCCATAAAACTTTCGGGTAACAAAAACCCCCCTTTTACGGAGCCCACAGGTGGAAGCCGGGGAGGAGGGTGGGGCGAAGAATGAGCGCTGAAGGTAAGAAAGAGAATGAACGCCTGCGCACCTGGGCTTAAATAGGACGCTGAGCAGGTGCGTTAATTGACTGAACCGCCCTAGGGTAAGCTGTACACTGCTACGAGTTATCGCCCGAAATACGATTAGAATCGTCATTTCAGTCAGACAACTCTTGCAGTAAGAAATATTTATTTGACATTTTCCACATACTTTAGTTGGCATTCACATCTTTTGGTTTGGCATAAGGCTCCGTTCAATTCCATGAGAGATTTCCATAAAACTTTCGGGCAACAAAAACCCCCAACACTTAATTATCCAGAAGAAGAAAAAATGTGTATGTATAATCAGTGTGTAATAAAATGAGGTGTGTTTTCGGCAGCATTCCATTTCCATTTCATTTCTCAGTATGACTGCTATGTGTGACCCGGCACCATTGACCGTTTGGGCCGCCCCCGTTCGAGTACAGCGCCACGAAGGGAACATGCTATCTAGTGGATCTACTATGTGTGACCCGGCACCATTGACCGTTTGGGCCGCCCCCGTTCGAGTACAGCGCCACGAAGGGAACATGCTATCTAGTGGATCTGCTATGTGTGACCCGGCACCATTGACCGTTTGGGCCGCCCCCGTTCGAGTACAGCGCCTCGAAGGGAACATGCTATCTAGTGGATCTGCTATGTGTGACCCGGCACCATTGACCGTTTGGGCCGCCCCCGTTCGAGTACAGCGCCACGAAGGGAACATGCTATCTAGTGGATTTGCTATGTGTGACCCGGCACCATTGACCGTTTGGGCCGCCCCCGTTTGAGTACAGCGCCACGAAGGGAACATGCTATCTAGTGGATCTGCTATGTGTGACCCGGCACCATTGACCGTTTGGGCCGCCCCCGTTCGAGTACAGCGCCTCGAAGGGAACATGCTATCTAGTGGATCTGCTATGTGTGACCCGGCACCATTGACCGTAGGGTCGCTCCCGTTCGTGGAAACCACTAGAGGAACATACTATCTGAAAGAGAGAGGGAAAGAAATAAAAGGGGGCCAACATGAAATTACTCATACCTGATCTTAGACGTAACTCACTTCCCCAAAAACGCTGTGCGAAACTATAATTTGTACCGCCTAACAACCCGTATGATACAATAACTTAACATCCAATCCAAAGCTTTGATGGCGTATTAGACATGCTGACAGCCATTATTTGAACTTCTATTAAACCAAGAACAAGCTTGATGGCCATAACTTCTGCCATTGTGGCAACTATAAATACACGAGCTTAAGTACATCCATTATTTCGAAGCTCCCAACGACAATACAACGAACGAGCCTAGTAGCCATAATTTTCTCCATTCGGCATACCATCATAAGCGCTCAGGGAACATCATTTAATTGAGATCCCAACCAAATATTAAGACGAGTTCCACGCCCATAATTACTATGCTTCATTGGCATACTACAAAATTGCTTAAGAACCAAATTCGAGCTCCAGCGCATACTATGATACAACTTAGAACATCCTAATTTTGAGGCTTCCACCTGGCTATAATTTTCTTTTAACATCTATAATCGAAGAATTTACATTCATTCTGCTGTTGACATTGATTGATTAATTCAGTCAGAAGTGTCATTGGAATGCAGAGGAGGTCCACCGCCCCATCACTTTCAGTGCAGCAATAGGTGCGTCGAGCAGTCATCGTTGCAGCACCAGATCAAGGAATGCAGGGGTGACATCACTTCCTGGAAACGGAGAAGCTGATCGGGGCGTAGGGGTACTCAGGCTCAGGATGTGGTGCATAGATAAAACAAAGCAGTATTAGTCTTGACAAGAATATATAAAATCCCAGAAACTGATCAGTTCCAAAATGCTTGAGATAAATGAAATGACAGTGCTTTTCAAAGAACAAATCTGAGAAAGTGAAATTTAGTAGACAGTTAAAGTAAAGACCCAGAAAAAATCTGAGAAGTGAAATTTAGTAGATAGTTAAGGTAAAGACCCATTGTGGATTTATCACACCCTAGAAACCATCATAATTATAAATTCCATCAGTGAAATGATAGTGAACTATATAACCTGCACAAAGTCTTAACACCAAATTTTTATATATTCCAAAGATAAAAAAAAAAAAAAAAAAAGTAACCTTTGACAGTTTCAGAGGGACGCACCTTCAGGAGGCCATCGAGGAGTAGGTGATGGGAAGAGCAGCCGAGGAGATTGTAGATGAGGAAGATCAACATCCCACGTAGCAAAGGATTACAGCTTGGCTGGATTTGATGCTTTGTACTTGATATTAGTGGTCCTCAAATTGGTGGACAACAAGTACAGGCCACTGAAATTGTAATTAGCCAAGGGCGTCTGGATACTGAAAAAGAGAACTTTAAGAGCCATGAGGGACCATAGGTTTTGATAGTATTCTTTCCTAGACTGAACCTTAAGCATTTAGAGGCGGAGTATAACAAGCCACTAATGGGGAAGCATCTAGCAGACTGTCATCTGCTTAAGCAAGGCAGATAGAAGACTGACTTGTGAACACAAGATTTAACTCTTGAACCAAGCTTGACAGCGCAAGTGATATATCTCCTACGGTCAGGGTAGAAATTGCTCAAGGTGGTATTTAAACATTAACCAAGTCAACCGATGACACAATACTATCATTCACTATTGAAACAGCCTTAATACAATCTCCAAGGATGAAATAACCGGACGACACCTTATAAATCATCAGAGCTGTAGATTCTGGCGGCCGGACAAACACAAACCACTCTTAAATCCTTTCCCCCAAACCAGAAGGCACAGCCTCAGAAGAACAAGTGGAGGGAGCCTGAAGACACGACAGTCATCATAACATAACTATGTCAAGCATAGAGAGGGAAGGAACAAACGCAAGACACGAAATCCAGAACAGGAACACAGGGCCCAGGACGGAACTACCCAGAACAAGAACACAAGATGAACGGATGACCATAGGACCAAAGCCACAGCAAATATCAGGTGGCCCAATCATCGACAAATCATATTCAAACCAAACAATGAATAAACAACACGCTGCACAAAAGCCAAAGATGACATAATGGGGAGAGACAAGCAGCAATGAACCATCCGATCCATAGAAGAAAAATAAATCCGGAAGGGTGGAGGACCATACAGTATAGACAACGCGGAACCCAGATTTGAAAAGAACCCCCCCCCCACAGATATCCAAAAGACCAGGGATACAGAGGAAATTCGGCCACTGAGAAACCATCAATAACTCGCAAAATGAGGGGGACCCATCACCTACAAATAAACATTACAGAGCTTCTGCTAAGAATTTGGAAAGTATGAGGACTGCCACGGCAGCTGAAAAGTAAACCGGCAAACGTGTCGAGCGCCAACTGAAAGCCAAAAGACGCCGAGAGGCATATAGGCAGAACAGGGAGAACCTCAGCGATAAGACATCCACAGCCTTATATTGTGCTCGGAAAAAAATCGCGGAGACAGCATGGGCAGCTAAAAAAAATATATACAAATCCTGAAGGCGCATGAGGAACCAGCCACTGATGCCCAGAAAGATGAATTGTGAGGCGCCAACGGGTCCAGATCACGTCACGAAAACCTGAACACGTCGAAGGGGCCACCCTCAGGGGTGGCTTTGAAACAATGCCCCGGAAAAAACCATCACACAGCCCCCACAAACCTCCAGACCAAACCAGAGAGAGAATAACAAAGTAACTGTCCAGCCGAGAAAAAAGGCAGCGACGAGACTGACACGCTCACTAATGCGACCGACGCAAGTCCCTGAGCCAGGGCAGGACCCACTGGGTACACAAAGCGGGGAAAAAACAGGCGAAGCAGAACCAGATGCAGAACGTGCAGGGGCAACGAATGAGTGATTAAAATGAGCCAAAGACGCTGCATAAAGAGACCAAGCATAAGGAATTTGTCCACAGAGGAGAGACGGGTCCAAGAGACCAATCCACAGTCAGACTAACCAGCAGCTACAACAACGAAGAAAATAAACAGAAGAACCGCCATAAAAATAAAGCCAGCATCTAATCAAAGATAGTCAAGAGTCACCTTCAGCACCTAAAGAACAAAACAGCAACAAAGAAAATGCAAAAACCGCAATTAAGTCAGCCAGTATGAGAAACCAGGCCAGACGAGGACCGCCAGCCGTCACAACCACAGAAAAGACCCCACAACTCCTGAAACAATAATCGGACGACGCAGAATAACAGCAGAAAACGAACCCGAAAAGCCTCATGAACAAACCACGAGTCACAAAAACTACAATTCCCAGGGTCCTTAGGGGCGCGACGTCACCATACATGGAAGTAAACAAAACAAGACTCAGCCCAGAAAACTACACAGGAAAATCCGCACGCCGCTCACCTCAGAAGACCGTCCGACCACGGCAGACGATAGACCCGGACAGCTCCAGATCCGGGCCCACGGACAACCCGAACACCGCGGAAAGGCGCACCCCCTGCAGATGCACGCGACCGCGGCGAAACGAACGCGCTGGGCGCCATTAGCCGTCCGGCGAGCGCCGCTAGCTGCCCGGCGAGATCCGCAAAAAGGAGCAAACGCGGCGAAAACGGAAAACCCACATCAGAAACGGGGATCATCCATCCAAAGGACGGGGGGAATACAGCAAGACGTCGAAGAAAAGGAGATCCGCCGGATCCGCGAGCACGGGGAACGGCGAAGAATGAGCGCTGAAGGTAAGAAAGAGAATGAACGCCTGTGCACCTGGGCTTAAATAGGACGCTGAGCAGGTGCGTTAATTGACTGAACCGCCCTAGGGTAAGCTGTACACTGCTACGAGTTATCGCCCGAAATACGATTAGAATCGTCATTACATTGATTTTTAACGCATGGCACAAAAGCATTGAATAATCAATATCTAACAACTTGTAGAACATGAATAATATCATCTACCCCATTTGTCCTTTTATTGACAAAGACAATTAGAAAATATTTATATAATGTTAATTGAACAAACAAACAAATTAGGCTGATTATTATTTGGACGTATTTACACGAGACCAAGAAAAAAAAACTGATGGAAACTCATGTTGAAGAGGAACGTTGCTGGATTGTTAGTTCATTTTAGTATTTTCCTATTGACTCTTTGTATTCATGATCCTTTTGAGTTCATGTTTTACTTCGAAGCCCATCGAGACGACTGTTGTTGTGATTTTGGGCTATACAAATAAAATTGAATTGAATTGAATTTAAAATGTAAATAAAGTAATAGTGCATAGTTATTTTACAATAAAAGACTAAAAAAGGCAAATTAATAATACAAAACCAAAAACTTTACAAACTCTGCAAGTACTTGTCGTATACTAGTCGTATTATTTTTTACTGGTGGAAATGTAAAGAAAGCGAGCGACAAATCAGAAGAACTGGTTTGAACATGAATTATTGAACAAAGACTGAAAGGTGGGCGTGTCTCCAGGAAAGACATCCTCACGAGATCCAAGAGGATTTTTGATACGGAGGCTGATGCTTCCAAGAGAAAAGAAACTTCAACAGCCAGTGCCAATCAGAACACAATCCAATGTTCTCATCATTTGAATAAATCCTGAAATGTTCATCTGATGGTGTTTGTCTGCATTTCTTGATGAAATTTTGCTGCAAAATAAACCCATTAACCTTCACCGTCTGTCTGTGATGGAATAAACACCAGAGCTACTATTGGAAGATAGATGGTAGTCAACATTTTGTTGGAAAGGATTTTTTTAAATAATATTTTATAGAATCTTTTAATAGTGTGTAAAATTTTTTGAACTACAAAGCATTATAATTGCATAGGAATATCTGAAAACATATCATTGTTGCTACAGAAAAATAAGAATGTACCAGGATAGTAAAATGACAGAAGTTGGCTTACTGGTGGACGGATGTGGGGGTGAAGTGGTGGAGAGATTGGTGACTGAGGTGGTGGGAGGATGGATGCTGAAACAGTTGATGGTTGGAGAGCTGGAGCACTGAAGGGCTGCTGGTTTTTCTAACCTTAATGGAGGAAAATGATGAAATGATGAGTGTGGTTGTTTTGGTGAGACATGACCAGATCTGCTGACGGTTCACAAATGACCGTTTCTAATCAAACTAGAGTTCATGCAGAATGAAGATGTCGCGTCATCAAGCTTCCATTAATAACCAGTTACAACAACAGACAGAGGTGAATATAAAATTATTATTAGCAATACCTGATATAAGGCCTTCATCCAGGCAAACCGCGTTTCTGCTTGATCAGGGAACTTAGGGCAACTTGGGGGGTGAGAGGTGAGAGGAGGGACCTTTTGGCAGGTTTGGCAGCAATTTTTGTATCGTCATCGTCAAAATTTAGATCATCATAGAACACTGTGAACAGATCAACAATTGGTTAATGACTCTGAGTCACAGATGGTAAATACATACCAAACAGACACTTCATCACATGTGAGGTTTCTCTTTTGGCCTGAAATCTTTGTAGCCCGCCTTCCACTTGGACGTTTTGGCGGCAACAGCGATCACCGCTTTGCAGTTGATGGAAGAAGTTGTTGAGCCTCGTGGCACCGTCAGCTGAAAATAGGAAAAGCAGAATTTTTATGTCTCCACTTCCCCATTCTGATAAGATTTGGGGAAAATATTTCATTTTACAATTAAATTAAGGTAGCAATTGAAGTCTAACTGTTTTGTAAGAATATGCAGGTTATTAGTTCTGAATTATAAAAAGAAAAGTTATAAAAAAGGTCATGAAGACTTGGTTTTGAGCTGAAGATGTCTTTCCTTTTATCCAAGATGATTTTTGGAGTAAAACTGGTGAGAAAGCAGTTTGACTGGATCAGAGAAACGGTCTGAGCGAGTGTGACGTCACCCATTTACTTCCAGATCCATCATAATAAAGTCAATTCTGTCGTCGTTTTTCTGTCATACAGACGTCACCACGTTGGAGCCAGTTGACAGTGATTGATCTGAGTCAACGTTTCTATGGCAACTACTGTGGCCAATCAGGAGTAAGCTTGTTGAAAGTCCACACTGCTTCCACTGAAAGTGGGCTTGGTGGAATTTGTCAAACAAACATTCATAGTGGCACATACTATTACTGAGGCATCTGTTGGTCAGTCTATAATTTGAATAACTTGTGATAAAGAAACATTTTTGTCAAACAAATAACTGGAATTAGAAAAACATGTTTACAAATGTATCACAGCAGGAATGGTTCATCTGACCCATAGAATGACTGAGCAAAAGCTCTTTGTTTCTCTGTAGGAGTTTATAGGATTTTGGCTTCTTGGAGCCAGCAGGTACTTCCTGTTTGGAACGTGAGGGGGAGGAGTCACTCAGTCCAGGTCTCTGATACAGTCAATGTTTTCAGGAGACTGTTTTAAAATATTTACAAAAACGAGTCCAGATGATCGTTTTTACAACGTTTTTTATGAGCTCTAAATGTTCAATCATAACACTTTAATATTTCAGTAAATTACTGTTTGTTTTTTTCCCGGGAAACCGGCAGTGGTGCGAGCGCTGCCATATCATTAGCTAAACACGATGTGACCCCGATTCACACAAACATCCCTTCCTCTGCTCCACCACAACAGCTATACAGTCGAAACAAATAATTAATACATCTTTCTATGATAGTAACCTGCAGTCACGTTACGTTCAGTCTCTCGATGGAGGCCGTATTTCGAACTTCCTACCCTCCTTAGGCCAGGACCCTTCAAATCAGTCATGGATGGGTCTTCCAACAGGTTAGTGACCTAGAACCTACAGCCAAGGCAACCAAGGAACGGCTGAAGAACAAGCATATCAAGCTCATGGAGAGGCCCAGCCAATGTCAATCCTATGGAGAGAGCTGACGCTCAGAGTCGCCAAGCAACAGCCACCAAATATGTTTGATGAAGACGGGTTAAAATAAGGGCAAATACATTTATATAAATTCTTTCAAGTTGATTTCTTTCTAGGTTTGCAATTCTGCAGAACAAGCAAGGGACAGAGCCTTTTTTTCCTCCACATAAAGGGAAAAACCTTGAAACTTAATGCGAGTTCTTGGCAACTGTCATTTCCCAAATCCTGCTCATACTGGACCCACCATGCACACCTCCATGTCTTGGATAGAAGTCATTAACTTGCCAATAACAAAGACTTATTAAAGGTCACTGAGGTGACCTTTGTAGACAAGTGCGGAAACTGTATAGTGGAAGGCTGATCGGCACAAATCAAAGACCATGAACGTCATCTTGGACTTCAGAAGGCTCAGAGGGTTCACAGCTGCCCTTTCCTGGGCATCCCTATCTCAGCTGACCTAACTTGGTTTCCTAACATCCAGGACGTTGTCAACAAGACACATCAGCACGTCTGAAGCTGCTGGGAGTCTACCACTCAGCCAGTCCAACTGCATCACGCTCTGGCTCTCAGATCAAACTGGAGAAGAGCAGCAGAACCTTGAGTGCTGGAGATAGTAGAGCAGATCATCGGCTACCCCCTTCCCTACCGGTCATCCTGTCTGAATGAAGTAACGTGTCATGGACTGCACCCATCCTGCAGCTAACATACTGATAAACACATATAACTCCACACTTCTAATATTCTTAATTTCTCATGTCATTTACCCCTAATTTAACCCTTGTGCTATCCTAGGCACTTTACCGTTGGGAGTTGGGTCATCTAGACCCACTAGACAGTGCTCTGAACCTTTTTTTTCTCAATTTTTTGTGATCTTCACTGGTTCAATGGATTACATGAAATCCTCTCCACCTTTATCCACCTTTGTTATGGTAGGGAGAACACGTCAATGTAAGGGTGGGGTCATCCAAGACAGCACAAGGGTTAACATAACTCATTGTCATTTTGTTACATTTTACTTCAGTTCTGCTACAATTTAAATGTTGTCTGAACACTGACAAAGGATTTGGATATGCATAGCACATTTATGAAATTGAGTTTAATAGGTCAGTGTTTCATTCTAAGGTGTTGAACATACAAATCAAAGGCCAAACGTTTGAGTTAAAATGATAGGTGCCTTCAGCACAGGTGTGAGCACTGAAATGTTTAGCTAGTGTTGTAGAAACTTGAACGGAGGTAAAAATAATGTAATTGTTGAAATTTAGGTTGAAGAAACCTTCATTGGTGCGGTGCAGAAAAAAAACTCATTTTAATTACAAGTAATTTATTGGTACAAAATTGAAATGAGGTTTTCCTTCATATAGGCCCTTTTTTAGGGGTGGAGCTGGTGCTTGAACTGCAGAAAGTCTTCTCCTCAGTAGACAGTTAGTCCCTCACGTCCTCTCTCCATCAATGCCTCTGTGCTAAATGAAGAGAAAAACCACATAAATGCCACAAGTCCTGGACATCCATGCAAATCACAAAGAGAAAACCTCCTGGCTTTGTGGGGCAGAACCTTCCAAAAGCTGGAAGGAGAGTCTTCAACCACACTTCAAGAACCCACAGTGCTGCTGGACTTCACCAACCACAGTCTGGTCAGCAGAAAGACATCATAGAGCCTTCAGTTCTTTACCATGGCACCATAACCTGCAATCCGTCACATCATCAATGATCAGTTATGCAACAACTTTAGACAGTTTAAAAAATATTTTTTACCACATGTTGATGACACAACTGATGCTTGTTTTCCTGATGCTCAGATAAAGTCCTTCAATGTTTTTCTCTGGGTCATTTTGATTGGTCCTTATGGGAAGAGATGAATTTATTAATAATAATGAAGAAATGAAGAGATATTCCACATCAACAACATGAGAGTAACATGAAAGAAACAAGCCAACACTTCTCTACAACACTACCACAATCTTTACCTGGAGGAATCATTCTGGTAACGTCTGCTCCAGCTTTTCTGACTTCTGCTTGTTCCAGCCACGGCCTGAACGGTGAGGATGTCTGTGCAGAATGAAAGGATCAAAATGTATCAAACTGAGATAACAAACTACACATAAAGGATGGATCTTCAATGAGTAATTACCAGCTTTTGACACATATGTACTCGGAACATGAGTCTGCTGAAGAGAGGAAGCTGTTCACTCCGTTCAGTCCCTTTCCCTGATGTTGTTCCTTCTTGATTTCATCCTCGGATCCTCATCATTTCAACCAAAATGTATGTTTGCAAACTTTTGAAACATAAGGTGTTAGAAAGAAACTCCAACAGGAATAATGAGAAATAAGCCTTTGATATTTATTACCTCACACATCCAAGAGTGAACTTGAAAAGGACACATGTCCAACAGGTCCTGCCTCTCAGGACACTGAACCACAACCTTCTCCAAATGCGTCCCGAACACATCAGACTACATCAGAGCAGAAGAACTGCACGTTCTATGGAGAACGCAGCTTCTGCAAATAGAAGGGATTCATGAATATATCTCAAAGGAACATGTTCAGGAAGCTCGCTCACCTGGAGAACTCTGAGTGGAGCCGCTGCTTCTCTACATCCAGAGGAGGACGCCTTACTGGGGGGGTGTTCCATGCATGTCCCACAGGGCAGAGGCCCTAAGGAAGACCCAGGACACGCTGGGGAGACTACGTCTCTCTGTTGGCCCCGGGGTCCCCCAAGAGGAGCTGGAGGAGAGGGAAGTCTGGGCATCTTTGCTTAGACTGCTGCCTTCACAACCCGGTTCTGGATGAATAGAAGAAGAGGATGGATGGATGGATGGATGGATGGATGGATGGAACATGCACAAACATACCTGCTCCACATCTCCCATCTCCAGGATTCTATCAAAACAAATGAATGTTGTACATCAACATGATGATATGACACTAAATACACTAAAACATACAGGCAGGCATGTTCATTTTCTTAAAGAAGAAACTGGGGAGTTTTGTCCTGGTTGACGCGGAGATGCTTGGTCAAGCTGTATCCCAAGTAAACACTACAACCTGCCTTTTAGATCCCATTCCAACTTCACTTTTTAAAACATTTTATGGATTCTTTGAGTCAGAGCTTTTAAACATAGTTAACTGCTCTCTTCAGACAGGGGTCTTCCCCTCTGCCTGTAAGACGGCGGTGGTGAGGCCCCTTCTGAAGAAGAGTCAATTAGATCCAAAAAATCTGGATAACTATAGACCTGTATCCAACTTACCATTTTTAAGTAAAATTATAGAAAAAAGTGTCAGTACTCAACTTCATGAGTTTTTAAATGTCCAAAAAAGTTTAGAAAAATATCAGTCTGGTTTTAGGAAAAACCATAGTACAGAGACGGCTCATTTAAAGATCGTTAATGATCTTAGATTAAACTATGACTCACATAAACTTCCTGTTCTGGTGCTACTGGATCTTAGTGCCGCTTTTGATACAGTAGATCACCAGATTTTATTAGACAGACTTAGGATTCTAGTGGGTCTCTCTGGAAATGTTCTTAAGTGGTTTTACTCTTACCTTACAGATCGACACTTTTATGTAAGTGTGGATACGTGCTCTTCAAGAATCCATGAAATAAGCTGCGGGGTTCCCCAAGGGTCAATTTTAGGGACCAATACTGTTTAATTTATATATGTTGCCTCTTGGGGAGGTCATCAGGAGACATGCCGTTGACTTTCACAGCTATGCTGATGATACACAGCTTTACATTGCCGTGTCTCCTGGTGACCTTGAACCTGTTAACACTCTTTTAAATTGTATTTTAGATATTAAGTCATGGATGGCAGAAAACTTCTTACAGCTCAACCAGGACAAAACTGAAGTTTTGATCATCGGTTCTGAAGACAAGAGAGAGATGATTTTACCACATCTTTATAATTTTAAACCTTCTCCATGTGTGAGAAACCTGGGTGTACTTTTTGTCTCTGAGCTAAATTTTATCCCACACATTAAAAATGTCGTTAAGACAGGATTTTATCATCTCAAAAACGTTGCCAGAGTCCGCCCGTTCCTCTCTCTTGCCAGCACAGAGGTGCTAATGCATGCTTTTATTTTTAGTCGTTTAGATTACTGTAATTCCCTGCTCTCTGGTTTACCCAAAAAGTCTATTTCAAATCTACAGCTATTGCAGAACTCAGCGGCACGAGTTCTGACGAGGACCAGGGGGTGGGAACACGTTACACCGGTTTTAAAATCCCTGCATTGGCTCCCTGTGCGTTTCAGGATTGATTTTAAAGTTCTTTTAATGGTTTATAAATGTTTTTATGGTCTTGGGCCTTCTTTTTTAATTGATATTCTTTTAAAATATGAGCCCTCGCGGACCTTGAGGTCCTCTGGCACTGGCCTCTTAGTTGTTCCTAAGGTGAGGACCAAGACACACGGTGAGGCTTCGTTCTGCCATTACGGTCCTCGTCTGTGGAACAGCCTGCCGGAGAACCTCAGGGCCGCAGAGACTGTAGAGGTTTTAAAGAAAAGGCTCAAGACCCACCTTTTTAATTTAGCTTTTAGTTGATTTTAGCTGCTAATTTATTCTATTAGTCTTAGTCTAGGCTATTTTAGGTATTTATTTTCATTTGATACATCTTATTCTCAATTTTATGTTTTTATAGACATCTTATGTTTTTAATTTTAGCTTCTTATCATGATTTTAGCCCCAGTGTTTCTTGTGGGGATCTTTTCCTCCAGGGCTTGCCGGCTTGGTCAGCGGTTGTTCCCTCAGTTTTTGCCCTTGCTGGGGCAGCTGGGGTCTAATTTTGCAGCTTCACGGCTGCGAAGTGGACCCCAGTGTTGTCCCGGTCTGGGTGGGCGCTGTGGCGATGTTACAATGGCCAGGCTGGCTCCTGGTATGAAAGGATTCTCAAATATGTTTCCTTACAGCAGAGCCAAGCCATACTTGTTTGTTTGTTTGCTTATTTATTTATTTGAAGTTATATAGTAATTATTCTTTGTACGTGGGGGCCATGGGTCATGTGTTTTAACGGAGGGGAGTGGGAAGGGTGAAGGGTGGGTTGGGTTTTTACTGTAATGTTGTGTGTTTTCTGTTTTTAATGTTAAAACGCTTTGAGTTGCACAAAATGCATGATAAGCGCTATTTTATAAATAAAGTTTGATTTGATTTGATTTGATTTGAAGAAATGACAATAACTTTACATGTTCTGTTGCTCCATGAATGCAGTCCATAAAGGAGGTCACCACAGTGTTTTTGGCCAGAAACGCATCTTCAAAACAACCACTGAGCCTAAAAGAACAGAAAAGTTTGCATAAGAAAAACATTTAGACCATCTAAACTGTAGGTGGAAAAGAATTTTACACACCCCAGTTGGCTCTCAAAACAGTAAAGTTTGCAAGTTCCATCCACTGCTACAGCCAACATGGAGGGAGAGCATGCAGGACACTGAAACAGATGAACCTGACAGCCTCTCCACCTCACAGTTAGCAGAGGATCAGTCCAGGAACTATCTGTGCATGTTGTCTCCACATAACTGACCAGTCTGATGGAGGAAAGGTGGAAAAACATGGAGTTATTTTCTGTAAATAGATACACACACACATACAAGAATCATGAATCATACATTAGTCGACTGACTTCAAGTCCCACTCCAACTGAATTTTTAGCTATTATAAAATCGTTCCCAGTGTTTTTTTTTTATTACGATCATGTTGGTTTTTAAAGACATTTTTCTGCAGCACAGCAGCTCATAAGAATTTCACCTCAGAGCTGTGGGCGGGACCGTTGGACCGTTTGTTGATTCTCTCTCCCGCTAGCTTATAGCACTTCACAAGACCGAGCCGACGTTAGCGTAGCAAAAAAAATTCAATGAGCAACACTGGAGCTATCCAGCTGTACATTTTTGAGCCAGACACCAGCTCAGACGAGGAACTCAGGACATTAATGGATCTACCAGTATTTGTCTGCAGTAGATGCATCAGAATTGGAGCGGAGCAGAGACTTTGACCGTTCATGGCAGTTACAGCGTCACAACTATAAGCTTTTTGACGCAATGAGTTTAATCTCCTCCTGATCCATTGGATTTGAATAAAGAAATACTCAGAAACAGTTTTAATCTTACATTATTGTGTATGTGTTTATATTTTTGCAAATGTCTTCAATCATGAGAAAAATGTTTGATCTTAAAAACACCAAGAACATGATTTCCATAGGAGCAGCTCTTTAACTTTGCTGATAACACTAGGATGAATAAATGTGGTCAGTCAAATCAGCCATAATTGTTTAGACCAGGGGTCTGCAGCCTGAGGCTCCACAGACACACGTGGCTCCTTGGCCCCTCCTTTGCGGTTCTGTGACAACAAATAAAAATGTTTTTAATTCAAACAAATATCTATTATATAGTACAATATACTATAATATATTTTTCGGACTACACAGCGCATCACGCAAAATAAAAGTCATATAAGTCAAACTTTACTCAACTTGGTGATCTACTCAACAGTTGAAGTAAAGTACATATTACTGTGCCAGGCTCCTGACTACAGTACCCATAATGCTTCAATAATCCATCAAGAGGTGATGCACAATATTTTAGGAAATTCCAGGATTTTTGATGAATTTCTTTCCCTTTAAATCCATTTGAGGTCAGTACTCACAATTTAGAGGGCCTATATCATGCTAGTCATTTAAAGTAAACTATTTCTATATATGTATATATGATGATATATTACCTTTAGTACACTAAAGAATCTCTCAGCTCTTTCTCCTACCCAGAAATAAGACGACTCAATCTCTGAGGCTCCGCCTTTCTCTCCTTGTGGATGCCGCCCATTTCATGACCTAGAGTCGGCGTCGGCAGCGTTTCAGCGTTTCTCCCATCCAAACTTTTGCAAAGATGGATGTGAATATTGTGCAATGAAAGCATTTTGCTGATCACCACTGTCTCCATGGAGAAAGTGGGCGTGTCTATTAGCCTGGAGGCGGTTTTAGCTGCACAGGCTCTTCCCGGAAGAGGTTGCTCCTCACTTGTGATGACGTCACAATGTGAGGACCCTCTTATTGTGAATTGGGAGGGGCTGGTGCTCAGAGGGTTTCAGAGGAATGCTGAGAGATGAGTGAATGGATCAAAATATCGCTGTGGGTTAGTTTTTGTAAGGAATTAATCTTATATTACACTTCAAATTTTAAAAAGTTGATATTGCATGATATAGGCCCTTATAGAAATTCAAGCTGAGATGTACTAACAACATAAAATCAACATGTGTAAAAAAAAAAAAAAAAAGTATTTGTTAATATGTTATTCATGCAAAAAAACAAACAAACCCCAGTAGTTATCACAAGTTTCCAAAATAACATAAAGGCTGAAGAGACACTTTGTGGGTCCTACTGGGTTCTGGACAGTGAGACATTAGAAAGGCTCTTTAGCTGTTAAAGGCTGCAGACCCCCGTTTCTGGCTAAATGACCCCACAGGAAACTTACCTCTGCAGAGACCACGTGACGTTTCCGCCCCCGTCCTCTACAGAAGAGGCCTTCACTGTGATGCTGCGGCCTTTAACGCCTCGTCATTCAACGTTTGTCCTAAACAGCCAACACGTTTTTACTAAAAACCAGCTCTGGTTTCCCAAATCTAACCATTACATTTCTATAGAGAAAAATTCAAAGCATCACCCACCTGGGGGGGCTGCCCCCCTGGTTGGGCTGGGGCGGCGCTCTCTTCCCCCCATGCCTCCCTGCTCTCTGGGGGTCTCGTGGTAGTCCTGCTGGCCCTGGCCTGGGTGGCGGATGTGATCGCCCGGGGGGTGGTTGTTCTCTGCCTGCTGCCGGGTGGCGTTGGGAGTTCTGGCTGCCGCTGCTGCTACGGCGGGGGTCTTGGTGTGGGGATGGCTGGTCACTCTCCCTCCTTCTTTTCACATTCCATCATCCATTTAGAAGAACATAGACACTCACCTGAGCACAGGTGTTAGCTCACCTTTACACTAATAATTTGCAAGATTGAATGAATGAAATATTTCACACTAGTTGGTTTAAAGGCATAAGTATGCGTGTGTGAACAATATCTGTATTGTGTGCATGTTTTGTGTACATGTTGACATGTGGACATCTTTACAGTTGATTTTTTTGATTTTAAAATGGTTTATTTCAAGCAATCAAGTAGAAACAATACACAAAAGCAATATAATCTTCAGTTATACATTCACACAGTAACTACCAGTAATCAAACTTAGGACAATTAGACATATTAATTAATATTGCTTGAAAGGGAGTGGAAGCAAGCGAACTTATATAATTCCATCCCGTTATACTATAACCATTTTATTACATGATTTATCAATATCCGGTTCCCAGTTTTTTTATCAGACAGAATTAAAAATCATAAGGTATCGATAAGGCACATGAAAAAGATGAAATACTTAATTATTATGTTGAAAATAAAAAAATAACTTTTAGAAATCAACATGGCAAATGCAGATCAGTTATCTAAAATATATGTTACTCATAAAAGTCATTCATATGATTAGAGCATAATACTATATCAGTAAAATAGACACAACACTGTTTCAGAGATTTTCATAGTAAACTTTCATCAAGTATCAAAAGTTAAAAACGTACAAAATTATGCTACATTAGAAAAGATTTTTGAATCAATTTATCAATTTTTTTTTTTTTTTTGGAGCAAGTGAAGTACTATCATTAAACATCGATCAATTTAACCATTTTCAATAAGTGATTAATCATTTGTTTTACTTTTTTTCCATCTTTTTTTAAATTTTTTTATTATTTATTTTTTAATATTTAATAAGGTAATGCTGTAAGGGAAAAAAATAAAATAAAATAAAAGGGGTCCATAACCCGTCGATTATCCAAGGTTGGCATATCTTCTTCTGCTGAAAAAACAGCTGTCCTTATGGGTTCAAAACAGTTTCTAGTCTCTTCCATGTTATGTCTGCAGACATTAGATTCAGGTCCATATCCTCTTCAGCTGATATCAGCTCGGTGAAAGTTGAGGTCAAGTTGTCTGCAGGTCAGAACTCTCTGCTGTAGATTCAGGCAACGTCAGACGATGGAGAAAGTGATGAATCCAGGTGTCATATTTCTTGAAATTATTTGGTTCTTTGGTTTATTACTCCATGTTGATTCAGACAACTGTAAACAAGCACTTCTCAAAGTCGTCCATGGTGTTCACAACCAGAACCTTGGACCGGTCCGGTGGACCAAGTGGTTTGACGTTAATCCTGCAGCCTTTAACCCAAGTGTTCTCAATCTGCTTCTGCTTCCTGAGAAGCCGTGCATGTTTGGAGATTTCAGCATTCCTTCTGGTCAGATGGTCGTTCAGATAAACATTAGATCCTTTGAGGTTTTTACGTTGATTCATCAGAGCTAGCTTGTGTTTGTGATTCACAAACCTGATGAGGATCGCTGGTTTATCCGTCTCCTTTCTCCTGGGGAGCAGGTGGCAGGTCTCGATGGTATTGAGATCCAGGGAAATCCCTTTAGATGTGAGAAATGAATGTATTTGCTGATCCAGAGACTCTACACCGCGCTCCGTATTAGCACTGCTAGCTACGCTAGCACTAGCATTAGCATTAGCAGTGCTCGCTCCTGCATTCAGCTTCGCTCCAGGCTTGATTGGTAATCCAGTCAGAATGACATTGTTCATCCTTACTTGCTGTTCCACATCGTCCAGTCTTTTCTCCAGAATGTCGACCCGGTTTTCTCGTTGCTTGTTTTGAGCCCGAAATCTTCGGAACTCTTCCATCAACTCCATGAGAGGCGTTAGCTTAGCCGACACCTGATCCATAAAAGATTTAAGCGTTTCTTGAATGCTATCGATAGCTTTTTTGAGCTCTTCATATTCCTGGGTTTTCTTAGGGGGCATGGTCAGCTCTCTTTTTGGAGAAAATCAACTTTTCAAGTAATTTAAAGATAGTTGTATCCGCAGAGAGCCGCGACCACGCGTCCTGCCCGTAACCCGGAACCGGAAGTTTAACCGGCAGTTAACAGGTGTGTTTATAACATCTGAATGTGTGTGTGGACAGGCCCCGCCCTTTGAGATTTGTATTACACTTGAACCTTACCGTAATGATAAACATCCAGTAAAGTTTTTGCTTTAGGCTGCTTCATGGTTCTACCCCCCCCCCCCCCCCCCTCCTATTATCACCCTCCTATCCCACCTCCTCTCTAACATCCCTCTTTCTTCTTCCCTCCTTTTCTTTTCCGTCCGGTCCAGCACCAAAGATTTTCAAACATGATGGAATTTAATAAAGTTTGGCCTCAACTACAAAAGGGGTTTATTCAGACATTCCTCTGGTTTGTCTGAAGATTAATAACCCCTGTTGTTAAAGTAAAATATGTCCAACACAAGAGGCCTTCAGCTCTCATCTGTTTGCCCAGCTGTTGGACAGGAAACGTAAAAAAAAAAAAACTAAAAAAAAAAAACAAGCATCGCCCACCTTCCAGCTGTCCAAGAGTTCATCAGCCGCGCGCCGACCCGCGAGTTCATCCAGGGGTTTGCGGGGGAGTGGGGTGGGGGTGCCTGTATATGATGCGTTCACTGACTTTTCGAAATGCGCACTTCCTGACTCATGTCAGTTGGGCAAATTGAAGGCCCTGTTTACCTTAATATGTGAAAAGATAACGTATCTTATTTAAAGGGAAAAAAGACGCTTTAAAACTTTGAGAATTACTACAGGAAACAGTAATGAAATGTTTTTAACAGATAAATTAGAACACTTCCTTATAATACTATATATGAGATACGTAAAAAACCTAGACAGTAAAAGAAAAAAATAATATAATAGATGCTATTGATATTTTGATAAACTCCATTAAAATATTTGTTTTGTCTCATTTATCTTAATATTTATAGTTTATTGTCACATATTTAGACGAATAAAATACATTAATAAATTGCATGTCTGCAATGAATGGATATTATGAAAATAAAGGGTATATATATTGCTAGAAATGTTTTCAAAAATAAATTAATCCCCAATCACTGGTATTTTATAGTATTTTCTGCGGTAAAAAAAGAGAAACATATGCACGTCTGCTGATATGAATGAAACAGAGCCTTTTGGAGAAAAATTTGAACGAAACAGGCAAACTACAAACTGTATGTCCAAAATGAAAGCATATTTTAAAAGAAAATCTTATATTTCTTACTAGAAATGTTGTCAAAATAGAAATTAGTCCTCAAGATATCTTGTTTTGTGGGATATTCCACCGAAAAATGAACGAGCATCCGCCATGTTTTTTGTTCACGGCAGGCAAAACCTCCAAAGTCACGTGACCCTGAGAAGGCTCATAGAAAATGAATAGGAAAATGAAACGTGTCCATCTCACAATTTAGGAGGCGTTTCTGTGAAACTCTCACGTATATCCATGTGGACAAACATAGTTACAACACATTTTAGGAGGAGACTGGGTTGGTTTTGTCTAAAAAACAAAAAACAATGGCAGGACAAAATGTAGTTAATGCCTCCTTTGAACTGAATTACTACATCAATGCTCTGTGACATTGAGGCCACCAGCTTGGGGGTAGTCATGAAAAAGATTTAGGCAATTTTGGCAATATGGGATGGAGCAAAATACAATCAGTCCACCAGTATGACTGAAATAATTTACCACTCCAATATCAAAGCAGTCGCTGGCAGGAAGGACACAACACACTTTGTAACCCTTGTGCTATCCTATGACCCCACCCTAACATTGACGTGTTCTCCCTACCATGACAAAGGTGGATAAAGGTGGAACATTTTCATGTAATCCATTGAACCAGTGAAGATCACAAATCATTGAAAAAAATGGTTCAGGGCACTGACTAGTGGGTCTAGATCAGTGTTTTTCAACCTTTTTTGAGCCACGGCACACTTTAACCTTGACAAAAATCCTGCGGCACACCAGCATCCAAAAAAAAAAAAAGCAGAAACTCATGGTCTGTATTGATCGACAGCGCCAGCAATTTTCCACAGCGCACTTGACCATCTCCCACGGCACACTGGTTTAAAAACACTGGTCTAGATGACCCAACTCCCAATGGTAAAGTGTCTAGGATAGCACAAGGGTTAAATATGATCACTAAATGTTTTTGACATAAACATTTGTTAGAATGTTTTTTTTCCTGGACAAAGAACATTAATTTATTTAAACTTATACAATAAATTCACTAAATTATACTAAGGCTTGAAATATTCCTACATTTTCTTTTTTTTGTATAAAAAATAAAGTTCTTTCTTTTAAAAACAAAAAAAAACCGTCTAAATGGCATTTACACAATATCTTTCCATATACTGTACAAGTTTTCTGCTCTAGGTTTTCTGTTTTCGAAGTTGAGATTTTTCTCTAAATCCTTTATCAAAAAAATGTTTTCGTTTCAAAAGAAAAGCTTCTCACCTGTGTGTGTTCTAATGTATTTTACTAAATTAAATTTATGACTGAGCCAATTATCAGCCATAAAAAATATCTCTCACCTGTATGAGTTTTCATGGGTGTTTTTAGAAAAGATATTCGACTAAAATTGGCATCACATTTATTGCAAGGGAAAGGCTTTTCTCCTGTGTGAATTCTCATGTTTTTTTAGACTAGTTCTGTGACTAAAACTTGTATCACATTCTTTACAAGTAAAAGGCTTTTCTCCTGTGTGAGTTCTCATGTGTATTTTGAGTTTTGATTTTTCACTAAAACCTTTATCACATTCTTTACAAGAAAAAGGCTTTTCTCCTGTGTGAGTTCTCATGTGTTTTTTGAGATTTGATTTTTCACCAAAACCTTTATCACATTCTTTACAAGTAAAAGGCTTTTCTCCTGTGTGAGTTCTCATGTGTGATTTGAGATGAGATATTTGATAAAAACTTATTTTACATTCTTTACAAGTAAAAGGCTTGTCTCCTGTGTGAGTTCTCATGTGTATTTTGAGTTTTGATTTATCACTATAACCTTTATCACATTCTTTACAAGAAAAGGGCTTTTCTCCTGTGTGAGTTCTCATGTGTATTTTGAGTTTTGATTTATCACTATAAACTTTATCACATTCTTTACAAGAAAAAGGCTTGTCTCCTGTGTGAGTTCTCATGTGTCTTTTGAGAGTACATTTACGACTAAAACTTGTATCACATTCTTTACAAGTAAAAGGCTTTTCTCCTGTGTGAGTTCTCATGTGTGTTTTGAGTTTTGATTTTACACTAAAACCTTTATCACATTCTTTACAAGAAAAAGGCTTTTCTCCTGTGTGAGTTCTCATGTGTGTTTTGAGAGTAAATAAACGACTAAAACTTGTATCACATTCTTTACAAGTAAAAGGCTTTTCTCCTGTGTGAGTTTTCATGTGAAATTTCAACTGAGGCCGCCCACTAAACTTATTACCACATTTTTTAGATGCACAATATGTTTCATCAGACCCATTTTGGACATAACTTCTGTCCCTCCTCTTCCTTTGATCTCTGTTCTGTGGGTCTGTCTCTTCATCTGTAGTTGATGTTGATTCTGTCTCTTCATCTGTAGTTGATGTTGCTTCTTCATGTTGGTTTCCTTCTTCATCCTGACTATCAGTTACATTTAAGCTCTGCTGATTGCTTAGATCTGCTTCACTGTTCTCATCTTCCTCATAAGTAGGAATCTCCATCAAGGTATCAGTCTCCTGCTTCAGATCAAGCTGCTCTTCATCCACTTCCCCTGGTTCCTCTTTAATCTGTGGAGGTTCTGGTTCCTCCTGTGCCTCTTTAATCAGTGAAGGATCTGGCTCCTTCTGTTCCACTCTAAAGTTCCTCTGCTGGTTGCAGAGATCTTCCTCTTCAGTCATCCAATGCTGGGGGAGACCTGCAGGAATACAAACACAAGAAAAAGCCCTTTTATACTTTTAAATTAGTTTGTGTATTGACAAACACCAATAAATGTCAAAATCTGCTTAGTCAGGAACCTTGTGGTTGAAATTTTTAAATGTAAACTATGAAAAACTGTTCATTCCAGCGGCGCTGGATGGGCTGCCCATCCGCACCTGGGGCTGGTATCAGACCTTCCCTGGCTCTGGGACAGGGCGGGCCAACCCTCTTGGGGCCCACGGTCACTCTGGGTGACATCCACCAGCTCTGCGGGGTCGGGGGAGGGGCCGCTTTGTTGGCCCTGTCCTGTGGGGGGGGATGTCTGGAGGAGGGGGAGGGCCCATTATAGGTGCAGGACCTTGAAGGTGATGGGTCGGGGTCTTCACTGACGCAATCGGCAGTCGCCCCGGCTGGCTGCCTCGGTCTCGTCGAGGCCTGACCAGCGTTCTCCCAGGGGCGCGGACCTGGACTTGCTCCGGGGGGCGGCGCTTTCTGGCTTCTCTCTCTCTGTGGGGTGGGTGGTGGCGGTGCCTCGTGGGATGGGGCCCCTGGGCTGAAGGGACATGGGCCCTATGCTGGAAGGGGGGGTATTTGGGTGATGGGGGGGGGGGGTCAGCCTGCGTTGCACCTTGGGGGAAGGAGCTACTTGGCAGTGGTCCCCCTCCAGTGGTTGCCGTATGTAATAGTCCCCCCCTGGGTTTTATTTGCACCGTAGACATGTAGGGCCCTTAGTAAGGGGCGTGCTTGGACATCACTGCCAGCAAGCAGCAGATGACCTTTATCGCCCTACCTGCCAATTTTAACTGCACTGTAGACATTTAGGGCCCCTTGGTGGGGAGGGTGATGAAACATCACTGAGTAATCAGGAGATGTCCCCTCAGTGCCCTACCCGCCAATTTTAACTGCACCCCCAAATATACATTCCAACATAAACACACACACATGCACACACCCTCACAAACACACACTCATTTGGTTTGGTTTGATTTGGTTTGAAATAGTTTCACAAGGAAGGTGGGACCTTGGACCATCTGTCCCCTACCCCATCCCTGGTAGGGGGTACTGGGCCCTTGGCGACGGCGGCCGTGTTCCCTGGGTGCTGGTTTCCTGGGCCCTGGTTTCCTGGGCCCGACGGTCTTCTCTCTACACAGGGAGAGGGATCCCTGAGCTTTCTGGCAAGGCCAAGAGCCGGGGATCACATCACAGCTAAGCCAAGGGGTGTCCATGTCCCTTTATTGTGGGGTCTGGTCCTTGCCCCCAAGTGTTGGGCCTCGCCAAATTTCCAAATGTGGACGACCCTGCTCTTGCCATGTTTACAACACCCCATTGTGTGGACCCCCTCTTCTCCTGGATGTCTTCCTCCTGGGCAGGAGCGGCTGGCCCCTTGCCTTGCTCCTTCCTGGACCAACCGTGGGCCGGGTGGGTGGCTGCATGGAGCGCGGGCCGGGTCTCCCTTGGGGGGCCCTGGCTCGTACCTGGGGTTCGGGCGGGGGGATGCCCAGAACTCCTAGGTGGTGATGAGGTGCTCATCTGGGGCTGTGGGCACTCTTCTAGGGCGGGGCCCTGCGTTGGGCCCTCGCTGCGTGGCGGGGGCTGCTCTCCTGGTTGAGCTGGAGCTCCACTTTCTGTCCCCTGCCTCCATGCCTCCCTGCTCTCTGGCTCTGGGGGCCCCGTGGGCGGTCCTGTGGGGGGCTCTGGCTGCAGCAGCTGCTGTGGGTCTTGGTGTAGATTCCTGCCACCTAGATTGCCACCTCCTACTTTTCACCTTCCCTCATGCATTTTTTAGAGGAACATAAATACTCACTTGAGCACAGGTATTAGTTCACCTTTGCACTAATATTTTGCGTGGTTTAATGAAATTCGGTGGCGCCGCTCGAGTGGCAGCCTGTTGCGGCAGCTCCCGGTTACGCTGTAACCTTTTAGCTATTTTTCTATTCTTATCTATTCTTTATCTATTTTTTCGAGTGTACGATTGTGTTTTGCACCATGAAGACCAAACTCGTAGTGTTTGCCCTGTTCCTTTTTATTTTTTCCACACTTTTCGATCCCACGTCTGGGAACTCAGCTCGTAACCACGGTGACGGTCCCATTGTTTACACCAGAGATCAGCTGTTAGCATTCTGCGACGCGCCGATGCTACATCGAGAAAGACCTGAGGTTCCTCGAGAGTTAAGACGGAGAAGACGGGGAACCCGAGCTGGAGCTCTGTGTCGGGCTAAAAGGAGACGGTACCGACCCACCGTGCCGTCCATCGTCATGGGGAATGTAAGATCGCTTCCTAACAACTACCAGGGCCCTACTTCCTTACCGCTCTTACCCGGCATCAGAGGGAATTTCGGCAAGCTAGCATCATGGTGTTTACGGAGACATGGCTAACAGCGCTAACACCGGACTCGGTGGTGACTGTGGACGGATTTCAGCTGATGCGAGCGGACAGGACAAAGGAGAGTGGTAAGAGAAAGGGAGGAGGACTGGCAGTATTTGTGAACAACAGATGGTGTAAATCCACTCACATCACTGTTAAGGAGCAGATCTGCAGCAAGGACATTGAACTGCTAGCCGTTAGCATGGGGCCATTCTACCTGCCGAGGGAGTTTTCACATGTCATTGTGATCGCTACGTACATCCCCCCTCTGCTAATGGCGATGAAGCCTGTGATGTCCTGCACTCTGTGGTGAATAGACTTCTAACTCAGAGTCCTAATGCCCTTCTCCTCATCTCCGGAGATTTCAATCATGCCCCTCCATCATCCACACTACGAACACTCACCCAATACGTCTCATGTCCCACCAGAGACAACAGAACACTGGACTTACTGTATGCCAAGGAGGCATACACTTCAACTGCACTGCCCCCCCGGGAAGATCTGACCACAACCTGGTTCACCTCTTGCCTGTATACAAACCCTGTGTATGCAGGCAACCAGCTGTCTACCGCACAGTGAGGACATGGACTGATGAGACCGAGGAGGCTCACAGATGAGCTACAAGAGGAAGTTGGAGGAGAAACTGCAGAAAAACAACGTCAGCTGGGTGTGGCGAGGGCTGAGTACTATCTCTGTATACAATGAGCCCAGCACTCAAGCTGAGGGGGACCAGACGTGGGTTAACGACCTGAATCTGTTTTTCAATAGATTCGACCAGTTGCCCACCCCCACCCTGTCGTCTCCTCCACTGCTGCATTCAACAACCCCTACCCCTATTGTGCTTCATTCCGACACTTCTGACGACCCAGCCCGCAGCCCCCTCCCCTCACCAACCCCCACACTGCCACTCACTAAAGCCCAGGTGAGAAAGCAGCTCAGCAGAACAAAGGCTAGGAAGGCGTCGGGCCCAGATGGCATCAGCAGCAGGCTCCTCAGGACGTGTGCAGATGAATTGTGCAGCGTTAAGGCCCGTACACACCGGGACGAATATTCGCCTGGCGTTATTCGCCAGCGTTTTTCGCCACGTCTTTTGTGTTCACACCCAGGCGATTTTCGCTGACGATGAGCCGAGCCAACATGCAATTTCCTTCCCTGACATTGGATGGCGCTGAATGTCAAACAGAAATATTCCTGTACACAAGGTGGTTTTCACTCAGAAGAAGAGAGCCAGTATTCACACGCTTGTCAGAATCATACAAAGAAAACATGAATATTTCAAGCACCAGTAGCTCCAGCTCCAGTTCCAATGATGAAGAAATTATTGTTTTGTTGATGATGAAAGACGCCGGAAAAGACGCCGATTTTCGGTACATCCCATAGTTACGAGAAGAGAAGAACATGGTGAGTTTTATCGACTGGTACAAGAGCTGAAAATGGATCATGAGCGTTTTCGGGATATTTTAGAATGTCCGTCATTATTTCTTTGCAGCAGTGTAGACGCTACTTGGCGTGTATCTTCTTTGTTGGTATGTGTGCTCAGAAAGGCAGTGTTGTGTTGGAGCGCCCCCAAGTTGTGTTTTACTGTAACTTCAGTAGCTCCAGACACGTGAGCAAAAGCGCCATTCTCATTGGTCGAATAGATTTCGACGCGAGGCGTCAAAAAAAAAAAACGAACCCGAGGCGTTTTTTTTTTTTTGACGCTTTGACGCGTGGCGTTTTTTCGCGTCGGTGTGCACACTCACATTGGTGCCCTTTGTTTAGTCACGAGGCGAATTTCGCCGACGAAAATCGCCGGCGAAATTCGTCCCGGTGTGTACGGGCCTTTATGCTGTACATGTTTAGTCTGAGCTTGAAGCTGGGGAAGGTGCTACAGCTGTGGAAGACATCCTGCGTGGTCCCGGTTCCAAAGACATCCCGGCCGACTGACTTCAAGGACTACAGACCGGTGGCGCTGACCTCTCATCTGATGAAGACGATGGAGAGGCTGGTGCTCACACATCTTCGTCCCATGGTCAGCCATTCAATGGACCCGCTGCAGTTCGCCTACCAGCCCGGTATCGGAGTTGAGGATGCTGTCATCTTCCTCCTGGACAGAGCTCTGTCACACCTGGACCAGACTGGGAGCTCTGTGAGAGTCATGTTTTTCGACTTCTCCAGCGCTTTCAACACCATTCAACCGCTGCTGCTGAGGGACAAGTTGGTGCACATGGGCGTGGACCAGCATCTGTCTGCATGGACGCTGCACTACCTCTCAAACCGACGGCAGTATGTGAGGTCTCGCCACTGTGAGTCTGACATGATTGTCTGCAACACAGGAGCACCGCAGGGAACAGTTCTGGCTCCGTTCCTGTTCACTGTCTACACCGCAGACTTCATGTCCAACTCAGCATCTTGTCATCTGCAGAAGTTCTCGGATGACTGCCATTGTCGGACTAATCATGGATGACGATGACAGAGAGTACAGAGAACTGATTCGGAACTTTGTGGACTGGTGCCAGCGGAACTACCTCCAGATAAATGCAGGGAAAACCAAGGAGCTGGTGGTGGACTTTCGCAGGCGCACTCACTCTACATTTGCACCGGTGAATATCCAAGGAAGGGACATTGAGAGAGTGGATTCATACAAGTACTTGGGTATTCATCTCAACAATAAACTAGACTGGTCACACAATACAGAAGCACTGTACAAAAAAGGACAGAGTAGACTGTCTGCTGAGGAGACTGAGGTCTTTTGGGGTGCAGGGATCACTCCTAAAGACTTTTTACGACTCTGTGGTGGCATCAGCCATCTTTTATGGAGCGGTCTGCTGGTGTAGCGGCATCTCGGCTGCAGAAAGGAAGCGGCTGGAGAAGCTGGTGAAGAAGGCCAGCTCCGTTCTGGGGCTGCCTTTAGACTCCATGCAGGAGGTGGGAGAGAGGAAGATGGTAGCTAAGCTATCATCCTTGATGGAGAACGACGCCCACCCCATGTATGAGTCTGTGTCCTCACTGTGCAGCTCTTTCAGTGCCAGACTGAGACATCCTAAGTGTCTGAAGGAGCGACACCACAGGTTCTACCTGCTGCCGTTAGACTGTACAACCTTAGCTGCTCCAGTGAACCACGTTAACCAACATCATCGGCTCTGTCTTATTTAGCTTACCCTGTGTAATAACTGACTATGTGGTCATCATGTGCAATTTTCTTTAAAAATATGAGTGTATATGACTGTATATTGTGTATATATTTGTTTATACTGACTCCAAAGTTTTGTTTCTCTTTTTGTTTCTTTATATATTGCTCTCTGTCTTCCCTGCACTGCTGCTGCAATAAGACAATTTCCCCATCGTGGGACGAATAAAGGACTATCTTATCTTATCTTATCTTAAATATTTCACACTAGTTCAGGGGTGGGCAAACTACGGCCCGTGGGCTGGATCCAGCCCGCCCTCATGTTTGGTCAGGCCAACTAAACAATATCAGAGTCCCATGTTTTTATGTTTTTTTTTTTATCTGCGCACATGATTAAGAGGTGACATTTTCTTCCCCCCCTTCTGCAGTCTGTGCTCCAACCTGAAGTCCTCTAAAATTCCTGTCAAACAGAACAGAAGACAGTCTTCCTTTCTGTCACAGTTTATCTTTACCGGTTTAGCTCATTCTTTTAGAGCGATTATGCTGCGTTTTTAAACAGCACCCTTTTCTGTGTCCTGATTGGCAGGAGACCCTGTCAATCAATCTCCTCAGTCCGTGCCGTGTCTCCTGTACACGGAGCTCTTTATATCTACAGAAATCTTTGATCCATCAGATCTTTGTTTTTATTCTAAGATCCTGGTCTTGATTTCCATGAAAGTTTGAGATTTCAAACACGAGAAAAGGATGAAAATGTTCATGTCTGAGAAAAGTGTATGTTGGCAGTGAGGAGTTTTACTGTCATAAATTTTGTGATGAGCGAACAGGCGCTTCATAATAATCGTAACATTATTAAAAGCACATTTAGAAGATCTTCTCGTATATTACCGAGCTGACATGTCAGTGTATATAGTAGGGCTGCAGCTATCGATTCTTTTTGTAATCGATTAATCTAGCACTTAATCGATCGATTAATCGAGTAATCGTATAAAACGATTTGTGTGTTTTTGAACGACCAAAACAAATAATGCATAACAAAAATGATGTGGTTGTAAAATGAACAAGCATTTGATTTTAAAGATCCACTCTGATGCAAATGTTACTTTTGGTGTTTTTAAGTTGGTCTTGAGAAGTGGCGGAGCTAGAACATTTTGTACACCTGTGGCTGCATCCTGTGACGTCATTTCCGGGTGAGCCTTTCCCAGTACTGTTCGTGTTTGACTACTGTTCTCTTGTTTTGTTTACTCTAAGGGTTATCTGGGTTAATATTCACATCTAGCTCTTTTTAGTAGCGACACACCACTGTTAAACCGCTTGCTGTTCACTTTCTCATTTTGCTAAATAAACCACTTCTCTTTACCTAAACACCGCTAGCCTTAGCTTAGAACCTAGCATGGCCACCTCTCCTTCCACCTTTCCCCCCTCTCTTTCCTGCTCCATGTGCCATATGTTTAGTGATGATCCTGCCTCCTTTAGTGAAGATAGCGGTAGATGTGTTAAGTGTAGTCTTGTGTTAGACTTGGAGGCCAGGCTTGAGCAGTTAGAAGCGCGGCTCCGCACAGTGGAAGCTAAACCGACTAGCCAGGTCGTTACTCGTAGCGCGGGCCGCGCTACCAGGGCTAATTTAGCTAGCACCCCAGCATTCTCCCAGCAGCCGGGAGACAGTCAGGGGTTTGCACCGGTTGGGAGGAAACATAGTGCTAAACGCAAAAACTTAGAGCACCCGAGACTCCACGTTAGTAATAGGTTCTCCCCCCCTCAGCGACACACCCGCTGAACCCTCAACTCTGGTTATAGGCTCTTCTGAAGTTAGAAACGTGGAGCTCCCAGCGGCTACAGTCAGGTGTTATCCGGGGGCCAGAGTTGGTGACATCGAGGGGAATCTTAGGATGTTAGCTCAGAGTAAGTCCAGGTTCCGTCGAGTCGTGATTCACGCAGGCGGTAATGATGCCCGACGGAGACAATCAGAGGTGGTTAAGTTAAACGTAGCTTCGGTGTGTAAACTGGCTAAGACGATGTCCGACACTGTAATTTTGTCTGGTCCCCTGCCGAACTTAGTCAGTGATGAAATGTACAGCCGCTTTTCATCATTCAACCGCTGGCTTTCTAGATGGTGCCCAGAAAACGGCGTTGGTTTTGTGGATAATTGGAGCGCGTTTTGGGGGAAGCCCGGTCTCATGCGGAGAGAGAGAGACGGTGTCCATCCCACTCGGGACGGTGCCGCTCTTCTTTCTAGAAACATTTCTGCTAGCCTTAGTCTGTTAACCTGACAATCCAGAGACGAGACCCGGGCACAGAGCAGCAGTGTAAAACGCTCCTCTGAGCCTCCCTTAGTGCTGGTGCAAAACCCATGCAGGGAAAGTCAAGCAGGTCCTAGCTTTAGCTTATGTGCTGAAAGACAAATGAAAGGAGCGCATCACAGAAACCTTAAAGTGACTGACAGCAGTTCTCACAAGCAGAATTATGATGTCATTAAATGCGGTTTATTAAACATTCGATCCATTTCCTCTAAGTCCCTCTTAGTCAATGAGTTAATCACTGATAACAATCTTAGTTTACTAGCCTTAACAGAAACTTGGCTCCAACAGGATGACTATGTTAGACTGAATGAAGCAACCCCCCCCCACTTATGCTAACTATCAGAAATCCAGAATTTCAGGTAAAGGAGGTGGTTTGGCAGTAATATCACAGTCTAGCTTACTTCTCAGCCCTAAAGTTAAAAATACTTATAATTCATTTGAAAGTATCATATTGTCTATAAATCACCCAAACAGGAAGACTCGAAAACCTGTTTTATTCATAATTATTTATCGCCCCCCCGGCCCATATTCAGAATTTTTAACTGAGTTTTCCGACTTCCTATCGACTATTGTCTTAGATTCTGATCAAACTATAATAATAGGGGATTTTAATATTCACGTTGATGACCCCAGTGACTGTCTAGGAAAGGCTTTTGCAGCTTTATTAGATGATGTTGGTTTCACCCAAAATGTAAATGAACCCACTCACTGTCACAAGCACACCCTGGACCTCGTTTTAACCCATGTTATAGAGATCAGCCAGCTGAGTGTCCTTCCTCTTAACCCCATCATTTCTGATCACTTTATGATTACCTTCCAGCTTACTTTAGAACTTGCTACTGCCCCAGTGAATAAGAAACAACTTAGAAGAACCTTAACTGACTGTTCTGTGTCTGAGTTTAAACTCACAGTTCAGCCAGTACTTAGTGACATTCTGAGCAAATACTCTGAGTCCAGCTCCCATAGCATCAGTCCTAGTATAAATGACCACTTTGTTAATGATGCCCTACAAGCCCTCAGGAGTACACTCGATGTTGTTGCCCCCCTGAAACCTAAGTTCGTTAGACAAAACCGAGTAGCACCGTGGTTTAACGCTGAAACACGTTCTCTTAAACAAGAAACCCGTAAGTTAGAAAGAGAATGGCGCCGCTCCGGTTCAGAGCAGTCTCTGAACATCTGGAAATATAGCCTATTAAATTATAAAAAAGCTCTGCGTAGAGCTAGAAGCCAGTACTATTCAACCTTAATATCAGAGAATGGAAACAATCCTAGATTTCTTTTTAGCACTGTTGCTAAATTAACTCGCAGTCAGAGCTCAGTAGAACCACATGTTCCTGTTTCTCTCAGCTCTGATGATTTTCTTACATTTTTTGATAGTAAAATCTCAAATATTAGACATAAGTTAAATCAATTTATTCCTACTATCAGCCCAGAGCAGGCTGAAGCTGTAGAAGTGGAGGCATCCATAGAAACCTCTGTAACATTAGACTGCTTCACTATTGTGGATCAATTAGAATTGGCATCAATTATTACGTCCTCCAAATCCTCAACTCCAATTCCCACTAGACTTTTTAAAGAAACTTTTCCCCTAATTAATGATTCCATATTAACAATGATAAATACCTCTCTGGAAACGGGTTACGTGCCACAGTCTTTTAAATACGCAGTTGTTAAACCTCTTTTGAAAAAGCCCAGTTTGGATCCTAACATCTTGGCCAACTATAGACCGATATCAAACCTGCCCTTTATTTCTAAAATCCTAGAAAGAGTTGTAGTTAAGCAGCTTTACTGCCACCTACAGGACAACAGCCACTTTGAAGACTTTCAGTCGGGGTTTAGACCCCACCACAGTACGGAAACCGCACTAGTTAGAGTCTCTAATGACTTATTATTGGCTTCAGAAAAGGGACTACTTTCTATTCTTGTCCTGTTAGACCTCAGCGCAGCTTTTGACACTATCGACCACAGTATTTTACTCCATAGATTAGAGCATGACATAGGGATCAGAGGATCTGCTCTCCAGTGGTTTAAATCCTATCTGTCAGATAGGTATCAGTTTGTTAATGTAAATGGACATTCCTCTCAGTACACTCGAGTTAACTACGGAGTCCCACAGGGCTCAGTCTTAGGACCCATCCTGTTTACGCTATATATGCTACCCCTAGGGAACATAATCAGGAAACACAGCATTAATTTTCATTGTTATGCCGACGATACTCAGTTGTATTTATCCATGAAACCTGACCAGAATGACAATATAGAGAAACTGAACGCCTGCATTAGTGACATCAAGACCTGGATGACAATTAATTACCTCCTCTTGAACCCAGAAAAAACTGAGGTTATTATACTAGGTCCTAAAAATCTGAGAGATGCCCTGTCTGCTCAGATAGTCTCCCTGGATGGTGTAAGTATAGCCCCCAATTCCACAGTTAGAAACCTTGGGGTCTTATTTGACTAGGATTTATCATTTAAGGCTCACATATCTCAGGCGTGTAGAACTGCATTTTTTCACCTGCGGAACATTGCTAAGATCAGAAATATACTTTCTAAGAGTGATGCTGAAAAACTGAAATCCACGCATTTGTTACGTCGAGGCTGGATTACTGTAACTCCTTGTTAGCAGCGTGTCCTAAGAGTTCCTTAAGAAGTCTCCAGCTTGTTCAGAACGCAGCAGCTAGATTGTTAGCAGGAACTAGCAGAAGAGATCACATCACTCCTGTGTTAGTTTCGCTCCATTGGCTCCCAGTTGATTCTAGAATTAAGTTCAAGATCCTCCTGTTAACCTATAAGGCGTTACATGGAATGGCCCCGTCCTATATTAATGACCTCATAGTCCCTTACCATCCAATCAGAACACTTCGCTCGCAAAATGCAGGACTGCTTGTGATTCCTAGAATAAGTAAAAGTACAGTTGGAGGTAGAGCGTTTAGCCACCAAGCCCCTTTTTTATGGAATAAACTCCCAGCTCATGTAAGAGAGGCAGATTCAGTTTCTACATTCAAAGTTAGACTGAAAACATTCCTCTTTGGACAGGCTTATTGTCAGACTAGTTAGTATTCAGAGATTATTTAACTTAATGTTAATTGTTTAAATTAAACTAAATAACAATAACTATTATTTTAAAAGGCTGCTAGAAGTTGAAGCTGGAGTAACTATGGTGCACTGGGGCTCTGTCCTCTTTTCTGTCCTTATCCAATACTTTTCTTTTCTCATCTACCTCTACATTTCCTCTCTTCTCTATCTGTGATCATCATTTATCATTTAGTTATCCATGCCTCTGTTTGGTGCAGTGATTCATGTATTGTCCCTCTATCCCTCTCCCCTCCTGGGGAGTGGGAGTGCTTCCAGATTCCAGTTGGCCCATCCGCGCTCCTGTTCCTGGCCGTGTACCTCGTCTCTGCTCCTGCTCCTACACCTGGCTGTGGTTCCTGTCTCCGGCTCGACTCGCGCCCCGGATTGTCCCCAACCCCGGCTGGATGAAGCTCGTCTGCTGGACTTTAAATATATAGATGTAGAGTTAGATAAGTTAATTCTTCTCTAAGAGTTCTGGTAAATCGCCTGTCCGTCCTGGGGGAGGATCCCTCCTTCATGTGGGCACCCCTGAGGTTTCTTCATTTTTTTCCGGAATCCGGTTTTTTAGGAGTTTTTCCTTACCGCGTAGGGGGGTCTAAGGGCAGGGATGCCAGTATAGCTTAGTCAGTTTGTTAGTTTATTTTAGTATTTTCCTATTGACTCTTTGTATTCATGATCCTTTTGAGTCATGTTTTACTTCAAAACCCATCGAGACGACTGTTGTGATTTTGGGCTATACAAATAAAATTGAATTGAATTGGTGCTACTGTCAAGGTGAATGTTTGTTTCCTTTTAGTCTAGACTAGAAAGTGTGACTTAAAACACAGCTGGAACTTTAAGTAAAGAAGTAACCTTTTTGTTTTGAATAAGTGAAAAAGTGTGGAATAACAAAATTAGACAAAACAAGACAAAAGTTATTTAAAACAGGACAAAATTATTTAAACACAAGTCAAAAAAGGGAGTAAAAAACAAAGTCTTATACTCAACTTTGATTCCAAGAGCATGTTCATTTATTTATTATTCATACCAGAAATGGGCGTTACATTTTGTCTTGGGTTTGATTAAATAAAAGCAACATTTGCTTGAACTTGTCTGCTATTTGTACTTATTGCTTTCCTTAAGTAGGGTGGGGGGAAAAATAAAATAAATAAATAATCGGGGGGAAAATCGGAAATCCAATTAAAAAAAATAAAAATCTGAGATTTTATTTCTAGGCCATATCGCCCAGCCCTAGTAACAGTACTTACTAACAGTAGTTACTTTGGTCAGTAATGGAGTATTTCAGATCACAGGCTGTGTAGTAATACATTACTACTTATATATACAAAATAATTAATTCCAACAAAATAATAATCTGATATACACTCATGTCCATAAATATGTAGACAGGAACAATTCCAACAATTTTGGCTCTATAAATCACCACAATGGCTTTGAAATGAAACCAACAAGATGTTCATCAACTGCAGACTGTCAGTTTTAATTTGAGGGTATTTACATCCAGATCAGGTGAGCGGTGTAGGAATTAAAACTGTTTGCATATTTGCCTCCCACTTGTTTAGGAACCAAAAGTAATGGGCCAATTGCCTTCTCAGTTGTTCCATGGTCAGGAGGGTGTTATTCCCTCATTATCACAATTACAGTGAGCAGATAAAAGGTCCAGAGTTTTTGAAGTGTGCTGTAAGCATTTGGAATAAGAGCTGTCACTATCAGGTGAACCACTGCATCATTAGGCTCAAAGACTAAGGAAAAACATCAGAGAGATAGCAAAAATATTAGGTGTGACCAAAATGACTGGAACATTCTTAAAAAGAAGGAATGCACAGGGGATCTCAGCAACGCCAAACGACACGGGAGACAACCGAAAACGACTGTGATGGATGAAGGAATAATTCTGTTCCTGGTGAAGAAAACTCCCTAAATGGAGGGTTTACCACGAGATGTAAAACCTTAGTGAGCCTCAAAAACAGGAAGGCCAGACTAGAGTTTGCCAAACAACATCTAAAACAGTCTTTACAGTTCTGAAACAACATCCTATGGACAGATGAGACCAAGATCAACTTGTACCAGAGTCATGGAAAGAGAGGAGAATGGAGAAGGAAAGGAACTGCTCATGATCCAAAGCCTACAATCTCATCAGTGAAGCATGGTGGTGGTAATGTCATGGCGTGGGCATGTATGGCTGCTAATGGACCTGGTTCTCTTGTATTTAATGATGATGTGACTGCTGGCAAAAGCACAAGGATGAGTTCTTAAGTGTTTTGGGCAATATTCTCTATGGAAGCATTTGTGTACCATAATTAAAAAAAAACAATAAATCTAGCCACAGGGGTTGCAAGCCAGTTACTTCTGTGCCGGTCCCAAGCCCGGATAAATAGAGAGGGTTGCGTCAGGAAGGGCATCCGGCGTAAAAATTGCCAAAACAACCATGCGAATCATTCACAACACTTTAGACATACCGGATCGGTCGAGGCCCGGGTTAACAACGACCGCCACCGATGCTGTTAACCTACAGGGAAATTTGACTACTGTTGGTCGAAGAAAGAGGGGATGCAGAAGGGTCCGTGGCCAGAGAGAAAAGGGAAAAGGCAGGAACATAGGTTTGAGAATAGGGACTCTTAACTTTGGCACAATGACAGGGAAAGGCAGAGAGCTGGCAGACATGATGGAGAGAAGGAAGGTAGATGTACTGTGTGTGCAGGAGACAAGGTGGAAGGGCAGCAAGGCACGTAGTATTGGAGGAGGATACAAACTGTTCTATCATGGTGTTGATAAGAAGAGAAACGGGGTAGGAGTGATTCTGAAGGGGGAGTTTGTAAACAGTGTTCTAGAGGTGAAAAGAGTCTCAGACAGGGTGATGAGCCTAAAGTTAGAAATTGAAGGGGTGATGGTGAATGTAGTCAGTGGGGATGCGCCACAGGTTGGCTGTGAGTTAGAAGTGAAGGAGAGATTCTGGAGTGAGTTGGATGAGGTCATAGAGAGTTTTCCCAGAGGAGAGAGAGTTGTTATTGGAGCAGACTTTAATGGGCATGTTGGTGAGGGCAACAGAGGTGATGAGGGGATGATGGTGATGGGCAGGTTTGGTGTGAAGGAAAGGAATCTGGAGGGACAGATGGTGGTGGGCTTTGCAAAGAGGATGGAAATGGCTGTAGTTAACACTTACTTCCAGAAGAAAGAGGAACATAGAGTGACATACAGAAGTGGAGGTAGGAGTACTCAGGTGGACTACATCCTATGTAGACGAGGTCATTTGAGAGAGGTCAATGACTGCAAAGTGTTGGTGGGAGAGAGTGTAGCCAGACAGCACCGCATGGTGGTGTGTAAGATGACTCTGGAAGTCAGGAAGAAGAAGAGAGGGAAAACAGAAAAGAAGACCAAGTGGTGAAAGCTACAGAATGAAGAAACTTGTGAGGAATTTTGGCAGAAGTTGGGACAGGTCCTGGGTGGTCAGGATGAGCTTCCAGATGACTGGGAAACTACAGCAGAGATTATCAGGGAAACAGGTAGGAAGGTGCTAGGTGTGTCATCTGGAAAGAGGAAAGACGGTAAAGACACTTGGTGGTGGAATGGGGAAGTACAGGAATGCGTCCAGAGGAAGAGGTTGGCTAAAAGGAAGTGGGATGTAGAAAGGACTGAGGAAGGTAGACAGGAGTACAAGGAAGCGCAGCGTAGAGTGAAGAGAGAGGTGGCAAAGGCCAAACAGAAAGCTTACGATGAGCTATATGACAGGTTAGACACAAAGGAAGGAGAGAAGGACTTGTACAGGCTAGCCAGACAGAGAGACAGAAATGGGAAGGACGTGCAACAGATAAGGGTGATTAAGGACAGACATGGAAAGGTGCTAACAACCCAGGAGAGTGTACAGAAAAGATGGAAGGAGTATTTTGAGGAGCTGATGAACGAGGAAAATGACAGGGAAAGAAGGGAGGAAGATATGGTTGTTGTGGAGCAGGAAGTAGCAGAGATTGGAAAGGATGAGGTTAGGAAGGCTCTGAAAAGGATGAAGAGCGGAAAGGCCGTTGGTCCTGATGACGTACCTGTGGAGGTATGGAAGTGCTTAGGAGAGACAGCAGTGGAATTTCTAATGAAGTTGTTCAATAGGATTTTAGAGAGTGAAACGATGCCTGAGGAATGGAGGAGAAGCGTTCTGGTCCCGATCTTTAAGAACAAGGGTGACACGCAGAACTGCAACAACTATAGAAGAATAAAGTTGATGAGCCACACAATGAAGCTGTGGGAAAGAGTAGTGGAAGCCAGGCTTAGGAAGAAGGTGGAGATTTGTGAGCAGCAGTATGGTTTCATGCCCCGTAAGAGCACCACTGATGCCATATTTGCTTTGAGAATGTTGTTGGAAAAGTACAGAGATGGTCAGAAGGAGCTGCATTGTGTGTTCGTAGATTTAGAGAAGGCGTATGACAGGGTGCCGAGGGAGGAGCTGTGGTACTGTATGAGGTCGTCTGGAGTGGCAGAAAAGTATGTCAGAGTAGTTCAGGACATGTATGAGAGAAGTATGACGGTGGTGAGATGTGCTGTAGGTCAGACAGAGGAGTTCAAGGTGGAGGTGGGACTACACCAAGGATCAGCTTTGAGTCCCTTCTTGTTTGCTATCCTGATGGACAGGCTGACAGACGAGGTAAGACAGGAATCTCCATGGACAATGATGTTTGCGGATGACATTGTAATTTGCAGTGAGAGTAGAGAGCAGGTGGAGGAAGAGCTAGAGAGGTGGAGGTTTGCTCTGGAAAGAAGAGGCATGAAGGTCAGTCGTAGTAAGACAGAATACATGTGTCTGAACGAGAGGGATCAAGGTAGAAGCATTGGGTTACAGGGGGCTGAGGTGAAGAAGGTGCAGGAGTTTAAGTACTTGGGGTCAACAGTTCAGTGTGATGGGGAGTGTGGAAAAGAGGTGAAGAGGCGAGTGCAGGCAGGTTGGAGCGGGTGGAGGAAAGTGTCAGGAGTATTGTGTTACAGAAGAGTGTCAGCAAGACTCAAAGGAAAGGTGTACAAGACAGTGGTGAGACCAGCTCTGCTCTATGGATTAGAGACGGTAGCAGTGAGACAGAGACAAGAGGCTGAAATGGAGGTAGCGGAGATGAAGATGTTGAGGTTCTCCTTAGGAGTGACCAGGTTAGACAGGATAAGGAACGAGTACATCAGAGGGACGGCTCATGTTGCCTGTGTTAGCGACAAAGTCAGAGAAGCCAGACTGAAATGGTTTGGACATGTTCAGAGGAGGGATAGTGGATATATTGGTAGAAGGATGATGGAGATGGAGCTGCCTGGCAGGAGGGCAAGAGGACGGCCAAAGAGGAGATATATGGATGTCTTAACAGAGGACATGAAGTTGGCTAATGTTAGGGTAGAAGATGTCCATGATAGAGTGAGGTGGAAAAGGATGATTCGCTGTGGCGACCCCTGATGGGAAAAGCCCAAAGAGAAAGAAGAATTTAAAAAAAACAATACCGGAAATACTTTTTTATTTTAAAAATTAAGCTGCATTTGTTGACTCAAAATTAACAAGAAAAAGCAATCCACTAAACCGCTTCTTCTTGTTCTTCTTCTACACCACTCATTTTGTCACTTAATTAAAATGATAATGAAAATGGTATTTGACATTATATTTTCAAAAAGTTCCCTTCTAAATGTGTAGCAAAATTCAGTTAGAAATGTCTAACTTGAAAATTATAATGAATTAAGAGAAATGCTTTTTCATTTTCTACTTAAAAATCGCTTCTTCTGTGTCATAATTAAAACACAAATGCAAAGAGGGGATTGCATTGTCATTTCCACATCCACCCTGCGAATAGTGTTGCAAAACACAATTTCAGTTAGCATTTACAGGAGGGAGGCGGGGCGATGATGTCAGTGTGTGTTAGTCCAACCGGCAAATGCCAAAGTTTAGCGTGGTGAAATCTGCTAGAGCCGTTCATGGGGCTGTAGCTGTCCTGGAACAGCAAAATCAGCGGGAAGCTGCAGTAGAATATCTTCTAAATGTGCTTTTATTAGTTCTGATTATTATTAAGGACCGGCTCGATCATAATCTTTTAAATCTGTGCGGTTTGTGCTTCTGTCTTGGCTGCAAGAAGGGTTAGCATTAAGCTAATACGTGCTAAAAACATTAGCCATGGAGGAAAACATCTTGTTTCTTTCATTTCAAATCCAAAAATGCTGACAATGAGTCGCTGTCCCAATATTTATGAACCTGACTGTACATTTATCCTGTTGTATTTGAATGCACCACAGTAAAGGGAGACGTTGATTGATCGATATGCATTATGGGACATGAGTGATGCATGATGGGATACGTAGCATGTAGCCCTCAGATGTAAAGTTACTGCTAACTCCTAAAGAGTATGTTCATAAAAGCTAAGTTACCTCAGCACGTCCTGAATATCATTATTCCTGTTCGACCCTAAAGTACAACACCCAATACTGCAGACGCTCTCAGTCTGCCGCCCAGCTGCCCGGATGCCTTCATGACAAACAAAGAGCTCCAAGGCCAGAGCTTCGGAGCTCGCCCACGGCCAGCTGGACAAAAATAGCTCACACCGCGGCCAGCCGGAGCGCGTTTGATTGGTTTCTGGAATGAAATAGAAATACTTGAATCTATTTTCTCAACTGCAAGACATGCCAATTAACCGATAACACCAGAGTGAAATCTCAATCATATTAGGGTTGGGCGATGTCCCCTAAATTGGCCGTTGACGATGTTTGCTGTCAACCATCGGGATGGACGATGACATCGTCGGGGGGGGGGGGGGGGGGGGGGATTTTTTTTAAAACATTTTTCGTTGTTATATAACTGCTATTCGTTATTTTGCTTTTTTCATTTTATTTCCCAACTAATGACTCATCCGCGTGATCCAGTATAAACTGAGGGAAGTGACTTCAACAAAAAAGTAACAAACAAAATAGAAAAGAAGTAGTCCGTTCCCGCACTTAACTAGCGAAGTGGACCGGCGAAGTGCGGACTTACAGCTTTGTGTTTGATGGGAAGGGGGGGGGGGTACATGAGCGGTTTGTGTGGGGGATTTAAGACTGCGATCCGTCCCGCAGCTCTAGGGGTACGAGCTACCGAACTCAGAACCGGGTCTAAGTGTGTGTCTGAGCACAACTCGGATCGTCAGCACACACAGCGGTTTGGGCTTCAAAGCAGAAATGTCGCTCAGTCCTTAGAAAACATTCAAACAATGACGTGGATTTGTGTTTCCAGTCATGTCCCGACTAAATAACGGCTGATGTTATTCACAGCATGCAGCGCCACCCAAAGCTAATGTTGTTAGCCCATGTTAGCATAGCAGTATGCTAACATGGGCTAACAACAGCGCTCAGAAAAAGCGCTGACAACACGGATTAAGATTCAAATGATGAGCGAACAGGTGTTTCATAATAACCGTAACATTATTAAAAGCACGTTTAGAAGATCATCTCGTATTTTACCGAGCTGACATGTCAATATATATAGCCGCTCGGCGCTGTTTAACATAGTTTTGTATTGAATTGTTACATTCAATAAAGTTTGAAAAAAAAAAGCCGCTCGGCGGAATTTATATCCTTCCGGTTTTTATTCCGACGGAAAGTGTGACCTTAGTGAACGTTTTTATATTCTGAAAACATTTTTCTGGGCCCATGTACACGGTTGGATTCTAATCCGACCATTGAGCCCATCAAGATATTTTGTTCATGTAACCGCGGCTTATGGGGTCCACTCGCAACGTGGCGGGGGCGTGGCATCACGATGGTGGTCTCTCCATCGGGATGTCAGTCACCCATCACGATGGACGATGATATTGTCCATCGGCACAACCCTAAATCATATCATTCATTAGATGCTAAATGACTGACATGACCAAAAAAACAGCTGTGCAGTCATAAACATGTGCAACACTCCTGTGCACTTGCTCACATTTCATCCACAGATGAGCCCATATCGCTGCAACTTTCATCTCACCGGCAACAGAGATAAAAAAAGAAAGAAATTTTTGTTGGTGTCCACCTAGAGGTTGGAAGTCTGATATGCTAATTTTTTTTTACGTTGCTTTTTTAAGTTTTAACTTGAGCCTTTTCTGCACCAAAATTTCACAGATTTCAATAAAGGTACCTCAAAAATCAGGCTTTTCACAGCAATTATTGGGTTAGATTAAAAATAGATTCATTAAATGACTTAATAACAGGTAGTGATTGATTATCGCACAAAGAATTTATCTCATGACAGTTCTAATATCACTGTCATAATTCCATTTTTTTACATTTTAAAAGCTATATTTTATAAATAATTCTCTTAATAGCCAGAAAAACAGAAATAAAAAGTATTTTGTTAAACAGTGAAGTGGAACTTTGTGGCTCTTGTTGGGTTTTGGTCTGGAATAGAGCTGTGACGGTGTTGGATTTTTGATCACCGCGGTGATCAACCACCAGGGGGCGCGGTGTTGCGGTTAACCGCAGCGCCCCCCCCCCCCCCCCCCCCCAAAAAAAAAAAAAAAAAAAAACACAAAATCCCCCGGCGGCCGCATCAGAAATAAATACAATTACAACGTAGTATTCTTTATTAACAAATAACAGTAACAACTAACTACTATCTAACTAATGAACTAACTATGTAGGTGTTGTAGACTGACTGTGTGTGAGCGCTGGGTCGTGTGTAGAACTAGGAGGAGGAGCACACACGTGTGTTGGGGGTGCGTGTTGATCCTTCTGCAGCGGACAGCTCTCTAGCTGCATGCTAGGCAACATTTAGTGATTTTCATCGAACTTTAACAGCGTGCGTTCATGTTTGGTGTTACAGAGTGACTGAGAACAGTAATAACCCCCCCCCCCAACACAAAATCCTCCAGCGGGCGGCCGCACTTAAGAACGCACGCAGTTTGTAATGGAAAAGAATGCAATGGAAATGAATAATTAGAATGCAGTTAATTTGTCGTATTTCCTCATGAGACGGAAACCTCTGTTGTAAATTGAGTGTGTGCGCTTCTGAAAGCGCGCTCCTGTGTGTGTACAGGGAGCCGCGTGGCGTGCGCAGACTAGAGAGAGTGACAGGCGCGGTGGGAGAAAAGGAGAGAAGAGTCTGATAGAAAGAAGGAAAGTCTGAACACAGGACTAGCAGAAAAAGTAAATTATTAGCAAAGATGAATGTGTTTAATGTGTTTATTATAGTTCCAATCACGGACCATATGCTGAACTAAAAAAAAAAAAAAAAACAACGAAAAAAAAAGTGCGGTGATGCGGTGATGACCTCATCACCGCGGTGATGACCTCATCACCGCGGTGATGCGGTGATGCGGTTATCGTCACAGCCCTAGTCTGGAAGAAACTGAATCGAATGGTTTGAATCTTTTCTGTCTGCAGATCCATGAGCAGGACCCTGTCTTTGGGTTTTAGCTTGAAATGGAGTTTTGGAAATAGAATCTGTCTGAATGTCTGGAATTGGAGACATGGAGACATCAAAGAGGTTTAGATGGATTTTGGGTTTGACAGAGAAATCTGCTGAAAAGAACTGAACTACAAACTTAGAACCACAGACGACAAAACAGAATGTACTTTTTTATCTGCTAACAATTTTCTCTTTGATCTGTTAAGGTTTCCTGTTTGTCGTTAGCTGGAGGGACTAACTAAGATCATATGATTTGAAGAATGTTGTGGGCTGCACTGACCAACAATGTCTTCTGTCTTTTCAACTGGAAGGGACAGAAGAGACTCTTCCAGGACACGCTGTTGATGGACTGCATGTTTGGAGAGCTTGAAGCTCAAGATAGAACCGTTGTTGAAGTGAACATACCGATAGTGTGGAGATGAAGATCAGAGTCACACTGACCTGCTGACATGTGAGAGCTGTCCACACTTTGGACATGACTTCTGTCCCTCCTCTTCCTCTGATCTCTGTTCTGTGGGTCTGTCTCTTCATCTGTAGTTGATGATGATTCTTCATGTTGGTTTCCTAATTCATCCTGACTATCGGTTACATTAAAGCTCTGCTGATTGTTTAGATCTGCTTCACTGTTCTCATCTTCCTCATAAGTAGGAATCTCCATCAAGGTATCAGTCTCCTGCTTCAGATGAAGATGCTCTTCATCCTGACTGATGCAGAGTTCCCCTGGCTCCTCTTTAACCTGTGGAGGTTCTGGTTCCTCCTGTTCCTCTTGAATCTGTGGAGGTTCTGGTTCCTCTTGAATCTGTGGAGGTTCTGGTTCCTCTTGTTCCTCTTTAATCTGTGGAGGTTCTGGTTCCTCTTTAACCTGTGGAGGTTCAGGTTCCTCCTGTTCCAGTTTAATCTGTGGAGGTTTAGGTTCCTCCTGTTCCAGTTTAATCTGTGGAGGTTCTGGTTCCTCCTGTTCCACCCTGAAGTTCCTCTGCTGGTTGCAGAGATCTTCCTCTTCAGTCATCCAATGCTGGGGGAGAACTGCAGGGACACAAACACAACAAGGAGCCTTTTATACGTTTCCAGGACTTTTGGGTTTTTTCAAGCATCAATAAACTCTGTGATCATTGGAGAAAATGTCTGAGGAGTCTGGAGGACCAGAAGAGACTAATGGAAACAAATATATATAGACACCATTAAATAATTAAATAAATGTGACATTAATTCTTTAAAATTTGAAATAAATAAGCAAAATTGTCATTAAAAGTGTCAATATTTAATTTAAATTAAATGTTAAATGCTTAACACAGGTCACATTTCTAGGTTCTTCTAATATTCTACATTCTATTCTATTTCTCCATCTGAAATTGACTCAGTTTAAAGGTGAACTTCGCTTCGGGCTGATGGTGAAAGTCCCGCCTTTTTTCTGCCTTGTGCAATGAGATGAGAAGAGAACTTGAAACCTTGTTTTTCCAGTTTGTTCTTCTGGTTCTAGAGAAGGAAAGTGCTGATTCCACTGGTGACAGAAACAAACACACAGTAGTGTCTGATAAAGACGCGTCACTCATCACTCATGGATCATGTGTGTGGTTCCACCAGCTCAAGCTATTGCTCCAGATGTGTACATTGGAATGTGTACACAAGTGGTATCTGGACAGTTGTGGACAGATGTACACAAATATACACAACTGGACACACTGGACCCTCCAGCAGACAGGCTGTAGGTTATGACAAAGCCCAGAGTGTGTCCTCTGTTGTGAGCAGCTGTGGGACGATTTTGAAATCTGTGAAGATTTTTTTTTTTATTTGAAATGGTTTATTTAAAGCAAATAGAAATAATACACAAAAAACAATAAAATCATCGGTTATACATTCATACAATAACTAATCAAACTTAGGATAATCAAACATATTCATAAATATTGCTTGAAAGGGAGTGGAAGGAAGCGAACATTATAATCCCACCCCTGTTCTACCGTAACCATTTTATTACATGATTTATCAATATCCGGTTCCTAGAAAGCACATGACAAAGATGAATTACTTAAATTATTTAAAAAAAAAATAACTTTTAGAAATCAACATGGCAATGAGGTATCCAAAATATATGCAGTTTATGTTACTTATAAAAGTCATTGATATGATTAAAAAATAATACTATATCAGTAAAATAGACATAACACTGTTTCAGGAACTTTCACAGCAAAATTGCAAAATTTGATCAAGTATCAAAAGGTAAAAATATTTGCAAAATTATGTTACATTAGGAAAAATCATGAATCAATTTATCAATTTTTTTGGAGCAAGTGAAGTAAAATCATTAAAAGTCAATCAATTTAACCATTTTCATTCATTGATTAACCATTTGTTTTACTATTTTTTTTTTAATTTTTATTTAATTATTTTTTACATATTTTTATAATAAAGTAATACTGTGAAATAAAATGAAAAAGGGTCCGTAATCTGTCGATTGTCCAAGGTTGGCATTTCTTCTTCAGCTGATTAACAGCTGTTCTTCTGGGTTTAAACAGAGTTTCTAGTTCTCTTTAATATTATCTCTGCAGACATTAGATTCAGGTCCATATCCTTCTTCAGCTGATATCAGCAGTGCTGAGTTGTGGTCAACTTGTCTGCAGGTCAGAACTCGCCGCTGAGTAATCAGGTCACGTCAGACTTTTGGAGAAAGTGATGAATCCAGGAGTCATATTTCTTCAAATTATTTGGCTCTTTGATTTATTACTACATGTTGTTTCAGGCGACCGTGATCAAACACTTCTCAAAGTCCTTCATGGTGTTCACAACCAGAACCTTGGACCGGTCCGGTGGACCGAGTGGTTTGACATAAATCCTGCAGCCTTTAACCCAAGTGTTCTCAATCTGCTTCTGCTTCCTGAGAAGCCGTGCATGTTTGGAGATTTCAGCATTCCTTCTGGTCAGATGGTCGTTCAGATAAGCAGCGGAACCTCTGAAATTTTTACGTTGATTCATCAGAGCTAGCTTGTGTTTTTGATTCACAAACCTGATGAAGATCGCTGGTTTATCCGTCTCCTTTCTCCTGGGGAGCAGGTGGCAGGTCTCCATGGTGATGAGGTCCAGGGAATTCCCTTTAGACGTGAGAAATGATTCCACTTGGTGTTCCAGAGACTCTCCACTGCTCTCCATTTCAGGACTGCTAGCATTAGCAATGCGAACTCCAGCTGCATTTAGCTTTGCCCGAGGCTTGATCGGTACTCCAGTGAGAATGACATTATTCATCCTTACTTGTTGTTCCACATCGTCCAGTCTTTTCTCCAGAATGTCGACCCGGTTTTCTCTTAAAAGTTTAGTTTTAGTGTTTTCAGTAAATGTTTCTTGTTCGGCCCAAAACCCAAAGCATGTTTTGGATTTAGGCCGCCTGTGTGACGGAGTTTGACACCCATGTAGTTTATAAAATTCATGATTTTTTGGGTGTAAAATGGACAAATTAAGATAGAGAACACAAAAGGAAGTCAGCAAATTTCTATGTGTGCGGGGAGAGGGGGGGTTACTCGTCCGGGTAGTAAGTTAGTGTAGAACCACCACTGAGTGACGGACGGGTCACCAAAGAGAAAAGCATGAAGCTCAAAGGTCTTCTCTGTTTCTCTGATGAAGGTGACATACCTATGTGGTGGAGCTGCAGCTGTGGTTTCCAGATGACATCCAGCAGTCTGCGCTGACGACAGAGCTCCTGCTTGTACTGGACGATGGTTCCTTCACAGAGTCTGCAGATTTCTTCAGCAGCAGCAGCTAGTCGCTCGCTGATCAACTCTCTCAGAGACTGAAGGGAAGACATGGTTCCTGCTCCGATCTTCAGCTCCAACTGAACCCTCAAAACTGGCTCCGCCGGTTCCAATCTCAAGTTCCTTTGTGGGTTGCAGAGACTGTCCTCTTCAGTCAGCCAATGCTGGGGGAGGCCTGCAAAAACAAAAGAAGACACCTATTTTATGTTTTGAGGAATGTATTGTAAAAACGCCAATACAAATTTTACAGTGTCTTTCAGGATATTTGGCGGAGGAGCCCCTGAAGGATCATTGTTTGTAACGTAAACTTCCCAAAAAACTATCCCATCTTTACAAAAGGCCCCAACTATCTCCCCCTTAAGAGAAGAGCTGTCAGTCCATAACCTGCTGAATGGAAATAAATTAATTTTCTTAATCCCTTTAAGAATATGAAATTGCAAATTAAAGTCGTGAGTGGCGTTGTATTGCCCGCTCTACCTGCCCTCACCGCCCACCTCTATGCTCCACCAGCCCTCACTACCTGCATCTACGCCCCATTGTCGTCTAGGTACCACCGCCACTCTTAGCACCCATCTTTGACCAAACCCCACTTCCTGAGCAGCCACTACACACATTTAACCCCTCCTTCTCAACTAACTCAGAAGCACTCATTGATTAAGATACTAACTATGCTGACTATGCTAGTTATGCTAATGTGGTATACAAGTGCAAGCATAGCTATCAGCATCATTAACTGACTCAGAAAAACAAACAGAAAAATAAAGGAGTAATGAGTGTGCCCCCTTTTAAGAGCTCACCACTTGTTCAACTACAACTTAGTAGTTTACAACAGTAGCTTCCCATTGATGCCTGAAAAGTTACGAGACAATCAATAAAAATCCCAATGACAAGTTTTTGTAAGTATCTGATACTAAAGGTGCTGATTTTAAAAATCAAAGATGGCGGCTTCTTCCTGAGGTCAAAGTTCGACAAAACTCCTGAGGTGTTTGAAGACTGAAATTAGCGGAATGTGTGTGAAATTTCATGGAAATCAGTCTAAAAAAATTCATTTTCCTAACAACCGTGAATCGTAGATTTTGGCACATAATGTCTGCCAAACTATAGGTTGTGTGCAAAATTGTTTCTTGTGGTTTTTACCATAAGAGAGAATACCATTGCGCATACCGTTTGTGAATGTTCAGTCTGCCATTAAAAAACTTGGTTTCCGCATTGGAAAGTTTATGTAGTTAATAAATGCATCGCGGTGCATTTTGGAATAGCATCTACTTAGACTTTCATTCAGAAAAGTAAAGTGTATTTACCGGACATTTTTGTGATCCAACCTGTTAGGGGTATGTAATTATCATTTGCTTACACGCTATTATCACCATGATGTGTTTGTCTCATTTCTATCTTTCAGTAAGAAAACAATGACTTGAAGAGTTCTGATTATACAAGAATATGATGTTCCTATTGTTTCTGATTAAATGACCCACATTCATGTCTGCAACCTTCAGTTGTCAATAAAAGAAGGCTCCATGCACTAGGATGGCAGAACTCCTCTGTGACAGTTCACGCTGTCACAGACCGATTCTCCTTCTGCAGAAGTCTAGCAAAGGTTCTCATCTCCTGTGTGGTTCTTCTCTTTATTAAGGAAAAAGTCAGAACCCTGACATCTTGGTGCCGTGACCCGGATCTCAACATACCCACCGGTGGTGGACTGAGGACGACGCGCTGAAGCCGTGATCACAACCGGACAATATAGGCTGTCTGGAAGAAAGTCTCGGGAGGTGAATTCTTTGCCGGGCCAGCGTCATAGGTCTAACCCTCATCTACCAGCGGTTGCTTGACGAGATCCGACTGGAAGTGATGAACCACAGGATTGAGTGAGTTTTGCATTCGATCACAGCGCAAAGAATAAAATAGCAGAAAAGGTTTCTGGCTAAAACGGGTAACCAGTCCCAAGCGCAAAGAGAAAAATAGCGCAAAGAGTAAAATAGCAGAAAAGGTTTCTGGTTAAACGGGTAACCAGTCCCAAGCGCAAAGAGTAAAATAACAGAAAAAGGTTTCTGGCTAAAAAGGGTAACCAGTCCTAAGCGCAAAGAATAAAATAGCAGAAAAGGTTTCTGGCTAAAAGGGGTAACCAGTCCCAAGCGCAAAGAGTCAAATAGCAGAAAAGGTTTCTGGTTAAAACGGGTAACCCAGGGCTCCAGACTAACTTTTTTCACCAGGAGCACAGTGGCCCCTAACTGAAAATTTTAGGGGCACAACCAGAAAATTTAGGGGCGCATACCGTAAATCAACATGCCAACCAAATCTACTAATTTCCACTGTATTACTAATAAATACTTTAATAATAGATGCAGAAATTACAATGTGCTGTTTCAAATTCAGTGTCACAATTTATTCTGCACTTTTGAAGATGCAACAACAGCTAAACTGACAGCAGCATCGCTGTCATGACAGAACAAATAGTAAACAAAACGGATGGAAATGTATTTTTGTGACACCAAATAGGTGCAGCCAAGATGCACAATAAGCGTGTTTGAGATCACCCAGGTGAACTCAACGCTGCGCAGATCACCTGGTGTGTGACATATATTTTTGTTTTTGCTTGAACATCACCTGTCAATCATCACAAAAATATCACGAGAAAGGGGTGGGAGCAAGGGGCAAACCTACCCGAACACAGCTGGAAATTTAGTACTGAACTGACTAGGGGTGTGCCAAAATATCGATATGGTGATATATCGCGATATTTAGTCCCGCGATCGATTATCGATATGTCTTCATCAAGTATCGATCTTTTATTTACGTTTAAAAACCCTGTAAAACGTTATATTAACCATCCTTTGGTAAGACAATTCCTTGGAGGGTCGATAGGGGGCGCTCGTTGCGAGATTGGCTGTTGCGGGCGGACGAAGAAGAACACACATTCAAACAAAGATGGCGGAGCGGGAAAACAATGACAGGCGACGGCAGTAAGTTAAAAGACGCAGCATTGAAGCTGCATCACCCGGAATTGTGTGAGAAAGCCGTGGCTGTTGCTGGCCTGAAGCCGACACAGCCCGACGCGGATACTTTTTTTCATACGAAGCTACCGCCGTCTTCTGAGAGAGACAGAGCAGCGGCAATAACAAACGGAAAACGGTCTCTGCAGCGCGGTGGAGAACGTGGAATTTGGGTTTTTATTGAATGCAGTAGAGCCACGCTTTGACATTCCCTCTCGGAAATACTGAAAAAAGGATCCCTGTACTGTACGGCCAGACCAGAGCTACGGCTGAGATGGAAACGGAACAAAAGAGAGGCATCCCTGCCCTTAGACCCCCCTTCTCCTCTGACGCTAAAAAGTCTGTGGTTCTCCAGAAAAACATGAACATAAACATACTTCACATGCAGCTTTACCCAAACGTGTTGTTCACAAAGACGTTAACTTTTAGATGCCCTTTACGTTTTTTATGTATTTTATCCCTGGTTATTTATTTTGAAAGCAGTTTATGTCTTAAATAACTTAAAGGAAAATTCCTAGCTACTTGATTTTTAAATCAAGTAGACAATATAATTTGCTCACAGAATTAATATCTGATTTACAGCTATTTTTTCAATTAAGCGATGGCTATGGTTTTGTTTTTAAAAGTTAATACCAATGTGCCTGGCAGCTACTTGACTCATTCATTTTTTATCCTGTTTACAGCAGTTTTGTACTAAATAATGAAACTGCTGTTCATGTTCACTATTGTTTAAACTGAATTTTACAGATATTTCCAAATGAAAATTGTCATTGTTTGTCAAAGACAGAGTATCACTGATTTCAGCAATGTTACACAAAAGTCTGTTATTCATTACACCAAATAATAATAATAATAATTCGTACTTTATTGATCCCTCAATGGGGAAATTCTTCTCCGCATTTGACCCATCCCCTGGGGGAGCGGTGAGCTGCAGAACTGCGCTCGGGAGGCGATAGCGCTAAGGGCCGTGCCTAAGGACCCTCACTGGGTGATTGCTCAGTTGACATGGTAATTGCCCCAGTACTCAGTACCATTGTTTATTCCCCTCCGGGAATCGAACCCTGGATCCCTGCGTGGTAGCCACTCACCTTACCAACTGAGCCACCCAGCCGCTAAATAGGACACAAGTTGTTTATTATCATGGTGTTTAAAAAATAAAAAATAAATGGGGAAATATTTTCCAAAAAGCTGTTTTTAAAAGTTCTTCTTTCTTAAAGTTTGATACATCATGAGTTGTTAGAGACGAGATATATCGATTATCGCATTATCGCCATATCGTGATAGTATCGTTATCGTGAGCAAAGTATCGCGTATCGTATCGTATCGTGAGGTATCCAGTGATTCCCAGCCCTAGAACTGACTGAAAGCTGCCCTACAGACTACAAAACAATGCATTATGGGACATGTGTCCTGATGGTTTTTGTAGTTGAGTGATTAATTAAAATAATTTAAAATACCAATTCATTAAAAAAGGCTACATACATTACAAAACATTAAAATAATCAAAAAATATATAATAACACAGATCACACTAAGGGGGAGAGGAATATTAAAACTAAATTGAATGTTAAGGACAACTCCAACTTCCTGTTGTCCTTCAGCCTTGCTGCAGATTCGCCTTCATCTCACAGCCCCCCCCCCCCGCCTGGTCTCCCCAACAATCCAGGCGAGGTGCCGGTTCATCTCAAGCACGTCTATCGTTGCATTTTCCCCACGTATTTTCAGTGTGTCTAAAACTGATGTTGTTTTTGCTCAAGTGTTTTTGAGTGTGTTTAATGTGTGTTTAATGTTCAAGCTCATTCTCCTCAGCTGACCCGACTCCCGCGGGAGCGGTGTGCTGCCGTAACAGCCGTGCATAAACCGTTTGATGCGCCACCGTAACCGTAACCAAAACTTAACCTTCCTCCGGTTCTGTGCGGCCCAGAGAAAAAGTTCAGCACGGACTGCATGTATTTAGAAAATTACGAGCAAATAGATACGTTCTAAAAAAGAAAGTAAGGAACTCCTTAATGTGGTCCGGGGAGGGAGGGGGCTGTCAGGTTTCCTGTTTTCAAGCCCCCAAGAGTCACATACCCCACTGTGATTGGTTGGTCAGCTCATTAAAACTGGCGGGCTGCAGTAACATTAAACTCTTATATTAAGGCGGGGGCCGCAAAATATCATCTTGGAGACCGCAAATATTCCACGGACCGCGAGTGTGAGACCCCTGCTGTAGTTCTGTCACTGGTACACTAGCCGCAGGTTGGAAGAATGAATCAATAGTTCAGTTGCTCATAGCTCAGACGCACATATCAGGTTGTGATGATATTTGTCTCAGTTTCCTTCCCACAGATGTTAACGCGCGCTCGATTATCTCTAGGCCCCTCCCCCTCCACGCATTTTAGCCACTTACAGTGACTTTCCCTATTCTTCTCACACGCAGTGAACGCCTCACAGACAGGCATCACGCGAGTGTGTGCTCGCATTTCATGAGTATGTGCGCGAGTGTGTGTGTCTGCCTGCGTGCGTGTGCGCTCGCGTCTCATTGATTATTTAATTGATCATTGACGTGCCCCTTCCACGTTTAATGTATAAAAAAAATACGTAGGGTGGGGGAGACAAATTTACTGGTCGCGCATGTGCGACTGGATGTAAAATTCAGTCGCACACTCTCAAATTTTGGTCGCAAAATGCGACCAATTGGTCGCAGTCTGGAGCCCTGAACTACTACCTGTCTAACTAATGAACTAACTATTGTAGGTGTTGTAGATTGACTGTGACTGTGTGAGTGCAGGGCGTCTTGTGTAGGACTACGTGGAAGGAGCGCACACACGTGACGTGTGTTGGGAGTGTGTGTTGATTCTACTGCTCTCTAGCTGTGTGTTGCACAAAAGACTTCCCAAACAAAAAAAATTAGTAAAATTCATGGAAATCTAACAGCGCGCGTTCATGTCTGGTGTTACAGAGTGACTGAGAGCAGTAATATACACCCCCCCCCCAACACAAAATTCTCCGGCGGGTGGCCGTGTCACGCACTTAGGAACGCGGCGCTTGTAATGGAAATGAATAATTACAACACACTAAGTTTGTCGTATTTTCTTGCAAGACATAAACTTCTTTTGTAGAATGAAGATGTGTGTGTTTCTGAAACAGCGCACGTGTTTGTGTGTAAGTAAAGTGCGCACCTGCCAAGTGCAGTGATGCGGTGATGACCTCATCACCACGGTGATGCGGTTATCGTCACAGCCCTAGTGACGTAATCGCTGGAAATGCTTTTTCGAAATTAATATTACGACAATGTTCGCAGGGTGGATGTGACAACACAAATGCAATCCCCTCTTTGCATTTTCGTTTTAATTATGACACAGAATGAGCGGTTTTTAAGTAGAAATGAAAAAGCATTTTGAAATATTGCTTTTTCAGTTTAATTTTGAGTCGTTTGATGCTGTTACATTTTGAACATTAAAAAGTATTTCTGTTAATCCATTTTAATAGTCAAATTAGACATTTCTAGATGAATTTTGCTACACATTTAGCAGATAACTTTTTGAAACTGAAATGTCAAATACCATTTTCATTAACATTTTAATTAAGTGACAGAATAAGCTATGTTGAGGTAGAAAATGAAAAGCATTTTAAAGGATTGCTTTTTCATTTAAATTTTGAGTCAAAAAAATGCAGCTTCATTTTGAAAATGAAGAAGCATTTCTGCTTTTGACTTTTATTTTTAATTATGCTACAGAATCGCTTCCATAGTGTACCAGTACCAGAGTCTAAAGACCCACCATCGGATGATGATGTGGAGTCAGAGGTTGGTGTGGCGAAAAACCACTCACCATTTACGAGTAGACTGGCTGAAAGAATTCAGCTGGCTGAGGTACTATAAGCCAGGGGTCCCCAACCTTTTTCATGCCACAAACCGGTATGACGTCACACAAACTTTCAAGGACCGGTCTTTCAAATTAAGACGGATGATTATTGTAGCAATACTAAGATGATGGAGGATCAAATACATGACAAGACAAACCCTGTGCTTTTATTTTGACATACTTAACAGTTGACATCACACAGGTCTCATCATCCTCTCCCTTTACTGTCTATTAAATGTAGCTTTCTTTTTTGGAAGAGGAAGGCTGACAGCTTCTGTCTCCTGGCTGGTTCTTTTCCACTTGGCAAAGAAACTTTCCAAAGACGTTTTGTTTTTTACTCATTTTGCTAGCTCCTGGGTTTTATTTTAGCAATAACTTATTGCATGACGCCATGGAATGCGTCAAAAATTACATACCAGAGATGCTCACGTTTTCTGCCATGTGAGCTAGTTTTGAGTCGACAATGTCTTAAAGATCTACTTGTGTACATATGTGTATATATATATATATATATATATATATATATATATATATATATATATATACACACACTATTACTACTAGTATACATACTATTAGTAAATGTTTGGCTTTTCCCATCAGGGGTCGCCACAACGAACGAGTTGCATGGTAAAGTTGGCAATGTTTTACGGCAGATGCCCTTCCTGACGCAACCCTCTCAGGGCAACCGGGCTTGGGACCAGCATGGAGGTGGAGAGGGGAGCAGGGAGCAGCCCGGATTTGAACCCTGATCTCTCGAACGGAAGGCGCCGCAAACCAGCATGACCTAAACCGGCTCCCCCACATTATTGTTTATATAATGCTGATTAAAAACTACACAGTGAGATTACACAAAAATTCTTTTGTATTAACACAAGAGGCGTTTTATTACAAAGACAGAAAGCAGCGACTATCATCTGTCATGCTCTATTGTAAATCGTGCAATGCGGGCAGCATGGCATTTCAAAGGCGCTGATGGCTCCGTATGAAGTGCGTGCCACAGCAAAAAAAAAAAAACAGCTTCCTTAATGAGCTCGTATTTATCAGGGGAGAACCACAAAGCTGAAAGCAGGAGGACACACGCGGGGCAGCTTTCATAAACACTCTGGTTGTCCAGAGTGGTTTTCTCCCGGGGACTTGACGTGCTGCGGTCAGAAAGCAACTTTCTGATGACAGACAGAATTTACGCTTTGTGAATTTAAACACGCATGTGCAGTGACGTATGTATTAGAACAGTGTTTTTCAACCAGTGTGCCGCGGCACACTAGTGTGCCGTGGGAGATGGTCAAGTGTGCCGTGGGAAATTGCCCTCATTAACTGATCTAACAACATTTCCCATCTCCATGAAATCAGCTCTTTGTTCATCCAAACAGGCCCCTGATAAAACACAGAGTAGTTAGGAATATAAAAGATCATGAAATTATTTTTTCTTTGTGTTTATTTGATTCTATTAAATACATTTTGATAAGAATGAAGATACAGCGATTTAGCTGCAGCTATACCTGTTAGCTATACCAGTGCCGCCCCTTTAACTGTCTCCACCAATCATTCTTGAAGGCTGAATCACATGTCATCAGTCTGACCAATCAGAAGTGGTTAAAGTCTTCACTTCCTTGTTTAGATTTAACTCAAAAAGTCTCTCAGTTCTAACAAAAATACCAGCTAAAGCTCGTCTTTAGCGGTGTAGCTTCCCACAGAATCCGGTGTCAGACCGTGGAACAAGTGAAAAAAACCATGAAGCTCAGAGAAGCTGGTCTTTCTGAGGTCGGCGGATATATGGCACTACATCTCCCATGATGCATTGGGTTAGAACGACTGTCTTAGCGCACAATGAGCTTCTCCTCTTAACGTCTTTAAACAAGGAACACACATCAAACAGTTTTTGAATCTTTTAACTTAACTTTTAATACAACTTTTAGAAAAAACAGCTGCAACTTCCAGCTTTTTCTGCCACAATTATCATGAAAATGCCCGTGAGATTCCGGAGGGCGGGGGGGGGGGGGGGGGGGGGGGGGGCTGTCGATCAATACAGACTGAGTTTTTTCTTTTTTTTTTTTTTTTTTGGACACTGGTGTGCCGCAGGATTTTTGTCAAGGCTAAAGTGTGCCGTGGCTCAAAAAAGGTTGAAAAACACTGTATTAGAAGATGTCCGATTGGCCGTCCTGCATGTCAATCAAGTCCCGTACTTCTAGGTGAGGATTTGATTGGCTGGTGGATTGTTTAAAAGTACTTTTTTTTTTGTTATTTATCTTTGCTGACCTGTGATCTACCCTCATGTCTTTGAAGATCGACCGGTCGATCACGATCAAGTAATGCAAGTTATTTATTCTTTCTATGCGGCCTGGTACCAATATACGAGATGATCTTCTAAACGTGCTTTTATTAATGTTACGGTTAATGTGAAGCGCCTGTTCGCTCATCATTTTAATTTTAATACGTGTTGTCAGTACTTTTTCTGTTGAAGAACGGAGCCGGAAAGAAGCTAGGGTTAGCAGTATGCTAACACGGGCTAACAACATTAGCTTTGGGTGGACATAGAATCCATGCGGGAAAAGCTGCATAAAAAGCTAAATATGTAGGAATAACATCAGCCTTTATTTTGTCGGGACACGACTGGAAACACAAATCCATGTGATTGTTTGGACAGTTTCTAAGGACTGAGCGACATTTCTGCATGAAAAGCTCACACACCGACCCAAAGCCGCTGTGTGAGCTGACGGTCCGAGTTCTGCCCGAACACACTTCTACAGGGAGACCCGGTTCTCCTGAGTTCGGTAGCTCGTTCACCTAGAGGTGCGAGACAGATCACAGTCCTAAGTCTCCCACACATAGCGCACACATAACAAAGCATCCTCCCTTCCCCTCCAACACAAAGCTGGAAGTCCACTTGACTAATTAAGTGTGGGAGCAGACTACTTCTTTCTATTTTGTTTATTATTTTTGTTAAAGTCACTTCCCTAAGTTTATACTGGATCATTGTGGATGAGTCATTAGCTGGGCAATAAAAGAAATAAAGTAATAAATTAAAACAACGAAAATTTATTATACAATAATTATAATAATGACCCCCCCCCCCCCCCGATACCATCGTACATCCTGATGGTTTACTGCAAACATCGTCAACTGCCAATTTGAGGGACATTGCCCAACCTTACTCATAACTTCATAAATGTCAGCCGCTGCAACGCCAGAAACAAACAGCTGTGCAGAAACAAACAGCTGTGCAGTCATAAACATGTTCAACAGCTCACAGATCCACTTTGTGCTTTTCCCGCTCACGTTTCATCCTCGGACGCGCTCATATCGCTGCGCCTGTCATCTCACCAACAAACAGTTTCACAACAGTTTCATTATCATTTCACAGAGGGAAATGTTGTTTTTGGTTTTATAATTTAAATCTGTCTGCAGATCCATGAGCAGGACCCTGTCTTTGGGTTTGAGCTTGAAATGGAGTTTTGGAAATAGAATCTGTCTGAATGTCTGGAATTGGAGACATGGAGACATCAAAGAGGTTTAGATGGATTTTGGGTTTGACAGAGAAATCTGCTGAAAAGAACTGAACTACAAACTTAGAACCACAGACGACTAAACAGATTGTACTTTTTTATCTGCTAACAATTTTCTCTTTGATCTGTTAAGGTTTCCTGTTTGTCGTTAGCTGGAGGGACTAACTAAGATCATCTGATTTGAAGAATGTTGTGGGCTGCACTGACCAACAATGTCTTCTGTCTTTTCAACTGGAAGGGACAGAAGAGACTCTTCCAGGACACGCTGTTGATGGACTGCATGTTTGGAGAGCTTGAAGCTCAAGATAGAACCGTTGTTGAAGTGAACATACCGATAGTGTGGAGATGAAGATCAGAGTCACACTGACCTGCTGACATGTGAGAGCTGTTCACACTTTGGACATGACTTCTGTCCCTCCTCTTCCTCTGATCTCTGTTCTGTGGGTCTGTCTCTTCATCTGTAGTTGATGTTGATTCTTCATGTTGGTTTCCTTCTTCATCCTGACTATCAGTTACATTTAAGCTCTGCTGATTGTTTAGAACTGCTTCACTGTTCTCATCTTCCTTATTAGTAGGAATCTCCATCAAGGTATCAGTCTCCTGCTTCAGATCAAGATGATCTTCATCCTGACTGATGAAGAGTTCCCCTGGTTCCTCTTTAATCTGTAGAGGTTCTGGTTCTTCCTGTTCCTCTTCAATTTTTGGAGGTTCTGGTTCCTCCGGTTCCACTCTGAAGTTCCTTTGTGGGTTGCAGAGACTGTCCTCTTCAGTCAGCCAATGCTGGGGGAGACCTGCAAAAACAAAAGAAGTTTTTTTTTTTATGTTTTGAGTAAAGTATTGTTAAACGCCAATACAAATTTTACAGTCTCTTTCAGGATATTTGGGGGAGGAGCCCCTGAAGGACCATTGTTTGTGAGGTAAACTTCCTTGTAAGAGTGTCATGAAGTGGTTTAAAAAAAAAAAAAAGGTTCTTCTCTCTGTATCCCAGCTTTACAAAAGGCCCTCCCCCTCCCCCCTACGAGAAGAGCTGTGCCGTTCCATAACCTGCTGAATGGAAATAAATTAATTTTCTTAATCCTTTTAAGAATATGAAATTGCAAATTAAAGTCGTGAGTGTCGTTGTATTGCCCACTCTAGATGCCCTCACCGCCCACCTCTATGCTCCACCACCCGTCACTATCTGCATCTATGCCCTATTGACGTCCTCGCCGCCAGAGTCTAGGTACCACCGCCACTCTTAGCACCCATCTTTGACCAAACCCCACTTCCTGAGCAGCCACTACACACATTTAACCCCTCCTTCTTAACTAACTCAGAAGCACTCATTGATTAAGATACTAACTATGCTGACTATGCTAGCTATGCTAATGTGGCTACAAGTGCAAGCATAGCTATCAGCATCATTAACTGACTCAGAAAAACTCTTTGAAAAATAAAGGAGTAATATGAGTGTGCCCCTTTTGTGAGCTCACCACACGTTCAACTACAACTTAGTAGTTTACAACAGTAGCTTCCCATTGATGCCTGAAAAGTTACGAGTAGGGTTGGGCGATGTTCCTTAAATTGGCAGATGACGATGTTTGCACTAAACCATCGAGATGGATTATGATATATTTTTGCATTATTATAGAATTGTTATTCGTTATTTTACTTTATTACTTTATTTATTTTATTTATTGAAGGGAAGAGGGGATGCTTTGTTACGTGTGGGAGACGTCGGACTGCGATCCGTCCCACAGCTCTACGTGAACAAGCTACCGAACTCAGGAGAACCGGGTGTCCCGCAAAAGTGTGTGTCCAGACAGAGCTTGGACTGCCAACACACTCACAGCAGCTTTGGTGGCGGTATGTGAGCTTTTCAAAGCAGAAATGTCACTCAGTCCTTAGAAAATGTTCCCCAAAGAAAAGCATGAAGCTCAAAGGTCTTCTCTGTTTCTTTGATGAAGGTCACATACCTATGTGGTGGAGCTGCAGCTGTGGTTTCCAGATGACATCCAGCAGTCTGCGCTGACGACAGAGCTCCTGCTCGTACTGGACGATGGTTCCTTCACAGAGTCTGCAGATTTCTTCAGCAGCAGCAGCTAGTCGCTCGCTGATCAACTCTCTCAGAGACTGAAGGGAAGACATGGTTCCTGCTCCGATCTTCAGCTCCAACTCCCACAAACACCGCCGTCCTCTTCACTGCAGCTCCGATCGATCATCTGCTAGTCTCACAATCACAGCAATCCACGTTGTCTTTCCGTTCAACACTTCTTCACTCATTTACGACACTTTGGAAAATGCTGAGAGTTCCACACGAACCACGTATCGTCCTTTCTGTCCAAAAACCTCACAAACGTCCCAACTAAACACCACCGACCTCTCAACACAAGCTAACGCTGCTAGCCTGCTAACAAGCTAACGCTGCTAGCGCCTCGTGATGTTAACTTCCGGGTCACGTGACGAGACTTTGTTTAAAGAGAAACGTCTGTACTGCTTAACTGAACCCCAATAAGGTTAAAAAAGCTTCCGATTTTTTAAAAACAGTTTTAATTCAGGTGATAGTAAAGAAAAAATTCAAAACAGAAAAAAATGCATCGAGGAAACTTGTTTTTGACGCCATCACGCGGTGTCACGTTGCTTTTTTAAACTTTATTGTTCAAAACAAATAGAACAAATAGCTGTGTCTCATTCCAATGTACAGATTTGACAACAAAACGCATCAGAGACTAACTAAACCTGATCACACTTGTTTATTGTATTTCTAAACTACAGTCATGAATAAAGACATTTCTTAAGCAAACAAGTAAACAAAACAAAACAAAAAAAGAAAATTTCAATCAAAAAGATCCTAAAAACTGTTTCTAAAGAGAATAAATACAACTATAAATAAACATTAAACTGTATAGTTAATAAAAAAGACAAGTAATAATTTAGAAATCTTTATTACAGTGAAAAAACAATAGAGACATTTAATTAATTTAATTAAAATTAGATTAGCAATTTTATAAAGTAAATAACTGAGATGTAACATAATGTAAGAAAAGTGAAAAAAATGAAAGATCTTTGGAATCCAAACATTTTTCACCGACAATCTGCAAAGATTTTAACGCTGTTTCTTGTTTCTGTGTCTTCTTCAAAGATTTGTTTAGTAAAAAACTAAGAAAGATTTAAATAAATTCACAGATTTTTTTCAGGTTAAGACAAATAAAACACTTAACATTTTTATTTCCAGCACAGACCAAAAGTTTGGACACACCTTCTCATTCAAAGAGTTTTCTTTATTTTCATGACAATGAAAATTGTAGATTCACACTGAAGGCATCAAAACTATGAATGAACACATGTGGAACTCTATACATAACAAAAAAGTGTGAAACAACTGAGAATATGTCATATTGTAGGTTCTTCATAGTAGCCACCTTTTGCTTTGATTACTGCTTTGCACACTTTTGGCATTCTCTGGATGAGCTTCAAAAATGTGGAGAAATGCAGAAATGTGTGCTGCAGATCCCATGTTTGCCACTAGAGGGCAGCACAGCAGCTTCAGTCTTTGTCATTGTTGCTGTGTGAGCCTGAAGGAGCTTCAAAGTGAACTAGCTGCAGCTTGGTTCAGACAAACCTCCACATTCACACACAGATGTGATCCTGAAGAAGTCTGAACAGAACATTTCAGGAGAACTCTTCAGTCCAGAACATGAGCCTGCATTGTTCCTGAAACTGGGATCAGAGTTCTGCTCTCTGCTCCAACAGAACCACCTTCATGAGCTCCTGGTTTCTTCTGGATCCTCCAACATTCAGACGCTCTCTGACTGAGTTCATGTCTGCACAGAAACCTTCAGGATTCTCTTCTTCCACACGTCTTTCACTCTGAAACTCTCTTCTGAATGTGGATCATCTCAGTCAGACGTTCAGCAGCATCAGAGCCGTGCATGTGCTCCTCCTCATGAGTCCTGAAGCTGCACCGTCAGCTGCAGAGCTTCAGAGCTGCTTCCTTCTCAGACTTTCCACTTTCTTTGGCTCTCTGGCTCTGATGCTGCTGCTGCTGCAGAAAAACCAGCAGCTGCAGAAAAACTCTGCAGAGACTCACAGAGAGAGGATGGAGGCAGCAGATGAAGCTGCTGCAGACTGACAGCTGATGGAACTGAAGCACTTTCTACATTCTAGTTCCAAATGTTCTACAGAATCCATCAGAGGTTGAAAGTGTTCCTCAGTACTGGAGTACTTTAGTTCAGCAGCTCCTCTTTTCCTCTAAGGTGAAGCTTCATGTGGACGACTTCTTCTTCTCTCCTCTTTTCTGGAGCTTGGGCTCCATGCAGTCTGATCAGCTCTGATTTGGGCTTCAGTTGATGTTTGTGATCAGGAACTCTGGATTCTTCTTAGAAGGAGACGTTCTGCCTCTTTAGCAGAGAGCAGAACGTTGATCTGATCTGTTGGAAGCGACTCCATCCTGAAGCTGCACTGCTGAGTTCCTGTCCACCAGGGGGCAGCACTCCTTTAATCCAGCTGCAGGACACCTTGATGTTCTGCAGAATCTGCAGTCGTTCAGACACGCCCTGTTACTGAGGAACACAGACTCATTCAGGAATGTGGTTCTGCTGCAGAACATTCTTCCAGACTAAAGCAGAAAAAACTCCCACAGATCATCTGGAAGATCCACATTCTTTCAGTCAGACTCAGACTCTTGTTCCAAACAGTCTGAATCTTGATGTTTCTGTCAGCAGTAAAGAGGTCAGAGGTCAGAGCAGAGCTTTCAGTCAACATTGTAATCAGAAAATCAAAAAAAAAAAAATCCCAGAGAAACTAGGCATGTTCTCTAAAATTAAAATTTTTATGTTTGCAGATCAACTCCTAAAAGCTGAGGATCTGTTTAAGATCAGAGGAACATTTCTGCTTTGAACAGACGACCACCACGACCATGAAGGCTCCTGCTACAAACTCCAACATTTTGGCTGTGATGCAACAACCTGACAGTTGATCTGACAGCAAAGCATGGATGACGAAGAGAGACAAGAAGGAAAGTCTCTGCAGAGTTGAAAGACGACAGGAACAGAGAACAGACTGGAGGAAGATCAGCAGGTGGAGAAGTAAAACGCCTGAAGATCCTGATCCTTGCAGGGAAAACAGATTTGGATGTTTGTTAAGATCAATTTGACTTCTTTTCTGGACTTTTTCTAAACTTCCTGCATTGATTCAAGTGTCAAACTGCAGTGTTTTTCTGCTCCTCAAATCTTTCTCTCTGTTGGAATCTGTAGAGTTTTTCCTGGAAGCTCTGACAGATCTGGAAAATCCACATTCTTTCAGTTTCCCATCAGCTTTGTGATCAAATCTTCCTCAAACTGCTGTTCTGACTTGTTCCCACTCTGACTTCAATCTGCTTTTTTCTCAGCTTCTGCTTCACTTTTAGGATCTTGTGGATTTGAAACGTTGTGATTCTAACAGACATGGAAAGAAAAGCTTCTCAGCTTCACTGTCAGCCATTTTCCTGAGCTGCATGTGAACAAACTCTCTGTTCCTCTGAGTCTGACTGATGATCAGAAGAAGCTGTTTCCAGGATATAGTCAGGACCCTCCCTTCAGCTCCATCAGAGTTTCTGCTTCAGTGTCAGTAGATGACAGATGAGGGGAGTTCATGCATGTCTGGAAGCAGAAGGTCACATGACCTTCAGTAAGATCAACTATCTGTCAATCTGCAGCTTGAAGCTCTACTCCTCCTCTCAGTGACTATCAGGTTTCTTGTTGAACTTGTTATCTGTCTTTGGTTTCTCTAAACTTCCTGCTGTGTTCATGTGATGTTTTTTCCTTCATCTGCATCTAAAATTCTCAGGTCAGTTTAAAAATATCCTTCAGCTCCTGACAGTCAATTTACCTCCGGCAAGAAGCCCTGCCCTCTTTTTCATGTACACTGTGTTCATGAGCTTTAGATAAAAACTTGATCCAATCCTGATCCTCTGACTGTGGAGCAGTGGGTGTTCACTTGGTGGACAACAGGTTGAGGGTTTGATTCCAGCAAGTAGGGATGGCCCGTTTGACACAGACGCTCCGGCGCCTGTTTCGCCTTTATGAAACAGAGTGGTTTGCCACATTGTTTCGGGGCGTGTGTCAACTAGCGCAGATCACGTGGTTGATGACGTATGAAGCGCCAAATGCATCGTTTGGTCGAACCATGGTTCAGATGTCACTTGTGTTTGAACATTTGGGGGTGCTAGTCTCTCAATACGAAATGAATCCCGATCGTTTCCCGACAAGTTCTATTGTTTCTCCTGTATTGGAATCAGTGTCAGTTCACTGCACTTTACCATGACTCCTTGTAAAAAACGTACTGTGGATCAGGATCGTTTCAACTTGGTTTCTCCTAATAAGACAATACACTATGAATGTTATCTATGAAGAAAATACTTCTACAAATATATAATGGCGAGTACATTCTGTAGTTGTAGAGATAGTTCAGAGGGGAAGTCATGGTGTCTGCATTCAGAGATCCTGGGTTCATGACTGGTGTTTTACTCTTTTTTTTGCATTCATTTTCTTCATGTGATGTTCATTTTGCTGTGTCAAGCACTTCTCACAGAAAACGTAACTCCTTGTGTTGTTTTACTTTGTTTTTTTCAATCATCATTAACAACATTTTTTTATTTTACGTGGTTTCATTATCATTTCCACATTTTAGTGTTACATGGAGCTAAATTGAAGCATATGATATACGACCAGTCCGCCACCAGATGCTACTGTTTTGTGTGGTTTTAAAGCCCTGAATGGGTGGTTCATTTTTCCGGCACAATTACATGAACCCCGAGGGAAGTTTCATGGGGCTTCTATTCCCATCCCTACCAGGAAGGCTCACAGTCTGAATCTGACATTAAAATTCCACTTCAGCTGCTCCACCTGCTGCCCCCCCACCTGTGCTGCCCCGCCTCCATCCAGGTGGACTCTTCCTGGTTGTGAGTCAGTGATCAGTGCTGCAGCTGCGTTGACACGGTGAGGGAGACTCTTCTTCCTCTTCATCTCTTTGCAGAAACTGAAGTGAGTTTGTTTCTGGAACTTTTTCTTCACTAACTTGACTGTTTGTTTCTGAATGTTTGGAGAAGATCTTCTTCTTTCTCTGCAAACTCTCATCACTCTGCTGTTTCCAAAGCTTCATCATTGGTTATTACTGATCAACAACATTTCATTTTTCATTTTTCAATTATTTATTTTATTTATTTTTTAATAACATGGAGGACTCTTCTTCATCAAGTCAAAAACTATCAGCTGATGCTTGTTGTGTTTTTTCTAAACATTTCCTGGAATCAAACTGTGGTTTTCAGCATCAAAGTGGTTCAGATCAGCTGACTGCTGCTTCCTGTCGGAACTTTCCAGAATCCAGAAAGAAGAAAGAGTTTCTGTCAGAAACACAAACTATCATGAAGCTCTGGAGGTCAAAGGTTTCAGTTCTGACTCCAAACTTTCCTGTTCTCCTCCATCTAAACCTGTGTGGAGGTCAAAGTCCATGAGAAAGTCTGTTGGAGCTTTGAGAGGAAGAATTCACGTCTTTCTTTCTTTTCTCCTCATTCTTTGATTTCTGTCTGTTTTTCTTGATGCTTCAGTTTGTTGTTTCTGTGTCAAAGTGACTGAATGGAAATGTTGCTGCTGTAGCTCCATGTCTCCACCTGGTGGAGGGAGAGCAGAAGTGCAGCAGCTGATGGCAGCTTCCTCTGCCTCCCACTGCTGTCTGACTGCATTCACCTGAACCTGAGAGGAAACACAAGAGAAGAGCCAATCAGTGGAGGAGCAGCTGATCTGTTGGTGAAGGAGAATCAGAGCTGATGATGAGGAGGGTTTCCTCTGCAGGTGAAGGTGGAAGGTGTGTGTGAGCTGATGTGGATCCAGTGAATCCAGCAACATGGATCAGTGGGAGGAACCACAGGAGGGAGTCCCTCCCTCTAGAAGCAGAGATGGTAACCATGACAACCAGAGCACAGCTCAGAGGTGAGATGAACATCTCCAACTGTCCATGATCTTCTCCATGTCAGAGCTCAGGACTCACACCAGCAACCTTCATTCTTCACAGGAACCAACCTGGACCTAGATCTGAATCCAGCTGGGGGTCCTTCAGGAGTGACATGTCAAAGGATTTACCTCTTCACTTCAACAACATCCAGTCAGGAGTGGAACAGGAGTGTTGACAAACACTCATTTGTCAGAGTTTTTGGAGGCTGGATTCTAGTTCAGATGATCAACAGTTTTCAGATGAAGGACTTGAGGTCTGGTTCAGTTCTGGATCTCTCTGATCAGACTCACTTGGAGCATCATGTGTGTGATGAGATCTTTTCAGTTGAGTCTTCTGAGAGTCTCTGAGAGACATCAGAGATGTTGGAGAAACTTTAAAGAGAAATGAATCTTTTAAAATTTTCTGATTTGCACAAATGTTTGGACAGAATGGACAATGTTTATTCAAACGTTTCACTGAAAGTCTATCATACATTTAATCTTATAATTAACCGTCGTCGTTCATCCATCGTAATCGATGAGGACCATCAAATGATGCGTAATAACTAGGGGTGTTGGAAAAAATCCTTTTGGCGATATATTGCAACAGTTCATTTGGAGATACTTGTATCGATTCCAAATGCTGTCAGGACGATATTTCTTTAATTATTTCAGAGCGTCGTTCAGGGTCAGACTCTTGTTGTCCACTTCACCCTCCGACCGTTAGTTGGCAGCAGAGCACACAGAGCCTGTTTGAGCAGCTCTACTCTGCACAAAACAACTACAAGATCTCAGCGAGACGCAGCTTGTTGTGTTGTTATGAGACATGCACTACTTACTTACAACACTTTCTGTGCCATGTTTATGCTAGTATCATATCCAGTCGCGGATTGTGGTTCTTTGTAGCGAGCTCATATAAGAACGAGTGAAGTAGAGCAGCGGCGTAGTGGCCAAAGCACGGAGCCTTTGTCAAAATGCAGTCAGCAAAGTGGACCAAAGTTCTGCAGAACCTCACAGAAAGAGATGCTAGTTCAGCAACCTAGTGGACCAGAGTGATGTGTACAACGCTCACATCATCAAAAGCCAGTGAGGTAGAGATGGCCAGTAAAATACCAGTTTAGTTCCACATATGAGAAAATGGAACTGCAGCTGCAGTGCAGATGGTCATATGAATAAAGCATCTTAGCCACATTAAAGCACTCTTCATCATCCTGTCATGTTGCCCCATAATCACACTTTATTGCGTCTGGAAAGAATTGGTGTTTTATTTTTTTCCTTTGTTTTTGAAGCATCATTTAGGCTCCTGACCTGTTTAAAAATACTGAAGAAGATGCATTTAGAAATGTTAAAAACAAACAACACTTTATTTCCTCAATCATACTTTTAGAACCTTATTGGTGAAGTTCTTTTCATTCTATTTTATTTCTTATATTGAAAAAAATGGTTGTAGAATTTGGACTAAGTTGACTGTTCCCTTTAAGAACAAATATTTCTTAATTTATCTAAATAAAAGCACAATGAATTTGCTTGGGTAAAAGCAACTTGTCTGTGAGATACAGTTGCAGTGCTTAGCATTGTGATCATTAAATAAAATAAATGTTACCATTTCTTTTACAATGAAAAGCATATTAGGATTTTTTTTCTAAGTCATGCTCTTTAAAAAAAAAAAAAAAAAAAGAAAATGTGTTCCGGTTCAATATCATATTGTAGGACATGTATCGGGATACGTATTGTATCACCAGACTCTTGCCAATACACCCCCCTAATAATAACTGGTCAAATTGTACATAGAACGTTTTTTCTTTGTTTATGTCAATGAAGTCAACATTAAATTCTTCATTTTCTTCTGGTCTAAATGAGAATCAATAATCCAATTGACTGTAACTGTGATTCATGTGTGAGTCAGAATGAATGTTGGAATCATTGCTGTTCTGAAAACCACAGTATTCATGATGGGTCCAGTCGGATCTGATTGTTGCTGATTCTCCACAGACTGGACCAGCAGAGCTCAGAGACTCCCAGTGGTCCGTCTGTCCAGCAGCATCAAACACAGCTGGACTCCATCTTTCTGGTCTGTACATGAACAACAACTACTTTTCCATCATTCTGTCCACAGTCATCTCCATGCTGCACTTTGGACACCAGTGGACTGTCAGTGTGTCCAGCATGGAGCTGATGTTTGGCTCCATGACTTCACTCTGATTGGCTCATTCATCTGGAATTCTGTTGCAGCTGCTGGAGGACAACATTGTCACTTTTGTCAAGAAGGAGCTGAAGAAGATCCAGAAGCTTCTGAGTCACAGGGAGGATGAGGAGGAGCTGGAGAATGAAGATGAAGAACAGAGGAGCAGCAGAGAGTCACTGATGAAGATCACAGTGAACTTCCTGAGGAGAATGAAGCAGGAGGAGCTGGCTGATGGACTGCAGAGCAGTAAGAGGATTTTTCTGAAGGATTCAGCTGCTGAGAAATGAAAATTTACTGATGTCTGAACACATGGAACCACAGGGATTCAAACCCTCATTCAGGGATGCAGAGAGTTGATTTACTGTTTATTGTCTTCATTCAGAATCTTCTGCAGCAGTTTGTCGACATAAAGTCCAATCTGGTCTGAAGAAGAAGTTCCAGTGTTTGTTTGAGGGGATGGCTGAAGCAGGAAACCCAACCCCTCTGAATGAGATCTACACAGAGCTCTTCATCACAGAGGGAGGAAGAGGAGAGCTGAATGAAGAACATGAGGTCAGACAGATTGAAGCAGCATCCAGGAAAGCAGACAAAACAGAAACAAGCATCAGACAAGAAGAGCTCTTCCAACTCACAGCTGGAAGACCAGAACCAATCAGAACCGTGATGACTAAGGGAGTGGCTGGCATCGGGAAAACACTCTTAACACAGAAGTTCACTCTGGACTGGGCTGAAGGCAAAGCCCACCAGAACCTCCACTTCACATTTCCATTCACTTTCAGAGAGCTTAATGTGCTGAAAGAGGAGAAGTTCAGCTTGGTGGAGCTTGTTCATCACTTCTTCCCTGAAACCAAACAAGCAGGAATCGGCAGCTTTGAAGACTTCCAGGTCCTCTTCATCTTTGATGGTCTGGATGAGTGTCGACTTCCTCTGGAATTCCTCAAGACTCGGATCCTAAATGACCCTAGAAAGTCCACCTCAGTGGCTAATCTGCTGACAAACCTCATCAGGGGGAACCTGCTTCCCTCTGCTCTCCTCTGGATAACCACACGACCTGCAGCAGCCAATCAGATCCCTGCTGAGTGTGTTGACATGGTGACAGAGGTCAGAGGGTTCAATGATCCACAGAAGGAAGAGTACTTCAGGAAGAGGTTCAGAGATGAAGAGCAGGCCAGCAGGATCATCTCCCACATCCAGAGATCCAGAAGCCTCCACATCATGTGCCACATCCCAGTCTTCTGCTGGATCACTGCTACAGTTCTGGAGGATCTGCTGAAGAGCAGAGAGGGAGGAGAGCTGCCCAAGAGCCTGACTGAGATGTACATCCACTTTCTGGTGGTTCAGGCCAAAGTCAAGAAGGTCAAGTATGATGGAGGAGCTGAGACAGATCCTCACTGGAGTCCAGAGAGCAGAAAGATGATGGAGTCTCTGGGAAAACTGGCTTTTGAGCAGCTGCAGAAAGGAAACCTGATCTTCTATGAATCCGACCTGACAGAGTGTGGCATCGATATCAGAGCAGCCTCAGTGTACTCAGGAGTATTCACACAAATCTTTAGAGAGGAGAGAGGCCTGTACCAGGACAAGATCTTCTGCTTCATCCATCTGAGTGTTCAGGAGTTTCTGGCTGCTCTTCATGTCCATCGGACCTTCATCACCTCTGGACTCAACCTCATAGAGGAAGAAACACAGAAAAGGTCTTGGTTTTTAAAACTGTTTATGTTCATCACAACCAGTGGTAATCCTTTTCAGGACTTCTACCAGAGTGCTGTGAAGAAGGCCTTACAGACTCCAAATGGACACCTGGACTTGTTCCTTCGGTTCCTCCTGGGTCTTTCACTGCAGACCAATCAGAGTCTCCTACGAGGTCTGCTGACGCAGACCGGAAGTAGCTCACAGGCCATTGAGGAAACAGTCCAGTTCATCAAGGAGAAGATCAGTGAGGATCTGTCCGCAGAGAAAAGCATCAACCTGTTCCACTGTCTGAATGAACTGAAAGATGGTCCTCCAGTGGAGGAGATCCAACAGTTCCTGAGGTCAGGACGTCTCTGCACAGATAAACTGTCTCCTGCTCAGTGGACTGCTCTGGTCTTCATCTTACTGTCATCAGAAGATCTGGAAGAGTTTGACCTACAGAAATACTCTGCTTCAGAGGAGGCTCTTCTGAAGCTGCTGCCAGTGATCAAAGCCTCCAACAAAGCTCTGTAAGAACTCTCAGGAAAATCACCTTCAGTTAACAAATGAATCTGAGTGGAAACATGAAAGTTTTAATAACTGCTGTCTGTCATTTTCTTCAGACTGAGTGACTGTAATCTATCAGAGAGAAGCTGTGCAGCTCTGTCCTCAGTTCTCAGCTCTCAGTCCTCCAGACTCAGAGTTCTGGACCTGAGTTTCAACAACCTGCAGGATTCAGGAGTGAAGCATCTGTCTGCTGGACTGGAGAGTCCAGACTGTCAACTGGAGACTCTCAGGTTAGGTTTAAATGTTTATTCTCTACAACAAGTTCTGTCTGGTTTTCTCTGTTTCAGGAGAAAGTGTCAGATAGACGTCAGTGCAGAGGAAACAACAGAGGACTGTAGCATAGAAGTAAAAAGAAAAAACAACATTCTGCTTGAGTTCAAATTCCTGTTTTTTCCTAATCTAAAGGTTGAAAATGTTATTCAGTTTTTTTGCAATAGCCTAAACTGGAGAACCTAAGTCCATCCAGGTGATGATATCTGGGAGAAGTTCATGTTCTCTTTGTTCTTTTAAAGAAAACATGAATCTATCCCAGAACTGCAGATTTCAATGGACAAACAGTTGCAGCAGATTTCTGACCCACAGAGCAGCAGCTCCTTATGAACAGATATGAGTAGGTCAAACTGCAGCAGGCTGACAGGTCTTTCCCACCATTCTGGTTTTAGTGATTATTAAAGAAGTGAGTTTGGATCAGAACCAGGTCTTTCATTTCACATAGTCTTTAGGTTAGCTTCCGGTTCTCAGTCCTGTTGCTTCAACAGACACTAAATCTATGCTGGGTTAGAGTGAAGAACCTCTGCGTGTAGTTTATGTTCAAGGCTGGGGGCTAAAGACGAAAGAATGTGTCATGATTTCTACGCTAGGCGGACCCAGATGCTGGAACCCAGAAGGAGGACAGGCGAGTTGCAGGTAAGAAAGGTTTATTTTCTCCAGGGATCGTATAGATCGTGGTGAGATGAGGTCCGGAGCAGTGTAAGGCTGTGGCATGGCTGGAGGTACAAACGTGGTCAGTCTTCCGGTTCTTCAAGACAGCAAGGTATCAGGTCCGTACTGACGTCAATCGTGGGTAGGATTCCTGGGACAGAAGGACAGAATTAGAGCCAGAACTCAATATAAGACAAGATATGCTAGATCTAGACAAGACCAGACTAGTCACCATAATGGGCAACGATCTGGTGTTGATTTGTGTGATGGGTCTCCTTTTAAGCAGCAGAGGTTGATGAGTGGAATGACAACAGCTGGAGGTAATCAGGAGCAGAGTTGAGCAAAGCTGGAGGGGGAGGAGTCTGACAGAGGGACCATGACAGTACCCCCCCTTCAACTACCGCCTCCAGGTGGTCTGAGACGCCGATCCGGGTGGGCACGGTAGAAATCATCAATGAGGGCACGGTCCAGAATGAGGGAGCGGGAGATCTAGGAGCGCTCCTCTGGACCGTAACTCTCCCACTCCACCAGGAATTGATGGCCACGACCCCGGCATTGGACGTCCAGGATGCGGCTGACCGTGTAGGCAGGCGCACCGTCAATGAGCCGGGCGGGTGGTGGGGATGCAGAAGGCGGGCAAAGCGCGCTGTCTTGAACAGGCTTGATCCATGACACGTGGAATGACGGATGAATCTTGAGGGCTGCAGGCAGGCGAAGACGGACACAGGAAGGGTTTATGACCTTCTCGATAGTGTATGGAACAATATAACGGGGAGCGAGCTTACGAGAGGTGGCATGGATCGGAATGTTCCATGAGGACAACCAAACCCTCTGATCTGGCAGGTAAGTAGGGCCCACTACCCTGTGGCGATTGGCAGAATGGCAGTTGCTCTCCTTGGTGCGGAGGAGAGCTGCCCTGGTTTGATGCCAGATGTCCTGGCATCTCTGGAGGTGGTCTTGAACCGAGGGCACTGCCAAGTCCAGTTCTTGCGAACTCAGCAAGGCCTCGAACGGAGACAAATCTGTGGCGGAGGAAGGGTGAGTATTATGTGCGTACTCTGCCCAAACTGCCCAAAGTACCTGGACCAGTCTGTGGAATTACGGTCAGCGAGGCAGTGAAGGGAGACCTCCAGCTCCTCATTGGCGCGCTCAGCCTGCCCGTTAGATTGGGGATGGCAACCAGACGTAAGACTGATGGTGGCGCCCAAGGCCGTACAGAATGCTTGCCAAACTTGAAACACAAACTGAGGGCCCTGGTCTGAGACGATGTCAGAAGGAAGGCTGTGATGTCTAAAAATGTTATGGACCAGAACTTCTGTGGTTTCTGTGGCTGTGGGCAACTGTGGGAGGGGAATGAAATGCAAAAACTTGGAAAAACGGTCAATAACAGTAAGAAGGACCGAGTTACCCTAAGAGACGGGAAGGCCGGTGAAAAAATCGACCGCTATATGGGACCATGGGTGGCTAGGAGTGGACAGAGGATGGAGCAAACCGGATGGTGGACTGTTGGAGTTCTTGGAGCAGGCGCAGGTGGAACAGGCGGCCAAATATTCTTTGATGTCCTTGGCCATGGAAGGCCAAAAGAAGCGTCGTCGGAGGAGATGGAGAGTTCTGGCCACTCCACCATGACAGGCTATACTAGACGCGTGAGCCCATGTTATAGCATCAGACCTGAGGGATTGAGGCACATACAGGGTACCATCAGGAGGATCAGGATGGTCAGTTTCCTCACCTTGGGCCTAAATAACTTTTGTCTTGATGTCCCAGATGAGGGCCCCAATGATTAGGGATGGGTACCGTGCCCCGGTATTGAACCAGCACCAGGGCCACATTACTCAAGACCGCAGTATCGTTAAGATCTGACCTAAACAGTTCTGCTATCGTTACTTGAGAAGTTACTTTTTCTTTTTTTTTGTGTGTCCCACAAGATATAAGCGTTATCTGCCATATTTAACTCACCAAGTCAGTCAATTTTCAGTTAATTAATGATGATATTAATTTCGGTATTCTCGTTGAAGAGGAGAGCTCTGTCTGTCTATTTGTGTGCACGGGGGGCGGGGCTGTTGTTCCGACAGCACGCGCGCAGGCACACAAGACAAGGCAGCGCACACACAGTCAGTGATGATCTCGTAGGGGACATGTGAGCGCCCTAGACTAAGAACTAACGTTTCTGCGTAAAATGTATTAAGTTTGCCTACCATGCTGTTACTTACTACTACGATGACCGTATGTTGCGCTGTTTGTGCAGAACACGCTGGGGCAGCGGGAGGGGGGGGGGTGTTTGCACGCGTAGCAAACAACAAACAGGTAGAGAGGCGGGGCTTAGATTCACAGCTTATGATTCTAGACCCGCGACAAACTAACAGCTGCTTCCTAATACTTAATAATAATTAATAACTAATGATAGTTGTCATCCGTAAAATTAATATCTTTTATTGGGCTTACTGGATTTAAAGAAAAATAAATGGAGTTGGCAAAATAGAAAAGAGTCTGCATCAAAGTGAATCAAAGTTTCCATCATTTAACTTAACTTAACTCAACTCTGGTGTTTGACAGACAGAAAAGTCTATTGAAGGTTGTGGAAAATGGATAAAAGATCAAAGGAAACATCACGCTCATAAAGAATAAAAATAATTAGATTAAATAATTAAATGAATATCCTGTCTGGAACATTCTCATGTATAAAGTAAAATGTTTTGTTAAAAAAAAAAACAATGTTGTTGCATCGTGAGGAACAAAAACACTTATGTTCTTAATTTGCTATTTATTTATTTATTTTTCGTCCTCAAAAAGTATCGATAAGAGTACCGTTAAAATACCGGATCGATAAGCAGTATCGATAAGAGTAGTAGTATTAAAACCTTAACGATACCCATCCCTACCAATGATGCAGGTGGAAGGGAGGATGTTGGTGGTGGCAATGTCCAAGTCTTCTGACCACAGAGGGGGACCCCAGCCCGCCCAATGAGAACGGGCACCACAGCAACAGCACCCCCTACAGGTCAAACTGGTGGTATTTTAAAATAATATCATTTAAATAAGAAGGCCCAAGACCATTAAAACATATGTGAACCATTAAAATAAATTTAAAATCAATCCTGAAACGCACAGGGTGTCATGGTTTGAGTTTGTTTTGTCTTGGTTTTTGCTTTTGTTCTTGTTCTGTCTTGTTTGGTTCTGTTTCCTGTTTTATTTTGAAAGGGTTCCTGTCTTGTCGTGTCTTGAGTTGTACTTCCTTGGTCCCCATCTGCCCTGATTGTGTTCACCTGTGTCTTGTCTGCCCTGTCTGTATATAAGTCTTGTCTCTGCCTTCCTCTGGTGCTGGTCCAATAACGCCATTAATGTCTTTTATGTCTTCCATGTTCCATGTTCCATGTTCCATGTTCCATGTTCCATGTTTCTTGTTCCATGTTTCTTGCCACGCCATGCCACAGTGAGTTTTGTTTTTGTTACCCTGCTTAACAGCGCCTTTTCTTAAGATTAAATTCCCTTGCCCTTGAACCGTGTGCCTCCTGCCTCTGCGTCTGGGTCCTACCGGCTCTCGAGCCTCCCTCATCGTGACAGAATGGACCAGCCTTATTTTCTGGACCCAGCGGAGCGGGACATGCGACTGCTAGAAGCCTACTGCCAAGAAGCAGAGCGGACCAGGACATACTGGGTGTTTGACCAGGCCCAGTTTGCCTCATATGCCTGGAGTGGGAGCCACCTGGACTGTACTGGGAGCCGTCTTGCCCTGAGGGGGGTTGTCAGCACCGTTGAGTTTTGTTTTTGTTACCCTGCTTAGCAGCGCCTTTTGTTAAGATCAAATTCCCTTGCCCTTGAACCGTGTGCCTCCTGCCTCTGCATCTGGGTCCTACCGGCTCTCGAGCCTCCCTCATCGTGACACAGGGAGCCAATGCAGCGATTTTAAAATCGGTGTAATGTGCTCCTGCCCCCTGGTCCTGGTCAGAACTCGTGCCGCAGAGTTCTGCAATAGTTGCAGATTTGAGATATACTTTTTAGGTAAACCAGAGAGCAGGGCATTACAATACTCTAAACGACTAAAAATAAAAGCATGCATCAGCACCTCTGTGCTGGCAAAAGAGAGGAACGGGCGGACTCTGGAAATGTTTTTAAGATGATAAAATCCTGTTTCCAAAACATTTCTGATGTGAGGAATAAAATTCAGCTCAGAGTCAAAAAGAACGCCGAGGTTTCTCACACATTGAGAAGATTTAAAATTCGTAAATTTGGGTAAAATTATCTCTCTCTTGTCTTCAGGACCAATGATTAAAACTTCAGTTTTGTCCTGGTTGAGCTGCTAGAAGTTTTCTGCCATCCACAGCTTTATGTCTAAAATGCAGTTTAAAAGAGTGTTAACAGGTTTAAGGTCATCAGGAGACACAGCGATGTAAAGGTGTGTATCATCAGTATAACTGTGAAAGTCAATGCCGTGTTTCCTGATGGCATCCCCAAGAGGCAACATATACAAGTTAAGAAGCATTGTACTCGAGATTGAACCCTGGGGAACCCCACAACTTATTTCATGGACTCCTGAGGACAGAGTAATCATACTTACAAAAAAGTGTCGATCTGTGAAATAGGAGTGAAACCAGTTAAGAGCAGTTCCTGAGAGGCTGACCCGACTCCTAAGTCTGTCAAGTAAAATCTGGTGATCCACCGTATCAAAGGCGGCACTAAGATCCAGCAGCACCAGAACAGAAAGTTTCTGCGAGTCATAATTATGTCTGAGATAATTTAAAATTTTATTAAAAATTTTCAGTGCTGTGATTTGTCCTAAAACCAGACTGACACTTTTCAAGAACATTATGTTCATTTAAAAAATCATGTGATTGAATAAAAACAAGTTTTTCAATAAGTTTTCCTAAAAATGGTAAGTTGGATACAGGTCTGTAATTGTCCATGATATTGGGGTCCAAGTTACTCTTCTTCAGAGGGGGCCTCACCACCGCCATCTTACAGGCAGAGGGGAAGTCCCCCGTCTGAAGAGAGCAGTTAGCTATGCTTAAAATCTCTTCTGACTCTAAGAATGTATAAAAGGTTTTAAAAAGAGAAGTGGGAATGGGGTCTAAAAGGCAGGTTGTAGTGTTTGCTTGGGAAAAAAACTCTACCAAGTACCTCTGCATCAACCAGGACAAAAGTCTCCAGTGTTTCCTCGGGTAAAGACAATAGCCGCGTTTCCATGGGCAAAAGTAATCGGAAAGAACGCCTGATCGGAAAGAAAATGTGTCATGTAAACGCGGCGTTCGGAATAGTCTGCCCCGGTCAGACTCGTTCGGATCAAACTTTCTTTCCGATCGAGATAGGTGGGTTATACCGATCCTTTATCCGATCGTGGTACATGTAAACGGTCATTCCGATCGTGTGTCACTTCTGCTCTGGTTTACGTCATTCATAGACGGTGTTTCACTGAGAGAAAGCTTTGGAGCGCATACGGGACCAATCAGCTGTTCTGCGGCGGCCTCCTGAAAAGCGCCGCTCCGCTCTCGCCCCGTTGGCTCTCTGCCTCTCTCACCCCTCAGGAAGGCGCTGCCGGGGAGGAGCGCTTCGTGCCCACTGAGGTCTGGACCCGGCACCCGAGCTCTGCGTTCGGGCTCCGGTGCCAGTAGACCGAGTGAACCTCTCTGAGCAGAGCAGGCAGATTTATTGTGTTGGGGGGGGGGGTGTGCTTAGTTACGTGTGCGTTTTGTTGTGTTGTTGTGTGTGAGAATTCGGACTGTGAGCCGACCCGCCGCTCTGGGTTAGCGGCTGCAGGACTCACGAGAACCGAGCAGAGCTCGGCCCGTCAGCTCACACATTTGGGTCGGTGTGTGAGCTTCAAAGCAGTAATGTCGCCCAGTCCTTAGAAACTGTCCAAACAATCACGTGGATTTGTGTTTCCAGTTGTGTCCCGACAAAATAAAGGCTGTTATTCCCAAACATTTGCGTGCAGCCAAGCTAATGTTGTTAGTCTGTGTCTATAGCCTCTCCTAACCCTGGCTTCAAGCTCCCCCTGCACAAAAAAGCACCGACCACACGGATTAAATATAAAACGATGAGCGAATAGACGCTTCATAATATTCATAACATTAATAAAAGCAAGTTTGGAAGATCGTCTCGTATATTACCGAGCTGCTGCATAAATGTATGTGACAGCAAAGGTTTGTTTACAACGGGACACTTCCTTCCGGGAGTTTTTACACTACTGCGCATGCCCAAATGATTTATTCCAAACTAAACTGTGACCCATGGGAACGCTTGTTCTAATCGGAAAAAGGTTTTCTGTGTCCATGTGCACGGGTGAATTTTAACCCGACCATTGATCCGATCAAGATATTTTGCCCATGTAAACGCGGCTAATGCCACTGACCTGAATTACTGTTGTGTACCGGTTGAAGGTTAGATCTAATAGCATTGACTTTACTCCTGAAGTGGTCAGCAAAGTCGGTTTATGTTTCAAGATTTTTGTTTTCATTGAATCAATGGCAAACTTAAGATGATTTTGCTAAGATCAGACTGGTAATACCTCGGAGCTTGTTGAAATAGAAGGCGGGACTGAAGCCGGAAAGCACCACATGCCTCAATGTCGCAGGAGAAAGGCTCAGGTTGGAGACGGAAGTTTTCCGGACTTGGAGCGGAAGCGGAAGTGACGGTGTTACTGGGGGCCGGAAGCATAGCCGTAGCAGCGGGGCTAGTCATTTGACCTGATAAATCCATTAAAGTCTGTGTTAGTCCATCCAGACCTGCTGGGCGGACGCTATTTGAGACAGGGCGTCAGCTTGACGCCCCAGCACGATGCCTTGCTGGCTGACAGCGAAGCGGAGTCCCTCTAGGTCAGCTGGCTCCGGGGATTGGCCAGATAGTTCTGTCATGATTTCTACGCTAGGCGGACCCAGACGCTGGAACCCAGAAGGAGGACAGGTGAGTTGCAGGTAAGAAAGGTTTATTTTCTTCAGGGATAGTATAGATCTTGGCGAGATGAGGTCCGGAGAAGTGTAAGGCTGTGGCATGGCTGGAGGCACAAACGCGGTCACTTTTATGGTTCTTTAAGACGGCAAGGTATGTAATGTAATCTTAAGTGATTCCCCCCCCCCCCCCCCCCCCCCCCCCAGATCCAGTCCAGTCATTAAAGGGTCTTGCCTGATAGCCTTGGCTAGTGCCAGTACAAATATAAGGGGGGACAAGGGGCAGCTCTGTCTGCAACCCCTCTGGACCATAACATTAGCTAACCTTAGTTATAACTGCAGGCAGTGGCTGCTCTTGAACACACTTTTTCTGTCTGATTTCAGATTGATGGACTGCAGTTTGTCAGAGATCAGCTGTAAAGTTCTGGTCTCAGCTCTGAAGAAAAACCCGTCTAATCTGACAGAACTGGACCTGAGCTACAACGACCTGCAAGATTCAGGATTTCTTTATCTGTGTGGTTTTCTGGAGAGTCCAGACTGCAGACTGCAGACTCTGAGGTCAGACTCCATGTTCCAGATCACTCTTGATTCAGATTCAGATGATTCAGTCTCTGCTTGAAGGGCTGCAGCAGAGAAGGACTGGAAGATCATCTCTTGAAAACTGGGATGAAGACTTTCCAGCATCATGCTGCTGAAATTCTCCCATGATTCAGTGCTGTTTGGAGATGAATTGAGCAGAAAGAGGAAGTGGACTTCCTTTTCTGCTGTTGCTGCAGAAACATCAGTTGGTTTGGATGCAGCCACAGGCTGATGTTTGACTTTCACACATCTGGACTTCTTTCCTGAAGCAGCTGCATGTTGTCCTGAATGTTCCTGAATGTTCTTCTTCTCTGCTTCTGCTGGACTCTTCTGATCTGTTGCTGTTGCTTCACATCTTTGGACTTTTTCTAAACTTTCTGATCTTCTTCATCTCTGAACTCTTGAAGTGAAGGATGAAAAACATGAACTTTGTCTTTAAACTCAACTCTTTGATCTGGATTCAGGTTGTGGAACTGCAGTTTGTCAAAGACCAGCTGTGCTGCTCTGGTCTCAGCTCTGAAGTCCAACCCATCTCACCTGACAGAACTGGACCTGAGCTATAACGGCTTTCAGTCTTCAGATGTTCAGCAGCTCCAGGATCTGGTGAAGAGTCCAAACTCCAAACTGCAGACTCTGAGGTCAGTAGAGGGTTGGAGTCAGTCCAGCTGCTTCTAGATGTTTGGTCCTAAAGTTAGTCTGAAAGCAAAGATGCAGAGTTTCCTGTGAAGCTGCAGCTTCTCAGTGAAGCTCTGAGGAGAATGAGGACAGGCTTCAGGACAACGGTCAGCCAATCAGAGCAGCAGAAGCTCCAACAGGTGAAGATGACAGGAAGCTGCTGCTCTGAACAGGACTGAAGCTCCTGCTGCTCTTTCTGCTGCTGTGCTTCATCACTGACTGACAGACCAGGATCAGGAGACACTCCTTCATCTCTGTGATTTTTTTATGATTTTTTTCCCTTTCTTTTACAGATGGGTGGGATCAACTCTTGTCTACTAGATAATCTAATAGAGAGGAGCAGCAGCAGCAGCTGGTCTGCAGAGATGTTGTGACTGGACGGTGTTCCTGGGAGGTGGAGAGCAGAGTGATGGAGGAATCAGAGGAAGTGGAGATGAGTGTCAGAGCTGCAGCAGGAACTGATCTGAGATCAGCTCCACTGTCTCTCTCAGCATCAAGTGGACAGTTATTGTGCTGCATAGATGGAGAAGTGCACTTCCTCTTCTAATTCTAACTTGGAGTGTTGATCTGAAACATGGGTTGGATTCAGATGTTCAGCAGCTCCATGATCTGGAGAAAAACAGACCTGCAGACAAACAGATTCTTTTCTAGATCATCACTTTCTTCTTTGATCTACATTTGATGAACAGATATGAGTTTGGGATAGACTAATCAAAGATTGAGGGAATCATTGATCAGACAGAACATTTCTGGATGGCATAGATCTATGTGTGGGTCAGGGGAAAACACAGTCAGGCGTTGGATCCTGGTTCTGTCTCTGGAACAGGGAAAGAACCAGAACTCTGGATCACAGCTTCATCTGTTCTGGATCCAGAATTATGATTTTTTTTTAACATCAGCTGAGCAAACAGTTCAGAGCTGAGGCCTTCCAGTGGTGGACAGATGTAACTGTTACAGTAAGAGTAACATCTATATTATTATACTTTTTTACTTTACTTTTAAAATTTGTGTGTACATTTCTATTTGGACAGGACAGAAGACGGGGAGAGCTGGGTGAACACTGAAATGACATAAAATTGCTCAGTTGAAAGGGTTTTATCCTCCCCTATCCTTCTGCAGTAATGGATTATTCTGTCAACAGCAACTTAGAGAGAGACTCTTTGGAGAGATTTAAAAAACAACAGCTGTAATCGAGCTGCTATGAAAGAAGGAAAAAGACAAGAAGAAAGAAAGAAATAAGTTTCCACATTTCCAAAAGTAGGAAGACAAAATAGAAAAAAGCAGAACCGAATCAAAGAGAAGATAAAGAAATTCAAGAATGAGAAAAGAGACAGAAAAGGTAAGGAAAGCCAGAGAGAGGGGCGTTCATGTCTGGATGACTTTGTATAGTAAATGTATGAGGGGCCGTATAAGACATTATTTATTCTGAACCATTCACATTCATACATTCTTGCTCTCACATACATATATACTTTCTTTCGCATACATATATTTTCTTACGCATACATATATTCTCTCTTACGCACACATATATTCTCACTTGCACATACATGTATTCTCTCTCTCGCATGCATATATATTACCTTACACATACATACACTGATTGGACGAGAGGCTGCCACCTCCCATTTTGAACAGACGCTAACATGAACTAGCAAGAAGGAGCCACGGGGATCCTGCAGCAGGCCATCGGAACCTTAAGAAATATTTTATCTTCACCTCAAGTGGTCACAAATCTGTCTGCATCTCTAGAGACACAAAGGAATGTCTTAAATACCAATAATGGTAATAGAAGCTCCACCAAAACAGAAATGAGGGAGCTTTTCAGACCAACTCCACCAACCTCCCGCACTTTTACTCCGTGTACAACCACTGGAGGGTGGTTGTACACTGAGCCTTTGCGTGAATTATGGGCGTGAATTATGAATTATGAATTATTTGCGTGAATTATGGGCGAATTATTATTATGATGCAGGACCCCCGTGGCTCCTTCTTGCTAGTTCATGCTAGCGTCTGTTCAAAATGGGAGGTGGCGGCCTCTCGTCCAATCAGAGCACGAGAAATCATCTGTCTTCCTTTTCATGCAAAGTCACTTCCTTTTCATGCATACTCCTCTCTCACATGCACATATATACTTTTCCTCACACGCACATATATACTTTTCCTCACACGCACATATATACTTTTCCTCACACGCACATATATACTCGTCTTTCACATACATATATTCTTTTTTAAGAGTGAAAATGAGAGTGAGAATGTATGTATGTGTAAGGTAATATATATGCATGCGAGAGAGAGAATATATGTATGCGCAAGTGAGAATACATGTATGTGCAAGTGAGAATATATGTATGCGTAAGAGAATATATGTATGCGAAAGAGAATATATGAATGTGAGAGCAAGAATGTATGAATGTGAATGGTTCAGAATAAATAATGTCTTATACGGCCCCTCATATAAATGTTTTCCTTTCCTTTCGTTCTTTAGTAAAACCTGACAAATGACAGAAAAGAAAGAAGACCGTCATTTGTTTCTACTAGAAAGTGAGTGGCTAAGAAATGACAGCATACAATAAATTTAATGTGTTTTTCAAGTCAAAATAATGTTATAAAAATCATTTGTTTATCGTCTAAATCTGATTTCAGTTTTTAGTTTCTGATCCAAACATTTGGATTCTTGAGATTAATGGTTTCTAAAAGTAAAGAAGTTCTTCACCAGACATTTTCCCCTTTAGATCCAGACTTTGATGAAAAATGATGAATACAACAACAGCAGAGGGGCCCCTGGTATTGTTCTCCTGGTGCCCCAAACTGCTAAGTCCACCACTGGGCAGCAGCAGAGCTCGGATTCGCTCATCGGGTCCAGATGACCCTGGAGTTGAACAATCGTTGCAAATGAGCCTCAAAAATAAACCAGAAGAAAATGAGTCTGAACAGAACCAGTTTCTCTGCTTTATTGTTAGAACATTCAGGATATTCAGTAGGAAGTGATGCTGCAAACTGTTTCTCACTGTTTGATCTCAGGGATGTTTTATGAATTTGTTGGAATAATTGTACATAAGTTATCTCATATTTACTCTGACCTTTTGAACTGTTGGTTGTACATGGCTTTTCTATGAGAAATTGGTTCTTAGGAACGAATGACATGACCCAGCGCAGCTGTCCTGCATTTGACCCGGTGACAGGAGATCACATTTGATATGCAGGAGATGAGCTCTGAAACTACAGGGGTCAACAATGAAGCTAATGTTTCTTTTAAGATGTTTGTTTAGATTAGTTTCTTGACCTGTGTGGGCTGCATTGTTTTACCCCTCCCTTTTAGAAGTATCTGTATGCAGGGAAACAGCCTGTTTATCAATAAATACGAGAAGGCAGACCTTTGTAAACTCTGAGCAAACGGAGAATTGCGTATGTCCCTGTCTGCTCTCTCTCAAGAAAAGACTTAAAGTGAGTCCATGTCCTTTCTTCCAGCTGTGTCATGGAGATTTCCCAGTTTTTAACTCCCCAAATCCTGCAGACTGAACGAGGAGCCTGTTAGAGCTGTTCACGTGATCCATGCACACTCCTTGCTGCAGCTTGATTGTTAGAAATGAGGAAATGAGCCAATCAGAGTGGAGTTTAGAAGCTGATGGAATCCAAACAAACATTTGAATGAATAATTTTATTGCAGTGATATTTTCTTCACATAGAAACAAACATCTAAATACATTTGAACCAAAATGACTCAATTACACATTTGAAGACTAGAAATAAAATGAAGACAAATCTGGAAAATCCAAATAGATCAACATCAAATATGGAGTCATGTGTCCAATTTGATTCAATATTAAAAGCTCGCTGTGAAATTCTACATTTACACTGTTGAACAGGAAAACTGAACACAAACTGTTGTCTTTGTCAGTACAAACACTGTATTTTAGCCACAAATACTGCAATATTGGATTGATTCACCACAGAAGACTGAATAAAAACTGCTCTGCACTAATGTGACGCTGATCCTGAGATCTGAATTTCATCAGAAAGGTCCGATCTGGCTCAGACTGTGGTTCTGATGTCCCACAGTGAGAGTCCCTTAATCCTGTCCTCACACAGTTCTGGTTCCAGCTCAGAACAGAGAATGTCTTCTCATGTGGTTGCACCTTCCGAAGCTGTTCCTGCTGCATCTAAATGACGCTTGCTGTTTCCGGGTCTCTGTGACCCAGTTTGAAGACTGACTGTCCTGCATTAACCTGACTGGAAATAATATAAACAAGAGAAAATTAGAGGGTAATTTTGTTATTGTGTCGTTATAACTTCAGTCATTTTTCTCAACCCATTGAAAAACTTCAATTGTGTTCAGCAGGGGCTGTCAATAAAATGTAGCAACAATGATTAAAAGAACTCCCATATTTTTCTGACTAGACCTAAAGAAGACAAATTCAGAATGAAAAAGTCAAACAGTTGAAGACCAACATTCCTCCATCCATCCATCTATTTTCTGAACCTCTGAGTCTAAGCTGCCTCTGTTGGATGAAGGTGCTTCACTCTGGACAGGTGGCAACACACACACAGACACACACACACACACACACACACACCTAGGGGCATTCAGAGGAACCATCAATGTATGAAGCGTGTTTTTGGAGTGTGGGAGGAAACACGGGTGGAATGAACAGACAAACTCCACACAGAAAGGTCACAGCTGGGATTTGAACCTTCTCCCAGAGAGCGCTAACCACTGCTCACCGTGCACGGAGTCTGAACTTCATGAAGGCTTGGTGAGGCTTCTTCTTCTGGGCAAACAGTGAAGCTTTTCCCGCTTAGCGCCCTCTACTGGTTGCAGATTGGAAGCAGCTTGAAGTTGTAATGTGAAACAGCTGAAGGTCAAATCTGCTGTGAAGAAGTTTGGTTTAGTCCAGACGTGTTGGACTTCAAACTGTCATTTCCACCAACAACACCACCAAGAGCTTGTTCAGCTGGACCACAACAACACATGACAACAACACACATGTCTACATATAAGTGACAGTGTGGCAGCACTGCTCACATCACGTCTGACCTTTGACCCCACACTGAAAGTGGCCTCTGGCCTCTGCCGCCACGGCGACTGAGTGGAGCGGCTCCACGGCTGCTGGTGGTGTTCCAGGTGATGGAGGATGTTTTCCAGGTGTCTGCTCCTGCAGAGGTCTGGATGGATCTGAGCTGATCTGAATGTGCTGACAGCCTCTGAGGAGAAGAGGCTGACAGAGGAACCAGGAGCTGAAGGAGGCTAAAGGCCCAGGATCCAGAAGCAGCTGCAGAGAGACCACCACCATCAGGATCAGGATTCCAGAGGGGCGGGGCTCAAAGTGGGAAAAGACTTTTTGCTCCTTGAAAGCAGACGCCCAGAGATGAAGTCACCTGGAGACAACGACTCCTTTCTGATCCCTGGAGCTGAAAGTCATCCAATTGTCATCTGGATGTCAGCAAACTCTAGTCAACATGAGTTTGTTCACTTGATCCCAGACTTGGAAGAATAAAACACTGGAGGCTCTTGATGTCGATGTGCACAATGTGCTGCAGGCAGAATCAACAGGAATCCAGTTGAATCCAGATGTTGGAAACACAGACGTCCTACAGCAGGGCTGCTCCTTCCTGCTCCTGGAGATCTACCACCTGCCTGTTCTCCAGCTCTCCCTGCACTCCTTCCTACTGATCACCTGAACCAGTTGTGTTCATCCAGTCAGAATCTGGAGACATCTGATTGAGCCAATCAGCAGCTAGCAGGGCTTGGATATCTGGAAAACAGGCAGGTTGGTAGATCTCTAGGACCAGGATTGAGCAGCCCTGTCTTCCAGCTTTCATTCCCAGAATGCAACAGTTTGACTGAGAATGAATGTTCTCCTGCTGTTGCTGTGAGGATTCTGCAGGTCCGTTCTTCAGTGGTTCTGGTGGTGTTCTGTCTGTCAGTCACTCCAGGTTCCTGTCAATCATCCACATGTCTTCATGTCTGTTGTCTTCAGTCAGTAGAAGTCTCTGTTTTCAGCTCTACATTGTCAGATCATCAGTTTTTGGTTTCTCCATGGATTTTCTCCTGTTTCTGTTTCTGGATCAAATCTTGCTGTTTCTGCCTCTGAGTCAAGTTTCTGCATTTTGGCTCCTCCCCTTCCTGACAGCTGGATCCAGTGTGACTCCGGTTCTATGTTGGATTCTCTTCTGCATCTGATCCTCTAAACACAGGAAGTTGTTGTGACTGGAAGGATTTGGATCCAGAAAGATGGAGAACCTGAAGGATCCAGAGTGTAAAGAAGGCTAAACCAATCAGAAAACATTCTGTTCAACAGAAACATTTAGTGTCAGACCCCGAATGAGGAAGCTGTGACCTCACCACAAATACTGTTCCTTTATTTTGAAAATCCCCTGCTGTTTTATTTTGTACTTAGTAGCAGCTTCCTGTCCCTGCAGGATCTTCTCTGTGTTGAATTCAGACGTCTGGCTAAAGTCCAAAGTGAATCCTGGACACATTTAGAGCGTTTTTCTGAAACCTGAACATCTGGAGGCTCTGAGTCCAAGCGGAGCTGCAAAGACACGAGCTGCAGCTCAGAAGAAGATGGTTTGATACCAAACTGGGGGGTCTGGAGACACTTTTGGATTCATCTGTAAAGCTGCTTCACACCCAACAGGATTCAAGCGGTGGGCGTGGCCACTTTCAATGTTAAATCAGTGGTACAGACGCCATCTGAGGTCCTGCGCAACATTTGAGCAGTGGGCGTGACCACTTTCAATGTTAAGTCAATGGTCCGGACGCCATCTGAGATCCTGCGGCGCCATTTGAGCAGTGGGCGTGGCCACTTCCAATGTTAAGTCAATGGTCCGGACGCCATCTGAGGTCCTGCGGCGCCATTTGAGCAGTGGGTGTGGCCACTTTCAATGTTAAATCAATGGTACAGGCGCCATCATTAAAGGATTTGTTTTATGGGATGAGTTATTTTTTAATTAATTTTTAAATTATTTATTAAAAAATTTTAATTAGTAATTTTAATTGGACAATAATTAAACCTCTCCGGCAACCCCCACCCCTTTACACCGGTTTGTGGTATAACTCCAAGGGGTTTACTGGTCTGCAGCCACATTAAGGTTGTTCAGCACTGCTTTGAAGGACTTATTTATACATGTTTGAAGCAAATCCGTCCACAGTTTGATTATACTCTGAACGCTGTTATAAAAATAATCTTTAATTGACAAAAGTTTATAGTTCAAAAATCATTTGAGGTTTTCAGCAAACTAACTGTGGAGACCAGGAGCAGGAGTTCCTGTCTGCAGACAGAAGAGGACAAACAACATCCAGAACTCACTAAGACTCTACTTTCAGGGATCATTTCTTTAGTTTGGAGCTAGAGGATTGTGTTTCTACAGAGGTTGGTCTTGCTGTCCATGATGATGAATGAAGATGTTTCCTTCAGAGCAGGAAGCTGGTGAGAAGAGGAAAATCTTCTTCACTGATGAAGACTGTTCAGTGTTTCTGGATGTGACACTGAAGGAGGAAACATTGTCTGAGTGGATTGTTAGTTTGTTGGAACCTGAAATGGATTTTTGTAACAAATCATGAAGTAAAAACACACACAGAATTAATCAGATCAGGTTATTTCTGTCCAGAGGTTATTATTAAACTCTGACACACACACCAAACCTTCATTTCTGCCTCCAGAAAAACCAGCAAACAGACTGAGAGGAAGACACATTCCTCATCTGATGTCATCAGTTCAGATTCATCAACAGAAGCTGACAGTTTCACAGAGAGGACTCAGACTCTGCTGACCTGGGACTGGTGGAAAAAACACAGAAAAGGATCCTTAAGGCCCGTACACATCGGGACAAATATTCGCCTGGCGTTATTCGCCAGTGTTTTTCGCCGCGATTTTTGTGTTCACACCCAGGCGATTTTCGCTGACGACGAGCTGACTGAACATGCAATTTCATTCCCTGACATTAGATGGCACTTAATGTAAAACAGAAATACTCCTGTACACAAGGTGGCACTGCGCAACTTTATGCTTCTTAAAGTTGCTTTTCACTCAGAAGAAGAGAGCCAGTATTTCCGCGCTTGTCAGAATCATACAAAGAAAACGTGAATATTTCAAGCACCAGTAGCTTTAGCTCCAGTTCCAGCAATAAAGAAATTATTGTTCTGTTGAAGGATGAAAGACGCCGGAAAAGACGCAGATTTTGGGTGCATCCCATAGTTACGAGAAGAGAAGAACATGGTGAGTTTTATCGACTGGTACAAGAGCTGAAAATGTTTAATGAGCGTTTTCGGGGATATTTTAGAATGTCCGTCATTATTTCTTTGCGGCAGTGTAGCCGCTACTTGGCGTCTATCTTCTTTGCTGGTATGTGTGCTCAGTTTTGTGTTTGAGCGCCCCCAAGTTGTGTTTTACCGTGACTTCAGAAGCTCCAGACACATGTGCAAAAGCGCCATTCTCATTGGTCGTATAGTTTGTGACGCGGCAAAACCAAAAAAACAAACCCGAGGCGATTTTTAAAAAGTGACGCTTTGACGCCTGGCGTTTATTCACGTCAGTAGGGACACTCTCATTGGCGCCCTTTGTTTAGTGACGAGGTGTTAAACGTCGGCGAATATCGCCGGCGAAATTCGTCCCGGTGTGAACAGGCCTTTGGTGTCAGTGAGGGGAGGGGGGTCACGACTCCCCGTGGAAAACAAGGGAGCAAATGGTAGATGGCGTATACTTATATAGCGCTTTCTGCCTTCTTACGAAGGCCCAAAGCGCTTTACAGTCACAGTCCCATTCACCCATGCACACACACTTTCGGCGGCTCCACTGCCCACCACTGGCGCCAACCTCCCACCAGAGGCAAGGTGGGGTTCAGTGTCTTGCCCAAGGACACTTCGACACATGGGTGTGCAAGGTGGGATTTGAACCTGCAAACTTACGATCATGAGTCGACTGCCCTACCGCTGCACCACAGCCGCCCCCATGAGAGAAAACATCCCTCCAGAAAGCAGCTCCACACTCAGACTGAGTTCACAAAGACTGACAGAACTGAGGTTCTGCCACAACAATTGATAAAAGGGAATATCCCATGATGCACTGGGATTCTTTTCAGTCTTTATGTAGATTTATCAGCCTCTTTTATTTCATGTTTGTGTTTACTTTCTCTTCATTTTTTTTATCTGTAATTTGAAAATCTGGAGTTCAAAATGTTTTTTCTAAGATTCAGGAAGCAACACAGAAATCTGACACATTTTTATGCTGCTGAGAGATGGTAAATGTGTCAGGATGGAGGTCAGACATCTTTGATGATTAAATCAAGGATTTTTTAAAAATGTTTTTGTTGAATTTCTTTGTCGGCGTTCTGTACTCCAGCACTTCTATTTGTCCTTCTTGCTTCACCTCAGAACTGCTGCTCCATATCCTCAGACAATGAAGAAAACTGAATTTTATGTTTATTAAGACAAACCATTATGATCTAAACCAATCAAAGCTGCTGACAGAAATGTTTCCATCCTGCAGGTTTACCTCAGGTTCCTCTCCTCTCTTTCCCTAATTTGCTGAAATTTTCCCTTAATTTGTTTTATTTTAATCAAAAAGTCTGAATTATGATTTTCCAAATGTTTTTCTGTCTCTACATTAAAAAGGTACTGAGTGTAGAAAGAAGAACAGGACATTTATTTCACTTTGGATTGAAGTCAGAATGTGGTGATTTCAGGTTTTTGTTGGGACTTGTTGGGAAGTGTTGAGTCACTTTTCAAAAAACTTTCATCATCTATGTATATTTGTACAAACATGAGCTCTAAAAAGAAAACTGGAGGGATTTTAAGGCAACAGAGAAGACAGGTTTGATGAACTTCTGCTCCCACAGTCGATGCAGCAGAGACAGAAACTGAAGCCTTCATTACATCACAGGCAGAGCAAGGAGGCAAAAACTTCTCATCTCCACTTTTATCTTCTGCTCCATTTTGTTGTTAAGACTCCAAATAAAAGTTTTATTTTGTGTTTTGACAGGGCACAATATTACATTTGAAATAATATCACATATCCGTGAACTTCCTGCTCAGCCAGGTGACTGAGCACATTTTGAAAACATATTTTTTTCAAAACTTTGTTTTTATGTAATGCTTCCCCAAGGCAATAAGAAACATTAAATAAATGTTTTTATTTATATTTTTTATCTTGTTAAAAAATCGTTCTTGTGTCAAAAAACATAAAGAAAATCCTGTCCTGATAAACAGTATGAGTTTATAAAAGCTTGTAGATTACGTACAAAAACTAAACTCTGCAGGACACCGTCTCTCTGCTCTGCTCCATTCTGATCATCCACCTGCAGACCAACAGTCATCAACGTCTTTGTTTTCCTGGTCTGAGCTGGAATCTGGATCTAAACTGGACAGATGAATGGATCTGACATTGCTGCTGTTGTTGTTGTACTGCTAATGTTAGCTTGGGGGGCTGTAAGTCAGAGGGGGAGTTTGTATACAGATGGATTATGGGAAGAAAACGGCCTGAATCTGCACCACCATCCTGCCTCAGACGTGAATTACTGATGAACTTCTGTTGCTCTGGAGAAACGATGTCCTAGAAAATGACAGTTTTTTGTGTCTAAAAACGGCATCATCATCATCATCATCAAAACACCTCTGGGAACAGTTTTAGATCAGAAGATGATTGCAGTGGGATTTCAACATCCCGATCAAGACGCAAAATCAATAAAAATATGTTTTTTCCTCTTTTTATTGCCTTGGTTGAGTAATTCATACAATCAATGTTTTCATGAATGCCGGCAGATAAAAGATTAACTTCTCATCTTCAGATTATGACATCATCACTTTCGGTTGAAACGTCTCTGATCTAACCGTCTGTCTCTGAAGAGAAGAAACCATCACCAATGAGTGGGAAGAGGAGTGTCTCTGTGGGAGAGGAAGCAGAGGGGAATGCAGGGTTGTCATGGTAACCACAATGCCACTGACAGGAAGCGAGACTGCGTAAAACTCAGGCAACAAGTAAAATTAGAATCAGGCTTTGTTTGTGAAGAAAACGTTCAACTTGGATGTGTCTGAGACAGATAAAAGGATGTGAAAGTTTTCAGGTTTTTCAGCCTTTGAGTGAAAGTAGGAAGCACATTTCAGAGGCAGAATCCTCTTCTCCATCTTCTTCTGTAGCTCTTCAAAGTCCTGCTGCAGTGGAAGAACTGGAGAAAGAAATCAGAACTTCCTGTCAACTTCTGGTCTCACGGCTGCAGAGTCTGGATCCCGCCTGAGGCGTGGTCATGAGGGCACAGGCAGACATGTGAGTCTGGTTACATGTTGGGATGTGAGTTGGATAAGAAAAGCATTTAGTTCTGTTTTAGAAACAGATTGTAAATAAACACAAAATCCCTCAGTCTGAATATCACATATGGGCGGAGTCTATAATGGCCTGACACCATGCCTGTGTGTGTGTGGAGCCTTTTATCAGAAATCTCAGATCTCAGGTATTCATGAAGGAAAGGTTTCAAACGCTTATCCTGGAGATCTACATCCTGGAGATCTACATCTCACTTCCTCGTCCTGCCTGCTCTCCAGTTCTACCAGCACTTCCTGCTCCTAATTACCTGGACTGGTGAGTTTATTCAGTCAGGATCAAGAGAGACTTCTTCTGATGATTCAAACCTGGAAAAGAGTTTAGTTTCTCTGATCAGGAAACTGAAAATGAGGACGTCAGCGGAGCAGAAAGAGGAGGAACACCGTCAACAATCATGTTGGAGCTCCAACAGGCATTTCACTGACTCAGCAAAAACATCTGTTTGTTTTTCTTTGTTGTGTCCAGCAGCTGAACAAATGGAAGAAGGTTGTAGGTTCAGTGGACCAAGAGCTGGATCATCTAAAGGAAAACGGGGTCCACACACAACATCTATGTGAGGATTATTATGGAATTACTGGGTACATTTGTCTGAATTATGGGTTAGAGCTGATAAATTCACATGAATAATGATAATTCCTAGAGAAAAGTGACCGTTTCAGCTCTGAGGGCTCTGAAGTCCATCTGAGAAGATCACTAACTCCTCAGTCCTGCTGTCCCTGAAGACCGGCTTCATGTTAAGAATCAGGTTCAGGTTCTGGGCTGGGATTGGATGTGTTGTGGTGGCAGTAAAGCAGGTTCAAACCCGGATCAAAGCAGAATGTGGACAGTGTCAAAGTGTCAGTCAGACTCCCAGACAGAATGTTCCAGATCAGCATTTATTGGTTATTTCTTGATGTTCTTCATCTTTGGGGAAAAGCAGAGCTAGAAAATCAAACAAAGTTCCATCTATCTGCTAATAACTTCAATTCATTCAGTCTTGGACAGTCATGGACAGATTTCTTTGACATCTTTTCTTTTCATATAAATTCAGTCAAACATGTTGATCCTTCATGATTTGGATGAGTTGATATGAACTCGTGTTTTCTGCAGCAGAAACATGTGAAGGAAACCTGCTGTTCCTCAGCTGAGCTTCATCATTCCATCTCAACAGCAGATGAGGAGGATGTGCTGCTGGAAAATCTGCCTCACAGACTCAGTTTGCAGCTTCAGCTTTCAGATTTGACTTCTAGTTTTTGATGTGAAGCATCTCTGGAGAAACCAAATCCCTGTTTTCTCCCTGACAGCTGGGAGGAGATTCTGGAAGCAGGAACGGCTTTGCATCTGGAAAACATCTGGCTTTCTCACCGCAGAAAAGACTAGAAATCTGCACACCACTCTAGAACCATCTAGAACAGTATTATGGGATGTTTCTCAGCTGAATCACTGGGATCCATCTTCATGTTTTGATCAAAGTGATCGTGCCAGAAGAAATCTTTCCTGTTTGAAGGCGTTTCCTTCATGTCAAAATAGGATCACAGATCTCCCATCAGGCCTTGCAGCTCCTGACTTTGTGATGAGTTCCTGCAGAAACTCTTGGAAATCTCATGTTGATTCTCTCCCAGTTGACATCCATGGAGATTTTCACTGCTGTTGTTCAACTGTACGGGTTACGGGCTACGGGCGCGTGGCGTGCCTCTCTGTGGATACAACTATCTTTAAATTACTTAAAAAGTTGATTTTCTCCAAAAAGAGCTGACCATGCCCCCTAAGAAAACCCAGGAATACGAAGACCTCAAAAAGGCTCTTGATGGTATTCAAGAAACACTGATAAGTTTTATGAATCAGGTGTCGGCTAAGCTAACGCCACTCATGGAAATGATGGAGGAGTTCCGAAGATTTCAGGCACAAAATGAGCAACGAGAAAACCGGGTCGACATTCTGGAGAAAAGACTGGACGATGTGGCACAGCAAGTAAGGATGAATAATGTCATTCTCACTGGATTACCGATCAAGCCTCGAACGAAGCTGACACCAGGAGCAAGCACTGCTAATGCTAGCGCTAGTGTAGCTATCAGTGCTAATACGGAGAGAGGTGGTGTGACTCTGGATCAGCAAATACATTCATTTCTCACATCTAAAGGGATTTCCCTGGATCTCAATACCATCGAGACCTGCCACCCGCTCCCCAGGAGAAAGGAGACGGATAAACCAGCGATCCTCATCAGGTTTGTGAATCACAAACACAAGCTAGCTCTGATGAATCAACGTAAAAACCTCAAAGGATCGGCTGTTTATCTGAACGACCATCTGACCAGAAGGAATGCTGAAATCTCCAAACATGCACGGCTTCTGAGGAAGCGTAAGCAGATTGAGAACACTTGGGTTAAAGGCTGCAGGATTTAGCAGGACCACTCGGTCCACCGGACCGGTCCAAGGTTCTGGTTATGAACACCATGAAAGACTTTGAGAAGTGCTTGATTATGGTTGTCTGAAACAACATGGAGTAATAAACCAAAGAGTCAAAAAATTTCAAGAAATATGACACCTGGATTCATCACTTTCTCCTTACGTCTGACGTCACCTGAATTAACAGCAGAGTTCTGACCTGCAGACAACTTGACCTCAACTTTCACCGAGCTGATATCAGCTGAAGAAATATGGACCTGAATCTAATGTCTGCAGACATAACATGGAAGAGACTAGAAACTGTTTTAAACCCAGAAGATCAGCTGTTAATCAGCAGAAGAAGAAATGCCAACCTTGGACAATCGACAGATTATGGACCCTTTTTATTTGCCCTTACAGCATTACCTTATTATATATGTAAAAAATAAAAACATAAAAAAAGTAAAACAAATGATTAATCACTTATTGAAAATGGTTACATTGATCGATGTTTAATGATATTACTTCACTTGCTCCAAAAATGGATAAATTGATTTAAACATCTTTCCTAATGTAACATAATTTTGCACGTTTTTAACTTTTGATACTTGATGAAATTTTTCTATGAAAATTCCTAAAACAGTGTTGTCTATTTTACTGATATAGTATTATGTTCTAATCAGACAAACCAGGAATTTTACAGACAGCTTTGAGTTTGAAGCCTTTTGACACTAAGATGCAGTTCTGCAAATAGCCAGCAGGTGTCTCCCTTATCCCTCCTGCTTCAATGCAGTTAGTGTTGTTGCAGCAGCTGCATCAAAGTGATTCTCTGCATCCAGAGGCTGTCATTCCTCACTTATGGAGTCCTATACTGTTCATAATTAAATAAATAAATTTTTAATTAAATAAATAAATATGACCTCATGCAAATAAACAATCAACCAATAAATTTCTCAAAAATATATACATAAAAATGAAAATTTGGAAAAACCTGCACACTGATTTTAAATTAGCCATTATATTATTCAATATATTTCATTTTGCTTTAAAAACCTGTTCATTATTTTAAAACAGCATTTTAAAATATTCATTTTTAATCATGTTGAATATTATAATAATTCTGACTTTTTTCAGAAGCTCGTATTTCAAAATCAATATTTTCCAAAGTAGCTTTTTTTTAATTTCATGTTGCTGTTTTTCACAATGGCGTATTTATTTCATGAAGAGCTTTTTCAGCAGAATGAGTCTATCTGTCAATCAGTGAAAGTGGGCGGGGTCTAAACGCTCATTGGCTCGTCCATGGAAATCGACTCATATTCCTGGATACCCGCTCAGCGATGTGCCAGTCAGAGAGATGAAATATTTCAGCGATATCTGCACGGCTTTGCTGACATTTGAAGATCAAATAGAGACAAACTATTACAGAGGAGCTCCGGTCGTCCACATCTAAGTCCCCCGTTGAAACACTCCTCATTCACTGAGCTCACATCGTGCCTCATGTCGGCACGATAGGAGGCGAGCTGGCGGACCGACAGTCAGACCAGGCAGCTGCGCAAAGCGGGACAAGCCTGCTCGGCCTCCTGAACCTTATGATATTTTTCTATTTTCATTGAGACAATGATTATAATCAGGTCCTCTGATTTTATTTTTCCCTCCCGGGAAAATGTTGAACATTTCATGCGATGACGTTTCTGACCATGGTCGGAAAACGCAGCAGAGATCCGGGATTGATTGAGCAATTCTGCAGCCAGCCAGGGCTTACTCCAAGAATCAGGCTCTGTACTTTGGAGGAAACCTTTTTTATTGTTACTTTTTCGGGGGACAAGGCAGCAGACCCTTAACTTGCGCTCATACACACACACACACACGCACACACACACACTCTCGCGTTGCCTGGGCGCTCTGCTTTACACGTAATTTAGACGTAGTTTGACTGCAGGAGCTGAAGCAGAGACTCTCTGATGATCTCATGAACTCAAACATGAAAACATTGTTATCATGTAGAACTATTCAAAATAAATAAACCTGATCTTTTAACACTCTGTGTGCATTGTGCAACATTAGCAGTAGCTCCTCCGTTCATGGAACTCCAGTTCATAGAAGTCTTGTGGAACTCCAACAACCATCCAGCCTAACTTAGATCACTACTAGATCTTCATGAGAAGATGAAAATTGCCACCACCAGAATTATGCACACTTGCCCAAAGCCACTTTTATCCGCAAATTTAGAACCAAAACTGCCTAATATATTGTAACACTGTAGGTGTGTTGAGGTGCATGCTCCCCCTAGTGTTGAGGGGTGTGCATTGTGCCGTCACGTTTGCTGAAGCGTCTTCGATCGATGTAGTCAGGGTGCTGCTGCTGATGTCTGAGTAAAGGAGTTGCCAATCACAAAAGAGTCTCCGCCTTGTCTAGTTTGATTGACAGATAGACTCATTCTCCTGAAAAAGCTCTTCATGAAATAAATAAGCCATTGTGAAAAACAGAAACATGAAATAAAAACAAAGCTACTTTGGAAAATATTGATTTTGAAATACGAGCTTCTGAAAAAAGACAGAATTATAATAATATTCAACATGATTAAAAATGAATATTTTAAAATGCTGTTTTAAAATAATGAACAGGTTTTTAAAGCAAAATGAAATACATTGAATAATATAATGGCTTATTTAAAATCTGTGTGCAGGTTTTTCACAATTTTATGATCTTTTTATATATTTATGAGACATTTATTGGTTGATTGTTTATTTGAATGAGGTCATATTTATTTATTTAATTAAGTATATATTTATTTAATTATGAACAGCATAGGACTCCATACTCACTAAGATCCACTCTGTTCATTCATGTCCTCTGGAGAAAACAGGCTTTATGCTCAAAAAGTTTCTACTAGTTTCACACATTCTAGGAAATGAGGAGATTCTACTGGATTTAGATGAAACTTCTTTAAATCTGCAGCTAAAAATTCTGTCAGCATGAAAAAGAACAGAGTTTTACCTACAAAACACAAAAAAAGGAAGTTCAGTCAGAAAACTGTGGAAAACATCAATCAAAGCAAAACTCTGAGTCTTTCAAACTGCATGAGTCAATATTTGATCATCAACAGAACAGAAATGATAGAAAAATGATTTAACTGAGAGACTTTTGTTCACTAACTGAGATCAGACGGGATTTCTGCTCCAAAAACTGACTTTAAAGGACTTGAATTCAAACCAGTGAGTCATATTACCACAGCGTTTGTCCGTGTCTACACTATGAACATTCTGGTCACATGACCATGTTGGAGGTTTCTGAATGAAAGTCTGTGTTTGTTTGTCAATGAGAGTTTCTGGAGAGCAGAAATCAAGTGTAAAACATCTGGAACTAGATTCTTGTGATCCAGAGTTCTGGTTCTGTCCCTGTTCCAGAGATAGAACCAGGATCCAACGCCTGACTGTGTTTTTCCCTGAACCACACATAGATCTATGTCATCCAGAAATGTTATGTCTGATCAATGATTCCCTCAATCCTTGATTGGTCCATCCCAAACTCACATCTGTCCATCAAATGTAGATCAAAGAAGAAAGTGATGATCTAGAAAAGAATCTGTTTGTCTGCAGGTTTGTTTTTCTCCAGATCCTGGAGCTGCTGAACATCTGAATCCAACACATGTTTCAGATCAACACTCCAAGTTAGAATGAGAAGAGGAAGTGCAGTTCTCCATCAGTCCACCGGGGGAGTTGCAGCACAATAACTGTCCACTTGATGCTGAGAGAGACAGTGGAGCTGATCTCAGATCAGTTCCTGCGGCAGCTCTGACACTCATCTCCACTTCCTCTGATTCCTCCATCACTCTGCTCTCCCCCTCCCAGGAACACCGTCCAGTCACAACATCTCTGCAAACCAGCTGCTGCTGCTCCTCTCTGCTCCTCCAGGAGGAACATCAGACAGACAGGCTCTCCCCCTCCCACCTGCAGAGAGAAAGCAGAGAGACAGAGATGAAGGAGTGTCTCCTGATCCTGGTCTGTCAGTCAGTGATGCAGCACAGCAGCAGAAAGAGCAGCAGGAGCTTCAGTCCTGTTCAGAGCAGCAGCTTCCTGTCATCTTCACCTGTTGGAGCTTCTGCTGCTCTGATTGGCTGACTGTTGTCCTGAAGCCTGTCATCATTCTCCTCAGAGCTTCACTGAGAAGCTGCAGCTTCACAGGAAACTCTGCATCTTTGCTCTCAGACTAACTTTCGGACCAAACATCTGGAAGCAGCTGGACTGACTCCAACCCTCTACTGACCTCAGAGTCTGCAGTTTGGAGTTTGGACTCTCCACCAGATCCTGGAGCTGCTGAACATCTGAAGACTGAAGGTTATTCCATGCCACGTCCAGTTGTGTCAGGTGGGACGGGTTGGACTTCAGAGCTGAGACCAGAGCAGCACAGCTGGTCTTTGACAAACTGCACCACATCAACCTGAATCCAGAACAAAGAGTTGAGTTTAAAGATAAAGTTCCTGTTTTTCATCCTTCACTTCTTCTAAAGAGTTCAGAGCTGAAGAAGATCAGAAGGCTTAGAAAAAGTCCAAAGATGTGAAGCAACAGCAGCAGATCAGAAGAGTCCAGCAGAAGCAGAGAAGAAGAACATTCAGGAACATTCAGGACAACATGCAGCTGCTTCAGGAAAGAAGTCCAGATGTGTGAAAGTCAAACATCAGCCTGTGGCTGCATCCAAACCAACTGATGTTTCTGCAGCAACAGCAGAAAAAGTCCACTTCCACTTTCTGCTCAGCTCTTCTCCAAACAGCACTGAATCATGGGAGAATTTCAGCAGCATGATGCTGGAAAATCTTCATCCCAGTTTTCAGGAGATGATCTCCCAGTCCTTCTCTGCTGCAGCCCTTCAAGCAGAGACTTTCAGCTCCAACAGATCAAAGCAGAGAGAAGAAGGAAGTGATGAGGAAGAGTCAGCAGCAAATGTTGGACATTGATCCCTGATCCATAACTTCAGCTCTGAATGAAGAGTCAGAAGCTGCTGGGAGCTTTGATGGATGATGTGATGATGTTTGTGGATGAAAAGGTTATTAAATTCATTTTCACAAAGGAGCCAGCACAATTACAATCTTTTCATTTCTAGAAGGCATTGGAGACAGGATCGTCTGTACCCACTGCTGTGGAATGGGGATGTTTATGTGCTGTGGCCGCCTGTGTGTATGTGTCTAAGAGAGAGGAGAAGAGTGCATGCCACGAGGTAGAGAATGGGGGGATGGGGCAGTGAGGGCGCGCATTCAAGTGGTCTGTTATGGAGGAAGGAGAACGATAATAAAAGAAAGCTTCCCTCAGAATAAATCTTATTGACTCTTAATTAACCTGCTCTGGAGAATCAGGGTCAGAACGGGGAAGTGAACCCTGGAGGAGGATCCGCCTTCTGTCCCTCGCGCTTCTGAACACGGTCAGAAAGGGGGGAAAAAAGTAATTGTGGGAAAGGTTCAACATCACGCTCGGCCATTTCGCTGGAAATATTTTTAAAAACCACGATAAGAGCCCTGGAGTTTCGCTTGAATAGAGCTGACACCCCAAATAATAATCAAATCAGTGACCTCACTTCTCTTCCACTGACTGGTCTAAGCAGCATCGTGCGCCATGGTTGATGTTTATGTTCTCATTCCCGCCTACTTCAACGCAGAATGATTTGTATTAGATTTAGGTATTAGGGTTAGGGTTAGCCATTTGTAGCCAGTGGCACTTTTTGATGTGGGCGATGTGGGTGGTCGACCAGGGCGGCACTTCATTGCGGGCGGCATTTGCCGTGCCCGATGTATAACTCATAATGTGCTTTGCATTCAAAGACGCAGCTTGGAGCTTTTAATTTGAAATGGCTGCGGCTGCCACTTTACGCCTTTATTTTGATACATCAGACTCTTAAGAATGTCTTCATCCCATTTCCTCTTCACACTTACGGTGCAAAAAAAAAAAAAAAAAAAGATGAAATAACTCAGAGTGAAACAACATGAAACAGGCACATGAAAAGGAATTAGGCAGAACAAACACCCGTGCTCAACCCAATTTCGACAAGAGCAGGCAATGGAGATTATTTCCCACAATTCCATGCTCCGACACAGCAGACCCGACACGCACGTGACCACCGCCCTCAGCTGCAAGAAGCTTGCACCCCCACCTCTTTGAGGTAGTCTTTGTAACATAACAAGTCAAAAAACTCGAGAGGGGGGCGAAACTCACCGGTGGTTGAATCCCACTAACAGGTGATTGGGAGTCTTTTTCTATCTAACAATCAACTCTGGGCCGCAGCTGTGCCTCCCGTCACAGAGACGGAGCCGCGTGTGTCAGAGGGAAGGGAAGGGGAGGGGTGGTGGGTGTAGACCATTTTTGATGGATTAAGGTGTTTTGGAGGATTTCTACTGTTGGTGTTGCACAAATTTAGACCAAATTTTTTTGGAGTAACCCCACTGATGAGTTCTATGATTTAGTCTTTAATGTTTTATCAGACCTAAACATATTAATCACAATAAGTTTTTTTTTTAGATCGAATCCCTCTGATATGTTTCACAAAGAAACACACAGGACGTCACACACCAAGAAATCCTTGCTAAAAATGAAGCAGGAGTCCAGCTTTTAAGAAAAAGCTCTGAAAAATGATAAAAGAGCAAAAAAAAAAAACCCCGGAATTATTTGATTTGCTATTTCTTATTATTATTTCCTGGCTTTCTTTGTTTTGTTCTGCAGCATCTTCATATTTGTATAATTTAGACAGAATATATTTCTATGGACAGCAAAATATTACAAGTTATGGTTAAGGATAAGGTTTAACTTGAGCTATTCTGGATTAATGTTCCTGTTTTTATTCATATTCATGTTCAAAAAGTTAAGTTTAAAAGGTTTAAAAGTTTAGCTTTTGTGTGTTCACTAAATATTTATCTTCTTTGGCCCAAAACCTTAAGCGTGTTTTTAACTTAGGCCCCTGTGTGACTGAGTTTGACCCCCCTGTCATACAAGTCTAGAAAATTCATGTATTTTTTTTGTGTAAAATGGCTAAATAGAAGATAGGGAACACAACAGGATGTTGTCAAATTTTGTATGGGTGCGTGTGTGTGTGTGTGGGGGGGGGGGGGGGGCTGGTGGGGTTACTCGCCCAGGGAGTAAGTTAGTGTAGAACTGCCACTGTTTGTAGCGCATCAATGACGTACGGGTCGGATACATGGGGCCTGGCCGTTCAGACGGAGGTTGCATTTCAAAAGATTGGATACGTCTTGGATTCAGGACCACATACCCAAGTGGCCTGGGTCGCATTTGAAAAGATTGGATCTGGGTCGTTTAGACTGTCATGAAAAGATAAGATACAGGTCACATAGGGCCAAAAAAAATCGGAATTGGGTCGTTTCAGCCTGCAGTGTAAACGTAGACTCTGTCACTGTCTGCTCACAAACATCAGCCGCTGGAATCTCAGCTGCATCTGCTGAAACACAGCAGCAGGACTCTGTTGGAGCAAAGACACAAAAAAGCTGATGGCTGATGAGCTGATGGCTGCAAGCAGAACTTTGTGGAGCACAAATGTCAACAGACAGCTTTGAAGCAAGCAGCTGCAGGAAGAAAAGAAGAAGTTCTTCTGCAGATCTTTGAAAAGAAAAAGCAGCTGCTGGAAGAAAAGAAGAAGTTCTTCTGCAGATCTTTGAAGAGAACAAGCAGCTGCAGGAAGAAAAGAAGAAGTTCTTCTGCAGATCTTTGAAGAGAACAAGCAGCTGCTGAAAGAAAAGAAGAAGTTCTTCTGCAGATCTTTGAAGAGAACAAGCAGCTGCAGGAAGACGCTGGTGCAGATCAGAATCTGAACATTTCTGCTCACTGTGGATCAACACAATTTTGTCATCATATTGATCTGAACACAACTGAAAAATGGAGTCTGACCTCAGAGTCTGCAGTCTGCAGTCTGGACTCTCCAGAAAACCACACAGATGAAGAACTCCTGAATCCTGCAGGTTCCAGTTCCCGCTGAGGTCCAGTTCTGTCAGATTGGATGGGTTTTTCTTCAGAGCTGAGACCAGAACTTCACAGCCCATCTTTGAAAAACCGCAGTACTTCAACCTGCAATCAGACAGAAAAGTGTGTTCAGGAGCAGGGATGCAGCTGGAGGTCCAGGAACTCGGTCCATTCAGTCAGGTGGGACCCGCCCTGATGACAGACTGACAGATGACATTTTCACTGTTTGCTCATTTCTTTTGGATTTGAACCCAAAAACATTATCATGAATGAAAATGCAATAGATTAGAAATGACTTGAAATGAAGTTAAAACAGACAAGGAATTGAAATGTCATTGATCATCATGAATTATTCATGACTACATATTTACAATCCAATAGATTTTGCTTTGATTTAAAGCAGGGGTCCCCGAAACTTTTCCAGCAAGGGTCACATGACATTTCCATTCTCTGATTGCGGACCAGAGTCAGTTTGAACAGAAAAAGTGTGACTGTCGCAGGGGTGTCTTAATATAAACATTTTTTGTTTTCCAGAAAGCCACATACAATCAAATATAAATAACCCAATCATATATCAAATAATCCTCTCTGGGTTCTTTAAAAAAAATAAATAATAATAATAATAATCAGCAAACATACAATAACTCTATTTATGAAATCAATATAAACAAAAACAAATGACCCAATCTGGGTTCTTTACACAGTCTGCTAAGCTAACAGTCCACTTTTTAGCTATGAGAGTTTTTCTGCTCAAATTTGCCCTTGCAAGTTATCTTTTTTATAGTTATGATGGGATTTTATTTTCTTTTTTACTTGTCCTGTCCAACAGCTGGGCAGGCAGATGAGAACTGAGGGCCTCTTGTGTTGGACATATTTTAATTTAATAACAGGGGTTATTAATCTTCTCAAACTCAAACTCAAACTTTATTTATTTATATAGCGCCTTTCATTTTGGTTAAAAACACAAAGCGCTTAACATAAAAACAGATAAAACAGTCATAAAAAAATGAAAGTTGTTAAAAACAGAAAACAAAGGACAATCACACAAAGAAGGCACCCCTCCCTCACCACCACCCACCCCCACCCACCCAGTTACCCCAGTAGAACCGTGAACAGAAACAAAGAACTGCAGTTGAAGAAGGTCTGGCTTGGTACTGCTGTGAGGAAACGATATCATGGGGATCCATTCATTCCAAGGCCCAGCCCGACCACAGGGGCCATTACCGCAGCGCCCGCCCAACACAGGGCAGCCCAGGGCCCACTCCATGGCTATTAGACCACAGAGTGGGACCCCAGCCCGCCCAATTAGAACGGGCACCACAGCAACGGCACGCCCTACAGGTCAAGCTGGTGGTGCCCAAGAACGATGGATCCCCAAGAGGAAACACTGGAGTAAAAAACATCAGAATAAAAATGATCATAAAATAACAACAATAAAAATAGGAAAAGATAAAAAATAAAATAAGATATAAGTATCTTAGTAATTAAAAAATAAAATACGTCAGTGATTAAAACATAACCTAAGTATCATTTGTAAAATAACAATAAAAAGAATTGCATATTAGAAACAGAGATAATAATAGTCCTTACAAGAAAATAAATAAATAAATAAATATGTAAATAAACCAAAGGTATGTCTGAATAAACACCTTATGTAATTGAGGCCAAACTTTATTAATTTCAACCATGTTTGAAAATCTTGGGTGTTGGACCGGACGGAAAAGGAAAGAAGGGAAGAAGAGGGAGGGATGTTAGAGAGAGAGAGGGGGGGTAGGAGGGTGATAATAGGAGGGGAGGGGGGATAAGACCATGAGGCAGCATAAAGCAACAACTTTACTGGTTGTTTATCATTACGGTAAGGTTCAAATGTAGTACAAATAGGGCGGGCCTGTCCACACACACTCAAATGTTATAAACACACCTGCTAGCTGAAAAAATGTCCACGTCAACATGTACACAAAACAGATATTGTTCACACGCATACTTATGCCTTAAAACCAACTAGTGTGAAATATTTCATTCATTCTATCACGCAAACTATTAGTGCAAAGGTGAGCTAACACCTGTGCTCAGGTGAGTGTTTATGTTCTTCTAAATGGATGATGGAATGTGAAAAGAAGGAGGGAGAGTGTCCAGCCATCCCCACTCCAAGACCCCCGCTGCAGCAGCAGCGGCAGCCGGAATCCCCCCAACGCCACACGGGAGCAGGCAGGGAACAGCCGCCCCCCCGTGCGACCAAGCCGGCCACCCAGGCCAGGGCCAGCAGGACCGCCGCGAGGCCCCCCAAGCCAGAGAGCAGGGAGACACGCAGGGAAAGAGAGCGCCGCCCCAGCCCAACCAGGGGAGCAGCCCCCCCGCCGCGCCGGGAGAGCCCAACGCAGGGCCCCACCGGAGAAGAACGCCCACAGCCCCAGACGAGCACCCCATCACCACCCAGGAGTTCCGGGCATCCCCCCGCCCCAACCCCAGGTACGAGCCAGGACCCCCCAAGGGAGACCCGCTCACACCTGACCCACGGTTGGTCCAGGGAGGAGCAAGGCAGGGGACCGCCGCCCCCGCCCAGGAGGGGGGCACCCCGGGGAAAAAGGGGGCCCACAAGGGGTGTTGTGGTAAATATGGCACGACCACGACCAGGCTTGGCCACAGTTGGAAATTTGGCGCGGCCCAGTGCTCAGGGGCAAGGACCAGAACCCACCCCCCAGGGACACGAACACCCCCGGCTCAGGTGTAATGTGAACCCCCTCCCCGGGCGGCGAGAGCACCGCCCAGGAAGCTGGCACCCAGGGGACACGGCCGCCGTTGCCAAGGGCCCCGTACCCCCCACCAGGGAAGGGGTAGGGGACAGCTGGTCCTAGGTCCCACCTTCCTTGCAAAATGTGTGTGTGTGTGTATGTGTGTTTGAGAGGGTGAGTGTGTGCCCCCCCCAAGGCGCATCGCAGGCAATACCCCCACCCCCTCACCCTAATATGAGGTTATATGAGGAAGGGGATAAGTTGGGGACAGCTGGTAGACTGTCTCCGGGTGGTCAAACAGCTGTCCCCCAGCCCCCCCCCCAGCACAGGGGCCAGGTCCACCCAGCCCAGGGGCCCAATTCCCGGAGGCGCCGACACCCCAGGCCCAGCACCACCAACCCCACACAGAGAGAGAGGAGCCAGAAAGCGTCGCCCCCCCCCGGAGCAAGTCCAGGCCCCCACCTCCAAACGCCGGCCCTAGAAGAGCTCTGGTCAGGCCTCGACGGGACCGAGGCAGTCAACCGGTCGGGGCAACCGCCGATTGCCTCAGCGGAGACCCCGACCCATCAACCCCCTCCGCCCCGTACCAATAGTGGGCTCCCCCTCCCCCCCCAGAATCCCCCCCCACAGGACAGGGCCGACAAGCCCCCCACTCCACCCCACCCCAGACCCCGCAGCCGAAGTGGATGACGTCCAGAGCAACTGGGGGCCCCAAGAGGGTCGTCCAGTCCTGTCCCAGAGCCAGGGAAGGGCCGATCCCAGCCCCAGGTGTAGATGGGCAGCCCATCCATCGCCGCTGTGCCCCCCCCCCCCCCCCCGAGCAGGGCCCCCCCGCCAACCCCCCCCAGCACAGGCAAAGGGACCATCCCCCCAAGCCAAGCCAGACCACCACTCAATTCAATCACAAGCCGTGATTGAAACCTTAAGCCAGACTGATAGATCGGCACATACCTGCTGCCAGAAAGCCTGGATTTTATTTTCTTTGAATACCGCTACCGTCACTTGGCAGATGAGAAAACCAGCCTTTTTTATGCTGAACAAAAAAATACTTATTTGTCCACCACAGGTCCACCTTGCATTCTGAATCAAATTTTCTCTTCCCTGACATTTGTCATTTTTCCGTTCTGATGGGGGTGGGTCACGTTCATGTTCTATGACTGCGGCAAAGTGAGATTACAGTAAACGCATTTTTAGGTTGGCTGACATTTCAATTCAAATAAGTGTTATTGACGTGAAGAAACAATTCCAGGGATTAAGTTGGGCAGGCCCAGTTTTACATGCTTCCATGAGTCTCGATCACGTGGCCAGGCTAAAAAAAAAATTGTGCAAAAAGAAGAAAGGAAAAATGGTCTCTCCCATGCATCGTTCAGGGGGCCAGGAAAAATGCGTGGGCGCGCCGGGTCCAGCTCCCGGACCAGAGACTGGGGACCTCTGATTTAAAGCTTCGATTTCAAAATTGCCTAATTCAATTGTATTTCTTCATCTTGAATCCTAAATTGTAAAATAGATTTTCAAATTATCACATTGTGGAAAAACAGTTGAAAAAGTCTTTAGCTCTCCTCTGAAAGCAATTCCTGACATCTCTAAACTGTAGAGGGGCCTTGATGAACATGAGGATCCACGGGGTCCAAAATGCCTAAGGCTGCATTTACACTGCAGGTCTTGGTGCCCATATCCGATTTTCTGACTATATCCGAATTTTTTGACGAACCGCTCACATCATCTTTTAAAAGTGACCCGTATCAGATTTTTTGAATTTACACTATACAATGCTGAAACTATCGAACGTAGACGTTCTGAGGACTATGTAGCAGCATCTCCGCATTCCGCAGACCTCCTTTGGACTTTTGTGACTGCGGTTGTCATGGAGGCAACGCAGCGACGAAGGAGGCGTTGCCTTGGGCGCTCCTGAGGGGATAAGTGGGAGAGGAAAAAGGAGGGCTGCTCGGCCGGCTTATGTGCTCTCTCTGAGTTTTGAATGAGGAAGTGTTTGCAGACATTGTGCTGTACTAACAGTTTGATCCAAGTGTTGAACCTTTCCTGCGCGATGAGTTCTCTTTTTCCGACCGTGGTCAGAAACGCACGGGAGATTTTCTCCAGGGCCAAAGGCGGTTTCTGCACAGAGTGGGTTAAGAAACACTCCAGAACAATCTTTTGGGTTAGACACCTTTTTATAATGGTTCTCCGACACTCTCCCACTCCGCGCTCACACCCCCTGTCCCCTGTCCTTACATACACACTCACACACACAGCACGCGCGGTCGCCATCATACACGCCCACATTCCGCAAAGAAATTAACGGCTTCTAGCCTGTTCCAGAGCAACGGTGTCCCGCTTCATTAGTTACCGCTTGCATCCCGACCGGGACCGGACCAGACATAACAGTGGTTTCCGACTACGGTCTGAAGCCTGAGGCTGAAAGGTAACACGCTGACAGCAAAATCAGCACAAAAGCACTTTAATAAGTCATGTGATCTCAGTTGGTGGTGTCCTGAGTTGACGTCACTGACGCAGGACTCGCATATACTGGTGAATATCAGATTTATAACTATTTGTTTTAAAAGGCTGCTAGAAGTTGAAGCTGGGGTAACTATGGTGCACTGGGGCTCTGTCCTCTTTTCTGTCCTCTTTTCTTTTCTCATCTGTCTCTACCCTTCCTCTCTTCTCTATTTTTGATCATCATTTATCATTTAGTTCTCCATGCCTCTGTTTGGTGCAGTACGATTCATGTATTGTCCCTTTTTCCCTCTCCCCTCCTGGGGAGTGGGAGTGCTTCCAGACTCCAGTTGGCCCATCCGCGCTCCTGTTCCTGACTGTGTACCTCGTCTCTGCTCCTGCTCCTACACCTGGCTGTGGTTCCTGTCTCCGGCTCGACTCGCGCCCCTGACTGTCCCCAACCCCGGCTGGATGAAGCTCGTCTGCTGGACTTTAAATATATAGATGTAGAGTTAGATAAGTTAATTCTTCTCTATGAGTTCTGGTAAATCGCCTGTCCGTCCTGGGGGAGGATCCCTCCTTCATGTGGGCACCCCTGAGGTTTCTTCATTTTTTTTCCAGAATCCGGTTTTTGGGGAGTTTTTCCTTACCGCGAAGGGGGTCTAAGGGCAGGGATGCCAGTATAGCTTAGTCAGTTTGTTAGTTTATTTTAGTATTTTCCTATTGACTCTTTGTATTCATGATCCTTTTGAATTCATGTTTTACTTCAAAGCCCATCGAGACGACTGATGATGTGATTTTGGGCTATACAAATAAAATTGAATTGAATTGAATTAAATTTGTCTGCTTACATGGCACACGCAAATGCACGGATCCGATTCCTTTCCAATTTATTTCCACATATGAATGAAGCCTGAATCCGATCTGAGAAAATCGGAATCCATGCGCTTTTGTCCTGCTTACACGTTCACCGGTCATATCCAATCTGTGCCACATGAGAGGAAAATAATCGGAATTGGGTCACTTGAACCATGCAGTGTAAATGCGGCCTAAATGTGGCACGGAAGAAGAGCTGATGATGGTTCTGATTGTAGTCTAAGGCAGTGGTCCCCAACCTTTTTGTCACCGTGGACCGGTACAACGCAAGGCACATTTACCGCAGACCGGTGGGGGGTGGGGGGGGGGGTGTTAAGATGCAACGCAAGACACATTTACCGTGGACCGGGGGTGGTATTATCTCTTTAGTAATAATAATAATAATAATAATAATAATAATAATAATAATAATAATAATAATAATATTCCCCTTGTCAAAGAAGTTTGTTTTTTGCTCATTGTGGTTGTTTGGGTTTCATTTTAGCGGGGTTTATCACCTGATGTTTGGTGTCGCGACTTTGACGTGCATTTAGTGTGACAGATGCAACAAAGTGAATCCGGTCACTTTTCAAAATAAAACGTTTTTTTTGGGGGGAAAAAAACAATAAAATGGAAATTATTTTTTCTTTCTGTGCGTCCCGGTGCCAAAATTTCCCGCGGCCCGGTGCCAAGTGTCCCGGTACCGGTCCGCGGCCCGGTGGTTGGGGTCCACTGGTCTAAGGGTTTCTACTGGTTCCGGGGGTAGTCTAAGGTTTTCATCGGGTTCTGCTGTTAGTCTAAGGGTTTCATCTGGTTCTGTTGTTAGTCTAAGGGTTTCAGCTGGTTCTGATTGTAGTCTAAGGGTTTCTGCTAGTTCTGGGGGTAGTCTAAGGTTTTTAGGTGGTTCTGCTGTTACTTTAAAGTGTGGATGCCATGCTTTGAACAACTTTGTCAAATAAAAAAGCCCTTTAAATGCTGATTCTATTGATACCAATAGTTCGCGTCGAAAAAAATCCGAAGCATATGAATAATAGACATCTTTCGAAGGAATCAGAGATTTGAATTTGCCGCTAAGAGCGCAGGCTGGAAGTGACCCCGATATGACCTGTGACGTCACGAAAGGCATTGACTTCCGTAGTTCCGCTTCGGACAGCAGGTAAACAAAGCAGGTAGTCTTCGTTTCTCTCGTTAATCATCGTTAATTCGTTAATTCTCTGTTAATCATCAACATGCCAAGTCGTTGTGTGGCAGCTGGATGTAGCAATACTTCTAGTGAAAGTGTATCTGTGTATAAATTCCCAAAACAAGAAACGCTGCTGAAACAATGGACAAAACAAGTTCAACGCACGGGGGCGAAACCGAAGCCCTCGAGCAAACCGAACGTACTTTCCTGGAAATAAAGACCTGATCTCTATGGACAAATCGCTTTCCGGATGAAAAAATTGTCTGAAATCGGCGAATTTTAGCTTTATTTTCTATATTTCTCTGCGGATCGCTTCCTCTATGGTCGCGGCTATCTCTCGTCTATCCGGCCTAATTGACCAATGACGGGACGTTTTAGTTGCTTTCGGATGCGTCGCCGGCTCTGATTGGCTCTGTCTGTACCACCTGGTCAGCGTGATGGATCCCCTAGAGACCAAAACTGGCGGGGACACGCTAAACTTTCACAAACAAATCTGAAGAGTTTGCGATCAATAATGTGGGCATCGTCATTATTGAGCGTGGTCACGACCTCAGTTGTGAGAAGACGATTAAAAAAAACAAATTTAAGTGGTCTTGGCTGGAAGACGGTAGCATCACTCTGTGCTTCGCTATCGGTGCTAGCCATGTTGTCTGCCTTTCGTTACGTCACAAACAGGGCGGCGCGAATTTGGCGGAATGCGTGAAGCCGGCGGCCGTCCTCGTTGTTTATATCGCGTTTTTCGCTATTTATTCTTTTTCGAAAAATATTAAAAACAATCGCAACATGAAATAGAGACTATTTACTATATTGTGGCTTATTAAAATAGGCCATGTCACCCACACTTTAAGGGTTTCATCTGGTTCTGTTGTTAGTCTAAGGGTTTCAGCTGGTTCTGTTGTTAGTCTAAGGGTTTCGGCTGGTACTGCTGTAAGTCTAAGGGTTTCAGTTGGTTCTGGTTCTGCTGTCAGTCTAAGGGTTTTAGCTGGTTCTGTAAGTCTAAAGGTTTCAGCTGGTTCTGCTGTTACTTTAAGGGTTTCAGCTGGTTCTGCTGTTAGTCTAAGCAAATTCAGCTGGCTCTGCTGTTAGTCTAAGGGTTTCAGCTGGTACTGCTGGTAGTCTAATGATTTCAGTTGGTTCTGGTTCTGCTGTTAGTCTAAGGGTTTTAGCTGGTTCTGCTGGTAGTCTAAGCAAATTTAGCTGGTTCTGCTGGTAGTCTGAGGGTTTCAGCTGGTTCTGGTTCTGCTATTGGTCTATGGGTTTTTGATGGTTCTGCTGGTAGCCTCAGGGTTTCAGCTGGTTCTGCTGTTAGTCTAAGGGTTTCTGATGGTTCTGCTGGAAGTCTAAGGGATTTAGCTGGTTCTGTTGTTAGTCTATGGCAGGGGTCGGGAACCTTTTTGGCCGAGAGAGCCATAAACGCCACATATTTTTAAATGTAATTTCAAAAGAGCCATACAATAATGTAGTGTCTCTTTCCCACACTGAGGCACGGAGACTTAACCTTTTTTAAGGTTCTTTATTCTGGTCACTGCAGACCGCAACAAACGCCGAGCAATTAATTCAGTAAATCCTGTATCTCTCCCGCTGAGACGAGAGCGCTTCTCCCAACTTTATATCCCCCCCCCCCCCCCCCCCCCCGCTCATGCGCTCCCATTTCCCTTATTCGGCCCATAGCTGAACCCCATTGGTCCAAACTACCTAACAACAGGCTGAGCGACAGAACTGAGAGCCAATCAGATCGCTGCTTGATGCGTTCAATGGTTCAATGAACTCCAGAACTTGTAACGCGGCCGAACAGCCACCCAACTCAGTCTGCGACAATATGTTTACAACTAAATATACAAGTTAATATGTGCATTTGATGTAGTTTCAGCACTTTTAAAGTACAATAAGTCTGTGGATTCTTTTTAATAACATGGTTATGCTGTTGCTAATAAATGATAAGAATTTCTCGTGGTGGTTTTGCTGATGGTCTAGTCTGGTTGATACGTGGTGAGTTTCTGCTTCATGCAGGCGTTGAGACTTTAAACGTGATCGTGGGTCTGAATGTTCTGTAGATGTGACAAAGACTCACATGCAGACGTGGAGACAAACACACACTCACACTGCAGTGTGTGACGGGCAGCGGGTTTTAAGTTTGGAGAATCCCTGCGCGATTCACCTTGCTGCCCCCCCTCTGCTTTCTTCCTCACACGTCCCCGCAACTGTGCGCTCTTTCTCAGAGACGGGAGCGTGCAATTTTAGGCACGGCAATTCACAGGTTTCCATCAAACTCTGTGAAATAATAGATAATAGTAAACTGATAGAGCTGGCGCAGATTTTTCTCTCTAAGCACCGCTACTACTGCGCCCCTCTGGCATCGCATCGCGCCCGAGAAGGACTGGACTAATGAAAAAAAAAAAATGGTATAAATAAAGATTTGTCTGCGAGCCACATGTGACCATCAAAAGAGCCATATATGGCTCGCGAGCCATAGGTTCCCGACCCCTGGTCTATGGGTTTCAGCTGGTTCTGTTGTTAGTCTATGGGTTTCAGCTGGTTCAGTTGTTAGTCTATGGGTGTCAGCTGGTTTTGCTGTTAGTCTAAGGGTTTCAGCTGGTTCTGGTTCTGCTGTTAGTCTAAGGGTTTCAGCCAGTTCTAGTTCTGCTGTTGTTGTAAGGGTTTCAGCTGGTTCTGCTATCAGTCTATGGGTTTCAGCTGGTTCTGCTGTTGGTCTACCGCGGGGGTCGGCAACCCGCGGCTCAGGAGCCGCATGCGCCTCTTTAGCGCTGCCCTGGTGGCTCCCAGGAGCATTTTCAAAAGTGTTTGAACATGTAAAAAGATGGGGGAGAGGAATATATTTCTGTTTTAATATGGTCTCTGTAGGAGAAAAAACAAGACACAAACATTCTTAACGTTTTCCAATGCTGTAAGAATGCGTAGAATAAATATAATAATAATAAAGATTTGCCAGCAAGCAGCAGATGTCCTCCCAGCACCCTACCCGCCAATTTTAACCACACCTTAGACATTTAGGGCCCCTTGGTGAGGAGGGTGAGGGGACATCACTGTGAGTAATCAGGAGATGTCCCCTCAGTGCCCTCCCCGCCAACTGCACCCCCCTTAGTACACACACCTCTCCCCCCTCAAAATATACATTCCAACACACACACACCCTTACAAACACGCATACATGCACACACATTTTGCACGGAAGGTGGGACCTAGGACCATCTGTCCCCTACCCCTTCCCTGGTGGGGGGTACGGGCCCTTAAAAACTGTGGCTGAGTCCCCTGGGTGCCGGTTTCCTGGGCGCGGCGGTGCTCTCTCCGTGCACTGGGCCCCCCCCCCTCCGTGTCCCTTGGGTGTGGCCGAACCTGGTCGGGCCAAGTTTACGACACCCCTAGTGGGCCCCCTTTTTCCCCGGGGTGCTCCCCTCCTGGGCGGGGGCGGCTGGCCCCTGCCTTGCTCCTCCCTGGACCAACCGTGGGCCGTGTGGGTGGCTGCCTGAAGTGCGGAGCGGGTCTCCCTTGGGGGGGTCCTGGCTCGCACCTGGGGTAGGGGCAGGGGGATGCCCGGAACTCCTGGGTGGTGATGGGCTGCTCGTCTGGGGCTGTGGGCGCCCTTCTTGGTCGGGGCCCTGTGTTGGGCTCTCCCGGCGCGGCGGGGGGGCTCTCTTTCCCCCCGTGCCTCCCTGCTCTCTGGCTCTGGGGGCCTCGCGGCAGTCCTGCTGGCCCTGGCCTGGGTGGCGGATGTGATAGCTCGGGGGGGCGGTTGTTCCCTGCCTGCTGCCGTGTGGCGTTGGGGGTTCCGGCTGTGGCGGGGGTCTTGGTGTGGGGATGGTTGGACACTCTCCCTCCTTCTTTTCACATTCCACCGTCCATTTTAGAAAAACATAAACACTTACCTGAGCACAGGTGTTAGCTCACCTTTACACTAATATTTTGCATGATTGAATGACTGAAATATTTCACACTAGTTGGTTTGAAGGCATAAGTGTGCGTGTGTGAACAATATCTGTTTTGTGTACATGTTGACATGTGGACATTTTTTTAGCCAGCAGGTGTGTTTATAACATTTGAGTGTGTGTGGACAGCCCCGCCCTTTTGTACTACATTTGAACCGTACCGTAATGATAAACTTGCTGCTCTATGCTTATTCCCCCTCCCATTATCACCCTCTTACCCACCCCACCCCACCCTCTCTAACATCCCCCTCTCTTCTTCCCTTCTTTCCTTTCCCGTCCGGTCCAACACCAAAGATTTTCAACATGATTGAAATTAATAAAGTTTGGCCTCAACTACAAAAGGGGTTCATTCAGACATACCTTTGGTTTGTCTGAATATTAATAACCACTGCTGTTAAAGTAAAATATGTCCAACACAAGAGGCTGTCAGCTCTCATCTGCCTGCCCAGCTGTTGGACAGGACAAGTTAAAAAGATATATATATATATATATATATATATATATATATATATATATATATATATATATATATATATATATATATATATATTTCAACTGCTGAACATTTTGTTTCCATGGAAACATCTTTGTTGGGGCAACCTTGGTACATCGGTAGGGCGATCGACCCATGATCGTAAAATTGCAGGTTCAATTCCCGCCTTGCACACCCATGTGTCATAATGTCCTTGGGCAAGTAACTGAACCCCACCTTGCCTCTGGTGGGAGGTTGGCGCCAGTGTTCAGCAGCACAGCCATCGTGTGTGTGTGTGCATGCGTGCGTGAGAGAGACTGTAAACCGCTTTGGGTAGAAAAGAGGGTTGAAACGCGCTACATAAGCTATCAACAGTTTTCATCCACTGCAGACACTTTAAAAAATCAAATCTTTTCAATTTGTGGAAAATCCAGAAAATCTTTGAATCCAAACGTTTCAGCTTCAGTGAAGAACTACAAATATAGAAATGAACCAACCAGCAGCTTCAATGTTCTGACCTCAGAGTCTGCAGTCTGCAGTTTGGACTCTCCAGTCCAGAACACAGAACCTTTATGGATAAACCCTCCAGTCTGTTGTTCCTCAGGTCCAGTTCTGTCAGGTGGGACGGACTGGACTTCAGAGCCGAGGCCACAATTTCACAGTGAGTCTCTGAGAGTCCACATCGTTCTGGAAGTCTGTAAAGAGAAAGACAGACAGAAACAGGTAATCTTATGATGAATTCAGGCTGTGATGAAGTTCCAGTTGGACATTTCTCTCTTCATCAGAGCTTCATCTTCCTCGTGAACCAGTCCTCCTCATCAATCTCTCTCAGACCTTCATCTTTCTTTCATCTGCAGCTGGAGGAGAGAAGGTAGAGCTTCATGGAGCTTCATGCTGCCCTCAGTCTGTCAGTGATTTGAGGTCTGAACCCCAAAGTCCACAGTAGAACATCTGGATCACAGAGACTGACAGCTGTCACTCTGACCATGATGATGAAGATGATGATGATGATGATTGAATGTTCAGTTTTTAAATGTTGGTTCTGATCCAGTTTTCTGAGTGTTTTCTGTTTCCGTTTCCAAAATGATGTCTTAATGTTTCATCTCTGAAGCTGTAAACAACAACAGTTCATGTTCTGTTCTGTTGCAGAACTTTGAATCCAGTTTCCTCTTCAGGTCCACGTCTCCCATCATGAACAGATCCACAGCAGCACCAACCTTCAGGCAGAACTTTCCAGAAGGTCTTCTTGGTAGAAAGAGGCTAAAGTGACTGTTTCTATAGTCAAAGAGATTTTCTAAATGTGAGGCCTGTTGCACAAAAGTAGAATCAAGACATCCAGGATAAATAACTAAGCTGAGCTCAATGAAGCCAAAACATGTGCGTCCAGGCTTAATTGGTTGCACAAAGACCAAGCCAGGATGAGCAGACACGGATTTATCAAGCCAGGTGAAACCAATCCTGGATAGGTGCGTGCTCACGGCTCACTCAAACAGACCCCGCCACAGATCACAGATTAACTGATTTACCATGGCAACTAGAGCCGCATACTTTTCCCAGTCGGAAGCACAAATCCTCATGGAGACATACGAGGAGGTTAAAGATATAATTAAGAAGAAAGGAAACACCACCACAGTGATAAAGCACACTCAAAAAAAGGAAATTACCAGCCAATTAAGTTTACGAAAATGTAATTTGTCATTTCAACCAGAAAATTTTATGTTTGTAAATCTTACGTGAATGAATCATGTCGATCGTACATAAAATAATCCATTTAAAAGTTACTAATTTCAATCATGTTTATCCAACATGATACCATTAAATTGGATACATTAGTAATCGCAAGGAATTGTGGGATACCATTTTCTCTGTCTATCTGGGCAGATTGGGGTCTAAGTGTGAGTTTTTGTCCATGGGTTTTATTGTCTAGCTGTATTACTCTGTTTTAACTAGTGATTTAAACTGTCATGCTAATTTTTTGCAGCACCATGAGTCAGAGTGTGGGAGAGGATGATGACCAACCCCCTTGTGCGGCAAAATGGCAATGTACCAATACTAAAGACTGAGTTGGTGGTATTTGAGTACCTGTCTTGTGATGTGGGACTTTGCTGCATAATTCACGTTACTGATGGGAAAATTAAAAGACCCAGTGGTTGTAACTTAGGAAAACATTATCAATGACAGATTTATAAATAAAATTATAGCAAAAAATAAAAATCTAAGTTAGATCGACATAAATTGTGTTGGGTAGTCATACAAAATTCAGTTGATTAAACTTAATTTAATTAGGTGTGACCAATTGAAGTGATTCAATTAAGTTGGATCAACTTCTTTTTTTTAGAGTGAGCAACAATATTAATTTAAAGTTGGGTCCAACTGCAGTATTTAGATTGAATCAACTTAATTTATTAGTTTGAACCTAAGTACATTAAGTAGGACCAATATGATTCATTTTTCTTCAAGTAAAGTTATCTAATCATGTGGAAATCATTTCCATAATTTTTTTATGTTCATTCAAAGTGAACGTTTCTTGAGTGTAGTTTACCTGCTTTGTTTTGTCCTTATTCAATAAAGGAACATAATGTTACACATTGTGTTTCTATATTCATATGGAATGTGAATTTGTTTATATGACAGAGTACTAGGGCCCCACTGAGGAAAAAGGATAAAGTCGTACATTTATGAGGCTGGTTCTTTCTGCCGAAAAGCAACATATTCTTTTGACAGTTTTGATAGTTATGACAATGTGATACTTCGTATTCTGGCACATCAGCATGTCTTCGTTTATGAAACCATACTGAAGTACAGTTTTACGAAATGCCCCACATCTGTCATTTTAACAATTGTCCTCCTTTAAAACAACTGGTTACAATATTATGACTTGTTTTTTGTTTCCCTCTGTGGCCCTAATATTCTATCATTTTATATATAGCCTTATAGTCTATGGGAAACTGTAAATTATCTAATGATAGCAACATCATCTAAAACTCATTATTTATCCAAAATGATTGAAATTAATGATCACAAACATTTGAATAATGACAGTGGGTCTAGTTATATGTGATAACAATGTATAGTGAGCAGTGAAATAACTATTGGTTTCCATTTGTGGCGACTGCTGACTGACATTAGGGATGGGATTAAATAGATCCTGGAATTTAGCCTGGTCTGGAGCAGGCTAGCTCCTCAGAATAAATCTCCATGGTAACTTATACCATAACATATCCTCCTGGCCCCTATCCAGCTTTAGTGCAACCGGATTGGGGATCAATTGAGCCAGGATCAACCAAGATATCCTGGCTTAATCCCTTATCCTACTTTTGTGAAACAAGCCCCTGGACTTGATGCTTTCTTGATGCTGTTTATGTTTTCATGGAAACGCCACATTCTGGGGGCGGGATCTGTTACCAGCTGACTAATATCAAATTTTTTCTTCACTTCTCTGCTCCTCTGAACTCTCTGTGGAATGATGAATCAGCATTATTGTTCTCTGCAGACGGCAGAGCCATTTTCAAAAACATCTGCATTTTCTCCTGTCTGGTCCTAAAGACGAGCTTCTTCCAGCTATGAGAAACCTGTTTCCATGACAACATCTCCTGCAGGACCAGCTGGAGCATGATTGTGAACTTGAGTGCAGTCAGTGACTAACATGCAGCTCTCTGTGCTGACGGATCCATGAACAACTGTCTCCCTGTCTCTGCAGCTGCATGGGGTGGAAGTATCATGGTCTGCCTCTGGTAATGACCTTCAGAAACAGCCACAGTCTGTGTGTTCCTGAACTCCAGTCCTCAGGTCCACCATCTTGAAGGCTTTGTTCTGCTTCTCTGCATAAACACACCTGCCTCCAGTGACTCATTATCCGGCCTCTGTAGAACTCCATGAGCTCAGTCAGGTGTGTTTCAGCAGGTTTGATTTTGATTTGATTTGAAATGGTTTATTTCAAGCAATTAAGTAGAAACAATACACAAAAGCAATATAATCTTCAGTTATACATTCATATAGTAACTTATCAAACTTAGGATAATTAGACATATAAATAAATATTGCTTGAAAGGGAGTGGAAGGAAGCGAACTTATATAATTCCACCCCGTTATACTATAACCATTTTATTACATGATTTATCAATATCCGGTTCCTAGCTTTTATCAGACCGAATTAAGTATCATAAAGTATCATAAAGTATCAATAAAGCACATGACAAGGATGAATTACTTAATTATTATGTAAAAATAACTATTTTAGAAATCAACATGACAAATGCAGATCAGTCATCTAAAATATATGCAGATTGTGTTATTTTAAGTCATTCATATGATTAAAAAATAATACTATATCAGTAAAATACCCAACACTGTTTCAGAGATTTTCATAGCAAAATTTCATCAAGTATCAAAAGTTAAAAACGTACAAAATTATGCTACATTAGGAAAGATTTTTGAATCAATTTATCAATTTTTTGAAGTGAAGTAATATCATTAAACATCGATCAATTTAATAATTTTCAATAATTGATTAATCATTTGTTTTACTTTCTTATATATTTTTTGCATTTTTGTATTTTTGTATTTTTTTTTTTAATATAATAAGGTAATGCTGTAAGGGAAAATAAAAAGGGTCCATAATCTGTCGATTGTCCAAGGTTGGCATTTCTTCTTCTGCTGAAAAAACAGATGTCCTTCTGGGTTCAAAACAGTTTCTAGTCTCTTCCATGTTATGTCTGCAGACATTAGATTCAGGTCCATATCCTTCTTCAGCTGATATCAGCTCGGTGAAAGTTGAGGTCAAGTTGTCTGCAGGTCAGAACTCTGCTGTTATTCAGGTGACGTCAGACAGATGGAGAAAGTGATGAGTCCAGGTGTCATATTTCTTGAAATTATTTGACTCTTTGGTTTATTACTCCATGTTGTTTCAGACAACCGTAAACAAGCACTTCTCAAGGTCTTTCATGGTGTTCACAACCAGAACCTTGGACTGGTCCGGTGGACCGAGTGGTTTGACATAAATCCTGCAGCCTTTAACCCAAGTGTTCTCAGTCTGCTTCTGCTTCCTCAGAAGCCGTGCATGTTTGGAGATTTCAGCATTCCTTCTGGTCAGATGGTCGTTCAGATAAACAGCCGATCCTTTGAGGTTTTTACGTTGATTCATCAGAGCTCGCTTGTGTTTGTGATTCACAAACCTGATGAGGATCGCTGGTTTATCCGTCTCCTTTCTCCTGGGGAGCAGGTGGCAGGTCTCGATGATATTGAGATCCAGGGAAATCCCTTTAGATGTGAGAAATGAATGTATTTGCTGATCAAGAGACTTTTCACCGCGCTCCGTATCAGCACTGCTAGCTATGCTAGCGCTAGCATTGCTAGCTCCTGTGTTCAGCTTCGCTCCAGGTTTGATTGGTAATCCAGTGAGAATGACATTATTCATCCTTACTTGCTGTTCCACATCGTCCAGTCGTTTCTCCAGAATGCCGACCCGGTTTTCTCGTTGCTCGTTTTGAGCCCGAAATCTTCAGAACTCCTCCATCATTTCCATGAGTGGCGTTAGCTTAGCCGACTCCTGATCCAAGCAGGTAAGATGGAAACCATGCAGGTTGGTGGTTCTGGGGACTGAAGCTCAGAAAGCCTGTTCTAAACCTCTCTGTCATTCCTGCCTCCCAGCTTCTTTATTACCTTCATTCCCCTCAGAACATGCAGCTCAACATTCAGGCTTTTATTTTTTATGGTATGAACTCAAAGATGTGAAACATTTTCCAAATACAAAAAATAACCAGTTCACTGAAATATTGTTCACAAATATGTCTAAATCGGTGATAGTGAGCACTTCTCCTTTGCCAAGACAATCCATCCCACCTCACAGGTGTGCCATATCAAGATACTGATTAGACAGCATGATTATTGCACAGGTGTGCCTTAGACTGGCCACAAGAAAAGGCGACTCTGAAATCTTCAGTTGTATCACACAGCACAAAGCCACACTTGTCGCAAGTTTTGAGGGAGCATGCTGATAGCAGGAATGTCCACCAGAGCTGTTGCTAGGGAATTGAATGTCCATTTCTCCACCATAAGCCGTCTCCAAAGGCGTTTCCGAGAATTTAGCAGCACATCCAACCGCCTCACTACCGCAGACTACGTGTAACCACACTAGCCCAAGACCTCCACATCCAGCATGTTCACCTCCAAGATCGTCTGAGACCAGCCACTCCGACAGCTGCTGAAACAATCGGTTTGCATAACCACAGAATTTCTGCACAAACTGTCAGAAACTGTCTCAGGGAAGCTCATCTGCATGCTCATCGTCCTCATCGAGGTCTCGACCTCACTCCAGTTCGTCGTCGTAACCGACTTGTGGGCAAATGCTCACATGCGATGGCGTCTGGCACATTGAAGAGATGTTCTCTTCACGGATGAATCCCGGTTTACACTGTTCAGGGCAGATGGCAGACAACGTGTGTGGCGTCGTGTGGGTGAGCGGTTTTCTGATGTCAATGTTGTGGATTGAGTAGCCCATGGTGGTGGTGGGGTTAAGGTATGGGCAGGCATATGTTGTAAGCAAAAAACACAGAGGCATTTCATTGATGGCATTTTGAATGCACAGAGATACCGTGACGAGATCCTGGGGCCCATTGTTGTGCCGTACATCCAACAAGATCACCTCATGTTGCAGCATGATAATTCAACTTCGCCCAGCCATTAAAGAAGAGTGGACCAACATTTCACAGGCCACAATAGACAACCTGATCAACTCTATGCGAAGGAGATGTGTTGCACTTCATGAGGCAAATGGTGGTCACACCAGATACTGACTGGTTGTCTGAGTCCCCTGACCCCCTCAATAAAACAAAACTGAAGATATAAGGGTGGCCTTTTCTTGTGGCCAGTTTAAAGCACACCTGTGCAATAATCATGCTGTCTAATCAGCATCTTGATATGGCACACCTGTGAGGTGGGATGGATTGTCTTGGCAAAGGAGAAGTGCTCACTATAACAGATTTAGACAGATTTGTGAACAATATTTCAGAGAACTGGTTATTTTGTGTAATTTGGAAAATGTTTCACATCTTTGAGTTTATACCATTAAAAAATGGGAGCAATAACAAAAGTGTTGCGTATATATTTTTGGTCAGTGTAGAATGACTGACATTGTGGAAATGAAGACATCCTTTCATTCTGGACCATCTGCTTTTTGTGCAAACCTTTCAGAAGGTTCTGGATTGAATTTCAGTTGGACTAATGTGATCCTTCTTTGCTCTTTAGCTAAAAGATCATATGAGTGTTAAAATCAAACTGATTTTCTTCTTTCATGTTTTTATTTCTAATCATTTTCAAACCTTTCATTCTTTGTAAACCAATCTGAACACTGATCTGATTTATCATCACAATTACTTCTGGACTCACCTGAACTTTCTGCAGTTCCTCACAGCTGGGATCAGTCTCCGTCTACCCTCAGGTGATGTCTTGTACTGGTTCAGGTCCATCTCATCCAGAACCTCCTCTGACATCTGCACAGTGTAGGCCAGAGCTGAGCAGTGAATCTCTGAGAGTTCCTTCTCTATTTTTTTCTTTGACTTCAGGAACTTTTGGATCTCCTGATGAACTGAGAGGTCCTTCATCTCCATCAGACAGTGATAGATGTTGATGCTTCTGTCAGGAGAGACTCCTCCACTAGTGATCTCCTTCAGGTTGTTGATGGCTCTCTGGATGGTTTCTGGATTCTTCTTTCTCGGACCCAGTAGCCCTCCTAAGAGTCTCTGGATGTTTTCTGGATTCTTCTCTGTCTGACCCAGCAGGCCTCCTAAGAGTCTCTGGTTGGACTCCACAGAGAGACCATGAAGGAAACGAACCAGCAGATCGAGGTGTCCAGTTTGACTCTGCAGGGATTTTTCCATGACTCTACTCAGAAACTCATCCAGGGATGGGTTCTCCATGTTGTTCTTCAGGAAGTCCTCAATGACCTCTATCTTCCTGTTGGAGTAACAGTGGAATATGTAGACTGCAGCCAGAAACTCCTGAACGCTCAGATGAACAAAGCTGTAGACCGGTTTCTGGAAGATCTCACACTCTCTTCTGAAGATCTCAGTACAAACTCCAGAGTACACTGAGGCCTCTGTGACATCCAGACCACACTGCTGCAGGTCTTCTTGGTAGAACATGATGTTTCCTTTCTCCAGATGTTCAAATGCCAGCCTCCCCAGCTTCAGAAGAACTTCCCTGTCAGTCTCTGTCAGCTCTTGTGGACTTGTCTGATGTTCCTGCTGGTACTTGTTCTTCTTCCTCTTTGTCTGGATCATCAGGAAGTGGGAGTACATGTCAGTCAGCGTGGTGGGCAGCTCTCCTCGCTGCCTTGTGGCCACCAAGTTCTCCAGAACCACAGCAGTGATCCAGCAGAAGACTGGAACTTCACACATGATGTAGAGGGACATGGAGCCCTTGATGTGGGAGATGATTCTGCTGGACAGCTCTCCATCTGGGAACCTCCTCCTGAAGTACTCCTCCTTCTGAGCATCATTGAAGCCTCGTACTTCTGTCAGTCTGTCCACACATGAAGGAGGGATCTGATTGGCTGCTGCAGGTCTGGAAGTGATCCAGACCAGAGCTGAGGGCAGCAGACGTCCCTGGATGAGGTTAGTGAGCAGCACGTTGACTGATGACTTGTGTGTGACATCAGACACCAGCGGACTGTTGTTGAAGTCCAGAGAAAGTCTGCTTTCGTCCAGACCATCAAAGATGAACAGAAGTTTGCAGACAGACAGCTGTTCTGCTGGGATCTTCTGGAGTGTTGGATGGAACAGCTGGATCAGAGTGAGTAGACTGTGCTGCTCATCTCTGATCAAGTTCATCTCCCTGAAGGACAGAGGAACCACAGCACTGATGTCTTGGTTCTCCAAGCCCGTGGCCCAGTCCAGGGTGAACTTCTGCACTGAGAAGCTTTTTCCAGCTCCAGCAACTCCGCTGGTCAGAACCATTCTGATGGATCTGTGTTGGTCAGGGAAGACTTTGAAGATGTCTGGATTCTTGATTGCAGTGTCATGGAGCTGGTTGGTCTTGGTGGTGGTCTCCAGCTGCATCACCTCATGTTGGGTGTGACCCTCTGGTCTCAGTTCCTCTGTGATGTAGAGCTCAGTGTAGACCCTGTTGAGGAGCGTTTCTCTTCCTGCTTCTTCAGTTCCTTCAGCCACATGTTCATTTCTGCTCCTCAGACTGATCTGATGTTCTCCAAACATCTCCTGCACACCAACATCTGCTGAAAGAGCAGAGAAGAAAGCTCCTTCATGAGTGTTCCACATGTTTCCAGAAGAATCCATCAGCAGATGATCAGGCTCTGACTCACCAGCTCTGGGTCTTTCTGCAGACTGGGGTCCGCTCCTCTTCTTCTCTCTGTGGACACGAAGGAGAAACGTTAGTGAACAACAATCAAAGCAGTCAGTGGGAAGTTCCAGACTAACTCTGATCATGGAGCAGATCCTCTCTGATCTTCAGACTCAGAAATTGTGATCCAGACTGTGCTGAATGTGAGCAAATGTGTTTCCAGGTTAAACCAGAGCAGATCTAGTCCATCTGAAGGTCTAAATCATGGGTGCCCAAAGTAGGGCCCGTCGGCCAAATTTGGTCTTTCAGCCCGCCAAGTCATACCTGTAGAGGCCACGGAGTGTTTAGTTAAAATCCCTTAACCTTTCCCATTCATTCATGGAGCGACAATGGCAGTAGCAAACGGATAAGAGGCATTTTAAACAAATATGGGAGTAGGATTATTTTTCTCCAGAAATCTCTTCTCAGGCTGTTTGTCTATTTTGTTAGAAGGAGGGAGAGTGCCCAGCCATCCCCACACCAAGACCCCAACCGCAGCAGCTGTGGCAGCCAGAACCCCCCAACACCACATGGCAGCAGGCAGAGAACAACTGCCCCCCAGGCGATCACATCCGCCACCCAGGCCAGGGCCAGCAGGACCAACCCAGCAGCCTGACCAGGAGAGCCTGGTCAGGCTGCTGGGAGGCGGCGCGAGCAGTCACCCCTTGCTCTCTCAGTGCGTGTGTCTGTGTTTATTTTTGTTTTTCTTTTTTTATTTTATTTTTCTTTTTTTTTTTAAATTTATGATGCTTTTTCCACGCCAGCCTACAGAAGAACACAAGTACATTCGACAGACTGATGGAAATTAGAAACAGCAAAATGTGCGACGTTTTGGACACTAAACCAGAGATGCTGGAGGAGCTGGGATTACTACGCCAGCCAGAAATCACTACATAGATCTCAACAGCCGCGCCCACCCCAAGAAGGACACACCGAAAATGGTGCACAAGGACAAGAAAGAGGGGACATTGTGAAGGTATCAAAGCCTGACTGGCAGCTAACCTAACTTGCCCAGCCATACCATCTATACTTCTGGCTAATGTGAGGTCCCTGGACAGCAAGATGGATGATGTTCGATCAGCGAACCGGACAACGAGTAACTGCTGTGTGTTCATCTTCACGGAAACATGGCTAAACAACAACATTCCCGATTCTGCCATACAACTGGAACAACTTACATGCTATCGAGCAGACAGAGACCTCGTAGACGGAGGAAAAACACAGACGGGGGTCTGTGTTTACATTCATGACGCGTGGTGCCGGGACGCTCAGCTGGTACGCAAACACTGTTCACCATGGGCGGAGTTCATGATCCTGAAGTGTCGTCCTTTCTACCTGCCGAGGGAGTTTACTGCGATTTTAATAGTGGCAGTATACATCCCCCCGACAACCAACAACAGCGATGGGAATGCGGCGCTAAATGAACTATACCAGGCCATTGGTGAACAACAGACAACACATCCAGATGGCTTCATCATTCTGGCCGGAGACTTCAACCACGCTGATCTCAAAACCGTCCTACCAAAATTTCATCAGCATGTGCACTTTTCAACAAGAGGAAATAACATACTGGACCTTGTTTACACTCCTCACAAAACAGCGAACAGAGCAACTCCCCTCCCCCACATCGGAACATAAGACCACATCAGTAGCCGCGCTTACATGGGCAAAATATCTTGATCGGATCAATGGTTGGGTTAAAATTCACCCGTGCACATGGGCACAGAAAACCTTTTTCCGATTAGAACAAACGTTCCCATGGGTCACACTTTCGTTCGGAATAAATCATGTGGGCATGCGCAGTACTGTTGAAAACCCCGGAAGGAAGTGTCCCGTTGTAAACAACCCTTTGCTGTCACAGACATTTATGCAGCAGCTCGGTAATGTACGAGACGATCTTCCAAACTTGCTTTTATTAATGTTATGAATATTATGAAGCGTCTATTCACTCATCGTTTTATATTTAATCCGTGTGGTCACTGCTTTTTTGTGCAGGGGGAGCTTGAAGCCAGGGTTAGGAGAGGCTATAAACATGGGCTAACAACATTAGCTTGGCTGCATGCAAATGTTTGGGAATAAGCCTTTATTCAGCCTTTATTTTGTCGGGACACAACTGGAAACACAAATCCACGTGATTGTTTGGATAGTTTCTAAGGACTGAGCGACATTTCTGCTTTGAAGCTCACACACCGACCCAAATGTGTGAGCTGACGGGCCGAGCTCTGCTCTGTCCTCCTGAGTCCTGCAGCCGCTAACCCAGAGCGGCGGGTCCGCTCACAGTCCAAATTCTCACACATAACAACACAACAAAACGCACACGTAACAAAGCACCCCCCCCTCAACACATTAATAAATTCGCCTGCTCTGCTCAGAGAGGTTCACTCGGTCTACTGGCACCGGAGCCCGAACGCAGAGCTCGGGTGCCGGGTCCAGACCTCAGTGGGCACGAAGCGCTCCTCCACGGCAGCCCCCTCGTGAGGGGTGTAAGAGAGGCAGAGAGCCAGCGGGGCGAGAGCGGAGCGGTGCTTTTCAGGGGGCCGCCGCAGAGCAGCTGATTGGTCCCGTATGCGCTCCAAAGCTTTCTATCAGTGAAACACCGTCTATGAATGACGTAAACCAGAGCAGAAGTGACACACGATTGGAATGACCGTTTACATGTACCACGATCGGATAAAGGATAGGTATAACCCACCTATCTCGATCGGAAAGAAAGTTTGATCCGAACGAGTCTGACCGGGGCAGAGTATTCCGAACGGCGGGTTTACATGACACATTTTCTTTCCGATCAGGTGTTCTTTCCGATTACTTTTGCCCATGTAAACGCGGCTAGTGTTATGCTAAAACCTGCATACAGACAAAGGGTGAAACTTGCAAAACCAGTCTTGAAGTACACAGACAGTGACCTCCTACATCACAAAGTGCAACGATGATGTGACACACACAAAAAGCATCATCATTCGAGCCAACCAGAAGCCATGGCTGACAGGGGAAGTCAAAGGGCTGTTGAGAGCCAGAGACAATGCTTTCAGAGCAGGGGATGAAGCTGGCCTAGGAACAGCAAGAGCCAACCTGTCCCGGGGCATCAGGAAAGCAAAAAAGGACTATACGCACAAAGTCTCTCCCCACTTCAACAACAGCAAAGATGCACGGAGCCTGTGGCAGGGCATCCAGGCCATCACAGACTACAAGCCTGCACCACAGAGCTGTAAGAACAACACCCCCCTTCTCAACAACCCGAACAGCTTCTTTTCACGCTTTGAAGGACTAAACAGCACACACCCACAGAAAACGCCCCCCTCCCCCCAGGATCAAACTGCACCTAACAACAGCCAGCATGAAGAGGACACTCTCCACCATCAACCCACGGAAAGCTGCGGGTGTGCTTAGTCCGCTGCTCTTCACCCTGCTGACACATGACTGCACTACAACCCACAGCACAAACCACCTTGTGAAATTTGAAGACGACACAACTCTGGTGGGTCTCATCACCAAGGGCAAAGAGGTAGATCTACTGACAAAATGGTGCGGAGATAACAACCTTGTGCTAAATGTCAGCAAGACAAAGGAGATTGTTGTCAACTTCCAGAGGGGCCACACTCAACACCTGCCACTGATCATTGATGGTACTGCTGTGGAGAGAGTGAGCAGCACAAAATTCCTGGGGGTTCACATCAATGAGGGCCTCTCCTGGACCGCCAACACCACATCATTGGCAAAGAAAGGTCAGCAACATCTCTACTTCCTGCTGAAACTAAAAAGATCAGGTGCTTCACAAGCCATCATGACCACATTCTACAGAGGAACCATTGACAGCATCCTCTCCAGCTGCATCACTGTGTGTGGGGGGGGGGGGGGGGGCAGCTGCACACACAGCAACAGGAGATCCCTGCAGCGCATAGTCAACACAGCCAGGAGAATCATTGGAGCACCACTCCCCTCCCTGCAGGACTTATACATCACCCGCCTCACCCGCAAAGCTTTAACAATTGTCAAGGATGCACAGCACCCTGCACGCAACCTGTTCAGCCTTCTGCCCTCTGGGAGGAGGTACTGCAGCCTCCACTCCCGCACCACCAGGAGTTTTTTTTTCTTCTCTTGAACAGACATGAGAGAGTAAGAAACAGAATTTTGATTCATTGTATGTGATACACATGTGAAGAATCAACAATAAAGTTGACTTTGACTTTGAAGTCAAAGTTCTCACTTGCAGTTTGAAATTTGGCAAGACCCAGGACTCAGGGGCAACGATCAGAACCCACACCACAGGGACTGAAGGGTGTGGGTGCTAATCTAAACTTCTGTCACAGCAAGCCACCCTCATGATGCCTTCTGCAGCACAGGACAGCGCCATATTGGCCAGCTATGAAAGTTCGGCGTTAATTGCAGAGTGGGAGATCGAGAAAGATTTAAAAAAAAAGTTATTAACTTTTTAGTCTCACTACTGTGTGTTATCTTGAAAAGTACAAAACACAAATACATAAACCAAACTATATTCTTTGTTCTCTGCTTTTATTTCATGACATGCAAAAAATTATTGTATTTGGCCCACGGACCGGGATCACATTTAGATTATGGCTCTTTGAGCGAAAAAGTTTAGTCACCCCTGGTTTAAATGATGCGTTAGCTGTGTTTGGAGCTCATGTCTGGACTGAAGTCAGAGAAAAGTTCAGCTGGTTGCTTCATCCTCACAGACTGAGCTTTGGGTCCTCCAGAGTTGTCCAACTCTTTTCTTTCCTCTCAGACCTAAAGCATCACAGCAGATGGTTGACCTTCCTGGATGGATCAGCTGATGTTCTTGATGAGAACATTGTTGTTCCTGCTGAGAGCTGAACTCTGCTTTGTTCACTGGAAACTGTTTCTTACTGTGAGTCTGAAGGTCCTGGTTCAGTTCTGAAGGCTGGAGGATGACCTTTGGACCGGTCACTCTTCATGGATCCACAGCTGGAGGCTGCAGACTGGACTCCCTGTGTGACCTGTTGACCTCTGCAAACACAAAACCATCAGAGTGTTGGAGGATCTGCTTCTTCATGAACAGCTGATGGACTTTGACATGAACACAGACTGAGCTGTTTAGTCTGGAATAACATGACATGTTTGGATCAACAGTTTCCAGTTGGAGGGAAAAGGTTTCAGCATTTTCTGTCAGTCAATCCAGACTTTTTTCTAGAAAAGCTGATTCCAATTCTCCATGTAGAAATGGAGAAATTCTGATAGCAGAAAGTCAAACTAGAACAATGTGATGTTTGGAAAGCATGAAAATCTGAATCCTAGGAGTCTGCAGTGATTCTTCTCAGTAGACTGGAGCTGCTGTCAGTCAGAGTCAGCAGTCAACATGTTTTCTTCTCCAACATCTCTGATGTCTCTCAGAGACTCTCAGAAGACTCAACTGAAAAGATCTCATCACACACATGATGCTCCAAGTGAGTCTGATCAGAGAGATCCAGAACTGAACCAGACCTCAAGTCCTTCATCTGAAAACTGTTGATCATCTGAACTAGAATCCAGCCTCCAAAAACTCTGACAAACACTCACTGTTTCACTCCTGAATGGATGTCTTTGAAGTCAGGATTATTACCCTTTGACTTGCGATTCCTGAAGGACCCCCAGCTGGATTCAGATCCAGGTCCAGGTTGGTTCCTGTGGAGAATGAAGGTTGCTGGTGTGAGTCCTGAGCTCTGACATGAAGAAGATCATGGACAGTTGGAGATGTTCATCTCACCTCTGAGCTTTGCTCTGGTTTTCATGGTTACCATCTCTGCTTGTAGAGGGAGGGGCTTCCTCCTGTGGCTCCTCCCACTGATCCATGCTGCTGGATTCACTGGATCCACATCAGCTCACACTCACCTTCCTCCTTCACCTGCAGAGGAAACCCTCCTCATCATCAGCTCTGATCCTTCTTCACCAACAGATCAGCTGCTCCTCCACTGATTGGCTCTTCTCTTGTGTTTCCTCTCAGGTTCAGGTGAATGCAGTCAGACAGCAGTGGGAGGCAGAGGAAGCTGCCATCAGCTGCTGCACATCTGCTCTCCCTCCACCAGGTGGAGACCTGGAGCTGCAGCAGCAACATTTCCATTCAGTCACTTTGACAAAGAAACAACAAACTTCCTGTTTCTACACTTCAGGAAACATGAAGCACCAAGAAAAACAGACAGAAATCAAAGAATGAGGAGAAAAGAAAGAAAGACATGAATTCTTCCTGTCAAAGCTCCAACAGTCTGCGGCTGAACGAGCTGCTCATGGCCCTCACCATCTCATACAGAGGGTGAGAGGGGTTTTTCCGGATGCTGGACAGCTTAGTCAGAATCTTCCTCTCACCTAAAGAGTCCACTGAGTTCAGGGGACAGTCCAGGACACAGTTAGCCTTCTTGAACACCTTGTCCAGTTTCTTCTTGTCCCTGTCTGTAATTCTACCCTCCAGCAGTCCACCACATAAAAGGTCATCTATGCAACCACAGTTTCATAGAAAGTCTTGAGTAGTGGCCTACACACACCAAAGGACTTCAGTCTCCACAGAAGGTGGAGGTGACTGTGACCCTTTTTGTGCAGGACCCTTGTGTTGTCTGACCAGTCCAGATCGTTATTGATGTGAACACCTAGGTACCTGTACACCTCCACCCTCTCGATGTCCAGTCGTTGTTGGTGGCATTGATGTGAAGGATATTGAGTTCACACCAGTCAACAAAGTCCTTGATAACCTTCCAGAATTTGAGATCAATCTCCTCTGACACATGTCCAACAATGGCTATGTCATCGGAGAACTTCTGGATGTGGCAACTGCTTAAGTCGTAGTGAAAGTCAAATGTGTAAAGGGTGAAGAGAAATGGAGAGAGCACTGTCCCTTGTGGAACTCCTGTGCTGCAGACTACCTGATCAGACACACAGTCTTGAAGCCTCACATACTTTGGTCTGTTGGTAAGGTAGTCTATAATCCATGCGGTCAGTTGGTTGTCAACTCCTGCTCCTTTCAGCTGTCCCCTGAGCAGTGATGGTTGTATGGTGTTAAAAGCACTGGAGAAACCAAAGAACATGACTCTTGCAGTACTTCCATGTTCCTCCAGGTGTAGCCAGAGATCCAGAGATCAGAAAAAAAATGAGTGGGGGTGTGATGTCTCCAGCTGTGACACCACACTGGGAAGAAGCTCACTGGCCACCTCTGCATTAGCAGATGGGGGGATATAAGCTGATATTGCGATAACATGCGAGAACTCCCACGGCAGATAATACGGCTGTAGTTCGACAGCCAGCAGTTCAATATCCTGTGTACAGAGTCTCTCCTCAAAACTGATGTGTCTAGAGTTGCACCATTTGTCATTCACAAACACCCACTTCCTTTACTTTTGCAGCTCTCCATTGTTGATCTCAGTGACTGTAGCAGAGCTGGAGAAAGGTGAGGTCATGTGACCTTCCGCTTTGTAAGGAGACCCTTTGAAGGTGATTTGATTCCATCTACAGAACAGAAATGATGTTTGTGGAAGAACCAATCAGAGACGAGCTCCCAGCTCTGTTCCATCAGAATCATGTCAGAAGTTCAGAAATGAAGGAGATCTCAGTACTGAGAGGATTGGAAACATGCAGTTGTTCAGCACTGAGGACCTGAGAGCCTCACAACCTTCTTCAGCAGAGATAAGAGCACTGAGGAGCTTCCACCGCCTCTCTGGAGCACATCACTGGAATGTCATTAGAATCTGATCTGAGAGGAAGGGTGGAGCAGAGTCACCAACTGTTTGAAGAACAAGGATCCAGCAGAACTCAAAGTTTGTCCTTCAGGGCAGATCTGACAGCTGCATTGTGGTCTCTTTGTGTGTTTGTGTTGTTTCTGTCAGAAAGGTGACCTGCAGTGACCTTTAGCTGCTGCTTTTTGGAAGAACTCTTTTCTTTTTGAACAGAAGAACAAGTTCAAAACTTCAGTCTGAGCTCTTCCTCTGCTGCTCTTCTTCCTCACAGAGGAAAACACACAGACACGTCACAGCCTTCATCATGAGTGGAGAAGACAACAGAAACACAAAGACTCACCGTGAAGAAGAAGAAGAAAGTCCTGCTCTGTCTGCTCTAACACGGAGGAAAACTCTCAACTTCCTCATTTCCTGATTTAGGAACACCTGAGCAGAGCTCCGCCCCCTTATGTGTGTGTTAGTGTTAGTCTCCTCCCACAAACCTGAGAGAGACTCTGATTTATTTAACAGGAGATGACATGACTTATTACAATACATGGTTTTTAAGTTTTTGCTTCTGTGTGTGTGTATGTTCTTTTGGTTGTGTACCAATCATTTTGGGGAAATAATGTTAGGTTCATCTGTTTGCAGATGTGACTCTAAAGGCTCCTGGCAGAAACGATTCTCACAGCATCTCTGAGTCTGGATCCAAGCTGCAACAGCAAAGCTTTTCCTCTGATCCATTTGTCTGAAATACTGTGATGGACCAGCAGCTCCACTTCTATCTGGACAATTATTGTCCAACAACCTCCACTGGTCAGGTCAAAGGTCAATAACTGTTATTAAGTGGACTGTGCAGAACATGAACACTGATTCCAAAAGTCCTTCACAAAGACCTATGTGATCCAAGTATGTATCCAAGTGATGAAGATTAAGCCAGTAGGTCAAATGAGTTTCTCAAAGTCCAAACATTAAACAATCTCTGTGGATGCAGACAGTTTGATGAAGCTGCTGCTCTGAATTAATGGACCAGACTGGAAAGCTTCACTAAACATGTTCTAAACATGTTGGCATTCATAATAACTTTAAAGACTGAAGTGAGGCCAAACATGAAACAGAAAGAGACTTTCTCTACGGCTAATGTCTCCCAGGACAACATGGACTTCATCCTTTACTATAATTTATCTCAACTTTCTGAATTTGGATCATTCTGAAAGACCTCGTGGTTCACCTGAGGGAAAACCACAGCAGGTCTGAAAAAACAAGAAAAACATTTTCATGTACTGAAATGTTTAGTTCACTAAGTGAAAGTGGAGACAAATTCTGTTTCTTTTGAGTTTTTGTTGTTAACTCTGTGAAAATTGTATGAGTTAAAAGTTAAAAGAAGCCCAAACCATCTTCCCTCCTCTTCCGTGTTTAACAGTTGGTATCAGTTCTTGTGTTGTTATTTGATGTTTGGTTTTTCTAAATATGGTGCTGAGCCTGAAAGTTCTGCATTTGCCTTGAAACTTGTTTGTCAGTTTTTATGCAAATGTAACCCGAGCTGCTCATTTGTTTTAAGAACAAAACCACCCTCAGTGAACAACGAGCCTCTATGGTTTGGTTTTCTCTTTATAGCAGGGCAAAGCTGAAATGAAGAAGAAGGAGCCATCAAATGGTTCTGGGCAGTCTACATGTCAGTTGTGTTTCTGCATTTACTCCATGGATTCATGACAAGGTGTTGGAAAAAGATTTGAAAAATCGGTAATACTTAATAATAGAAGTCCTTTATAAACTATTTATAAGACATTAACAAGCACTACTATTGTTTTATTAAGCTGCTTTTATAAAGACATTTATAAGCATTTGTCAATCCTTAATAAAATATTTGTTAATCATTTGCAATTTTATACAAATTCCTTATAAGATAATAATACATGTAAAAATTGTGTTTTTGTTAATGGGTTATTGAGTGTTTTGCAGCCCCCCCCCCAATCTAAAGCGTGACCAAATAGAGTTGTGAGTCGGCTGCATGACGTGTTGTTTAAAATCAAGAGAGGAGAGCAATTCCAAGATCTGAGTGGTGCAATAGTCCAACTTCCCATCTATATGCAGGTTAAAATCACCAGTTATTAAAATCATGTTAAAGGAAGTGTGGACAGATGCTAAAAACTCAGAAAACTCCTCAATATAAACAGAGCCTGGTTTGGGTGGTCTGTATACTGTGATGCATAAAACTGGAGGGCTGTTAAAAACAAAGGTAAAGCTGGGGTACTGATCTAATGAAATTTGCTTTGCTGCAAAGGAGTTGGACATTATAGATGCAGTCCCCCCACCCTTTCTGCCCTCCCTGGTTGAAAAAAGAAAACTAAAATTGGGTGGAGAGGCCTCAGCGAGAACAGTAGATGCATCCGTGCTCAGCCATGTTTCAGTTAAAAAGGATAAACAGTTTGTTGAACAAAGATCGAATGTTAAACAGTTCCATGTTAAAATAGGGGCGTGGAATGTTTGTGGAAGCTGCTTCCTCAGGTTTTGGTGCTTACTTTAGTGTACGAAGACAGTTAATGTTTGCTTTTCTCCCAGCATGTCCACTCATAGAATACCTAATAGAATAGAATAGAATAGAATAGAATAGAATAGAATAGAATACCTAATAATAATCTTAATGGGATAAACTGGGGGTCTAGGAAAGGAAGCACTTTTGATAGTTGAAACAGTTTTTTTGTTGGGAAATGTGGGAGGAACATACCACATCCAGTCAGTCACTTTCACAGACCGATGTCTGCATGGATGAAGTGGAAGTTTGGACTGGTGTGGACATGATGGGAGCAGTGTCTGAAGTTTGCAGCTAAAACATTGCTGCCTAGTGGACTGGGGTGAATCCCATCAGTTTGATAAAATGAGGTTCTGTTCCAGAAAAGATTGAAATTGTCAATAAAAACAAACTTCTTCTGGCTGGAAGCTGACTGGAGCCAGGAGCTCAGACTCAGAAGCCTGCTGAAGTGGCCCTGGCCGCGGGAGAGGGTGGGGAGGGGTCCCGAAACAAAAACATAAGGGAGGGCACTGACTATTTCCAGGAACCAACTCTACCAGTTCCTGTAAATGATACTGATCATCAGTCAGACTCAGAGGAACAGAGAGTTTGTTCACATGCAGCTCAGGAAAATGGCTGACAGTGAAGCTGAGAAGGTTTTCTTTCCATGTCTGTTAGAATCACAACCTTTCAAATCCACAAGATCCTAAAACTGAAGCAGAAGCTGAGAAAGGAGCAGATTGAAGTCAGAGTGGGAACAAGTCAGAACAAGCAGAGATTTGATCAGCAGAACCACATTCCTGAAGGCCGTCTTTGTTCCTGAGTAACAGGGCGTGTCTGAACGGCTGCAGATTCTAAAGAACATCAAGGTTTCCTGCAGCTGGATTAAACGAGTGCTGCCCCCTGGTGGACAGGAACTCAGCAGTGCAGCTTCAGGATGGAGTGGCTTCCAACAGATCAGATCAACGTTCTGCTCTCTGCTAAAGAGGCAGAACGTCTCCTTCTAAGAAGAATCCAGAGTTCCTGATCACAAACATCAACTGAAGCCCAAATCAGAGCTGATCAGACTGCATGGAGCCCAAGCTCCAGAAAAGAGGAGAGAAGAAGAAGTCGTCCACATGAAGCTTCACCTTAGAGGAAAAGAGGAGCTGCTGAACTAAAGTACTCCAGTACTGAGGAACACTTTCAACCTCTGATGGATTCTGTAGAACATTTGGAACTAGAATGTAGAAAGTGCTTCAGTTCCATCAGCTGTCAGTCTGCAGCAGCTTCATCTGCTGCCTCCATCCTCTCTCTGTGAGTCTCTGCAGAGTTTTTCTGCAGCTGCTGGTTTTTCTGCAGCAGCAGCAGCAGCATCAGAGCCAGAGAGCCAAAGAAAGTGGAAAGTTTGAGAAGGAAGCAGCTCTGAAGCTCTGCAGCTGACGGTGCAGCTTCAGGACTCATGAGGAGGACCACATGCACGGCTCTGATGCTGCTGAACGTCTGACTGAGATGATCCACATTCAGAAGAGAGTTTCAGAGTGAAAGACGTGTGGAAGAAGAGAATCCTGAAGGTTTCTGTGCAGACATGAACTCAGTCAGAGAGCGTCTGAATGTTGGAGGATCCAGAAGAAACCAGGAGCTCATGAAGGTGGTTCTGTTGGAGCAGAGAGCAGAACTCTGATCCCAGTTTCAGGAACAATGCAGGCTCATGTTCTGGACTGAAGAGTTCTCCTGAAATGTTCTGTTCAGACTTCTTCAGGATCACATCTGTGTGTGAATGTGGAGGTTTGTCTGAACCAAGCTGCAGCTAGTTCACTTTGAAGCTCCTTCAGGCTCACACAGCAACAATGACAAAGACTGAAGCTGCTGTGCTGCCCTCTAGTGGCAAACATGGGATCTGCAGCGCACATTTCTACTTGGTTGTTGGTTTCTGCTTTTATAGAATGAACCAAACATTTAATCCTAATACAAACTAACAGTCCACTCAGACAATGTTTCCTCCTTCAGTGTCACATCCAGAAACACTGAACAGTCTTCATCAGTGAAGAAGATTCTCATCTTCTCACCAGCTTCCTGCTCTGAAGGAAACATCTTCATTCATCATCATCATGGACAGCAAGACCAACCTCTGTAGAAACACAATCCTCTAGTTCCAGACTAAAGAAATGATCCCTGAAAGTAGAGTCTTAGTGAGTTCTGGATGTTGTTTGTCCTCTTCTGTCTGCAGACAGGAACTCCTGCTCCTGGTCTCCTCCTGCAGATCACAGACTCACATCTCCTCCAATCAGACTGCAGCTTGTTTCTGCATACAAAAAAAAATGTGTTATTTTCAACCATTAAAGTAACTTATAAATGAAATGTTGAAATGGCTTCAACAACACCAAGTATTTCCCAACATCTTTGTCCAGTTGTGTCAAACTATCTTCTTCTCTGTTGGGTTCAGTTGTCTCAGAGATTAGTGGTCAAGCTAAAGCCTTCATCTATCTGATCACAGACTGATTGGTCCTTCTGAAACCTCTTTAGTGCCATAGAACGTAGACGTTTGAAGAAGACATATCAGGAACCTTCACTAAGCCTCATCCTATGTTCATCTTTACTCTCCATGAAGTGACTGCAGCAGGAATAGTGAGACCAAACTGTTAACTTAGCAGTCTGTGATCTGCAGGAGGAGACCAGGAGCAGGAGTTCCTGTCTGCAGACAGAAGAGGACAAACAACATCCAGAACTCACTAAGACTCTACTTTCAGGGATCATTTCTTTAGTTTGGAACTAGAGGATTGTGTTTCTACAGAGGTTGGTCTTGCTGTCCATGATGATGATGATGATGATGATGATGATGATGATGATGATGATGATGATGATGATGATGATGAATGAAGATGTTTCCTTCAGAGCAGGAAGCTGGTGAGAAGATGAGAATCTTCTTCACTGATGAAGACTGTTCAGTGTTTCTGGATGTGACGGAGGAGACATTGTCTGAGTGGACTGTTAGTTTGTTGGAACCGGAAATGGATTTTTGTAACCAATCATGAAGTAAAAACACTTGTGAATTAATCAGATCAGGTTATTAATTATTATTAAACTCTGACAGTCCACTTGAATTTGAATGTGAGATTTTACTTCCATGACATTTTTGGATACAAACATTAAACCTTCATTTCTGCCTCCAGAAAAACCAGCAAACAGACTGAGAGGAAGACACATTCCTGATCTAATGTCATCAGTTCAGATTCATCAACAGAAGCTGACAGTTTCACAGAGAGGACTCAGACTCTGCTGAGCTGGGATTGGTGGAAAAAACACAGAAAAGGATCCTTAGTGTCTGGGGGGGGCACGACTCCCCGTGGAAAACAATGGAGCAGATGAGAGAAAACATCCAGAAAGCAGCTCCACACTCAGACTGAGTTTATAGAGGCTGACAGGACTGAGGTTCTGCTACAACAGTTGATCAAGGGGGATATCCCATGATGCACTGGGATCCTTTTCAGTCTTTATGTAGATTTATCAGCCTCTTTTATTTCATGTTTGTGTTTTTTTCTCTTCATTTTTTTATCTGTAATTTAAAAATCTGGAGTTCAAAATGTTTTTTTCCAATATTCAGGAAGCGACACAGAAATCTGAGACGTTTTTCTGCAGCTGGAGATCATAAATGTGTCTGGATGGAGGTCAAACATCTCTGATGGTTAAATCCAGGATTATTTTTAATTTCTTAGATGAATTTCCTTGTGGGTGTTCTGTACTCCAGCACTTCTCTTTGTCCTTCTTGCTTCACCTCAGAACTGCTGCTCCATATCCTCAGACGATGAAGAAAACTGAATTTTATGTTAATCAATACAAACTATTATGATCTAAACTAATCAAAGCTGCTGCTGTTAAGATGCTGACAGAAATGTTTCCATCCTGCAGGTTTACCTCAGGTTCCTCACCTCTTTCCAATGTTTGCTGAATTTTTTTGTGTAATTTGTTTTATTTTAATCAAAAAGTCTGAATCAAATGATTTTCCAAATGTTCTTCTGTTTCTACATTAAAAAGGTCCTGAGTGTAGAAAGAAGAACTGGACTTTTCTGTCACTCTGGATTGAGATCAGAATGTGGGGATTTCACGATTTTGTTGGGACCTTTTGGAAAGAGTTCAGTCACTTTTGAAAAACTTTCATCATCTTTGTATATTTGTACAAACATGAGCTCTAAAAAGAAAACTGGAGGGATTTTAAGGCAACAGAGAAGACAGGTTTGCTGAACTTCTGCTCCCACAGTCGGTGCAGCAGAGACAGAAACTGAAGCCTTCATCACATCACCATAGCTGGATTCCAGAGCGCTTTATCAAAGCGCCTTAAGCCCGTTTGGACTCTGGCGCTCCACGCGCTGGATGAATAGTGGCGTTTGGAGGAAGTGCGGCTGCGCAGTCCGTCACTGAACACCGTCACTGCCTGGACCTCTTTCTGGGTCCTAGTGCCCTAAAGGTTACAGCTCCTGGTTACACAAGGAAAAAGTCCATTCTAGAGGCCGCTCTGACGTCATCATCATCAAAGACAGCGTCACCTAGCAACCATACCAAGACCATAGCAGCTCTAGAGGGAAACACAACAAACCATCAACGCAGTGGCGCCTCCAGAAATTTTTCATGGGGGTGGCCGGTAGGGGGCCACATTAAATCTTAGGGTGGCACACAAAAAACATGAGCTATATTTTTAAAATTCATTCTACCAAACGTAGTAAAACAACCTTTAGAAAACCAACAGAAAGATAAATGCCTACTGATATTTTGTAGAACATGAACTTATAGTAGATACTACTAGTATAATAACTAATAGATACTAGTAGATACCATTAGTAGATACTACTACTGATACATATTTATTTTTTGTTTTGTTTATATTTAATGCTTAGGTGTGTCTGCTTGGGGTGTTCGGCTCTTGACTGAGAGATATCTATAATAAACAAAAAATTAAATCTGTTGTTCTGAAATAATAATAAAAATATCCTTCTAATTATTAATTATATCTGTTGACATTTCTATTCAGACTAATAATCATGAAACATTTTTATTATTAGGGTAACATAATTCTAACTTCACCTATTGGTCCAGGAACAGGTGGAGCCCCTTTAGCTGAGTTCTGCTTTGTTTGTCTGACCAATGATGCTGACTGTCCTTCGTCTGATGCCGGCTCATCTTTGTCTTCCTCATAATCTTCTGTCATTCATGCTGCTCTGTCTCATCTTCCTCCTCACTACTCCTCTGTTGCTCCCCTACCATCTCTTTCGCTCCTTCTCCTGCACTTTTATTCTTAAAATAAGAATATATGTTGAATTTCTCTTCATTCTCTGAAAATGGACAGACACAAGCATCAACTAATGGCTATAGGTAACCCTGTGGAAACAAAAACGCATCAAAATGTTGCTGTAACACAACAACCAGTGCTTAAATAGTGCCATGAAAATGAGTGGCGCGTGTGACAGGGACATCCTTTTTTTACTTATTTATAAAAAGTAATGACACATCCACCACAGCTGATGATGTATTTGCACCAAGTATTTGCACACTGGGTTTACATGTTTTGCAGACCGCATGTTTTTTACACCTTTGCAGCTGTATTTATTAAATATTTATTTCTTTATTTAATAAGAATCTAATTTTTGATAATAATTTTAGTGATATTTTTAATTATTTAATATAAATGTCATTTGTGATGTCCTTTATTGATGTTATATTATATAGATTATTTCTGAATGTCGTGTTGCTGCCACAGATAAATGAAATTTCCCCATTGTGGGATTAATAAAGTCATCTATCTATCTATCTATCTATCTATCTATCTATCTATCTATCTATCTATCTATCTATCTATCTATCTATCTATCTATCTATCTATCTATCTATCTATCTATCTATCTATCTATCTATCTATCTATCTATCTATCTATCTATCTATCTATCTATCTATCTATCTATCTATCTATCTATCTATCTATACAGATCTAAAGTACAGTAAACAGATTGTTAAAGACCCAAGGAAAATATTTAACAGGAAAAGAAACGTAGCATTTTGGGATGTGTGATTGTGTGTGCGTGCGTGCGTTCTCGCGCGCACGCGTGTGTGTGCGTGCTGAAACCGGTGCTTGCGCGATGCAGGAAGAGAGGTGGGAGAGCGCGTGTGAGTGTGTGGAGCGCATACACGCGCGGTCAGTCGCCGTTTTGGACTTAAGGAAAAAGTAATAAAGAACGTTCATCTTTAGTAACTGAGACTGGTTCTTTTGTCTGAGCGGCCCGGAGGATCTGAGGGTTCGAACGCGGAAGTGAACCACGCGTCTTATTCATTCTGCATCCAGCGGCTACTCTGTAGATGTCTGCGCACTCAAAGGCAGCAGGGAGGGGAGGGGGTGTGGGCCGGTTTAGGTGATCAGAGCGACTTGCCCGCTTGCTGGCTGTGAATTGGGGATGAAACGCACAACTGATGCTACCACAGCTTATAGCGGCTAGTGGGGTGGCCACTAGGGTGGCCAGGTGTCGGAGAGGGGTGGCCGTGGCCACCCCTGGCCACCCCCTGGTGGCGCCACTGCATCAACGGCGGTTAAAGCAGTCAGACGTTTGTTCTGCAGCTCAGCAAAAATCTCTGGTTTAGGTTTTGGGGAGAAAAACAAAGGAAAACACACGGAGAAGGATTCTGCAAAGGAAATCCCAAGTTCTATTGGTAAGTCAGCGTCCTGGAAACATGCTTTGTTGGTTCTGAAGTGGCATGAATGCAGACTTAGATTGGTTTGTTTCCTTGGATTCTTCAGATGGATTCAAGCTGTAAATGTTGTCAGCATAAAGCAAGTTTGGACTAAACTAAAGCAGAAAGTGGCTTTGAAGATGGTCAGGAGAAATGAGGGCTTTTTTCAGGAATTCTTGGAAGAGGAGGACTTCTCCAAACAACCAGAATCTAGGAGGAGGTTTTTTCAGCATTGAGATCAGGATTTAGCATGAGCTTCAATCCCATTTTTGTTCAATCCAAATGTTTACCGTCATATTCAGGAGTTCAACTCTGAAAGCCACCATGACATCATAGACATTAAAGACCCTGTTACCTAGCAACCAAACACAACAAACTGTAGACTATTCAAACTGGACATTTTGGGGCAACAATTCTTTTCTAACTCAAGTTTGGTTGAAAAATCCAAATGATGGAAACAGATTGTGTAAAGGAAATGAGGACATATTGGTGAGTAACAGTCCTGGAAACATGAGTTGTGCTCTGATGAAGACGCCTGATCCAAATGTGGATTTTTGAAATGTTCTTCATGAGATTCAAACTGATTGAAGCTTTGAATTAAAGGTGTCAACACATTTCTGCATTGGATTCATTCTGTTTGTGGTATTTCCCTGTAGTGGATTGTAATAATAGGAACAAAAACAGCAACAACTAAATAATCCTCCTCCCCTTAAAACATGCATTTGACTCTGAACAAGTCTAAAACAAATCCAAGCAAAGACCAGCGCTGGGGCTCCTGCTAGTTTCTTTTAGAAGAGCCTGCCTCTTCAAAACATAGAATGTTCATTGGATTCAACATTAGGAACAGATGACGGCTTGAAATGTCTGCTGTTGGTTTCTGATCCAGACAGAATTTCAATCAAATGTCTGTGAATCCATGATTTCCTTAGAATCTTTGACTCTAGATTCAGATCCATCTGGTTCAAAGGATGAAACTGCAGCTAAAAGTCTTTCAAAAGTCCAAAGACTCAAAGATGAAACAGAAAGTTCCTAGAAAGTCAAATGAAAAACAATCAGATCAGTCCGATGATTTATTTATTTATTTTATTTTTTAATGTATATTTTTCCTGAATTTTTGTCTTTGAAAGTCATAGTGTTTTTTGGTCATTGTTTTATTTCAAAAATAAAGTTATTTACTGTATTAAAAGGGTCATGAATGAATGAAACTATATTCATATAGAACTTTACAACTCCCTCAAGTTACCAAAGGGCTTCACAATAAAAAAGAGATCTAAAATTGGAACAAAAGTTTATTATTATATTATTTGTAAACTAAAACATCTAGAATATTCTGTTTTAAAATATTTAATTTTCAATCCAAATGTTTTCATCTACATTCCATGTTATATCATTCTCACTCCACGCATCTGCTTCTGGTCCAGCCCTTCTATTGAATTTTAGAACCCAGAGAACATTATCTAAATCCAACCATGAAGGGACTTGAACCCTCAATCTTCTGATCCGGACTCAGACGCCTTGTCCATGAGGTCACATGGTCTGGAAGAAGCCCCAGTTCCAGCTGACAGAAGTCTGGTTCTGATCCATCAGATATCACTAGCAACAGAACCAAACCTTCACGTGTTGCAGCAACAGTTTCCATGTTTGGGAGGATCTTCTGAAGAACAGCTCAGTTCCAGATCACATCATGATGTTTGATGTTTTCTTCATTCCAGGAAATCATCTGTGTCTCCTTTGATCTGTGCTGAGTCAGCACTTTAAGTTCTTTTCAACTTTAGATCCATCATTTACAATCAAGGATTTATTGATAAATATTATTTGACAGAAAATAAAGAGTAAATGTATTTATCATCCAGCAGTGATTGTGGTGTTTGTAAGTCTTTTATTTTGAAATTCCTCAAGGATGATCATCATGGTGGGATTTCTAGATCTGCATGAACTCATCCTGAATCCAAAGACACTGGAGCATCAAAGAATCCAACCCATCTCTGCCAACATGAGGCTCTTACTTTGAAAAGTCTCAGACTTCCTGCAGGGAAACAGGCTTTCTGCTGCTGCACTGACAGATGTGCACGAGCTTGAAAGAGCTTCCTGACTGAGGAGCTGCAGACTTTCTCCTGCAGAGCAGCAGCTGACTTCAGCATCGTCATGGGAACACAGTCTGCTGCTGCTTCTGGAAACGTCTTCAAGGCTGTGGTGGGACTTGTTGGTCTGGAGGACAGATTCTGGGAGCAAATGCTGCTTCAGCTTCAAGCTTCAGCTCTTTTCTTCTGGCAGAGCTTAGAAGAAATGGAAACCTCCTTTGTTCTGACTGTTTGCTCCAAATCCCAGATTCAGGAATTCCTCCAAGAAGTTCAGCTCAGAGATCATCAGCAGAGAAAAGCCTGAAGTTCTGATGGAAAATGACAACAGAACATGATCAATATTATTGATCCACATCAAATCAAATCAAATCAAATCAACCTTTATTTATATAGCACTTTTTCGACAACAGATGTCACACAAAGTGCTGTGCATAAAATACAATAAAATTTAAAAACAAGATGACAAGACAAACCGTGCGACAATCCCCCCCCCGCAACCCCCCCCCCCCCCCCACACACACACATCAATAAATAAATAAATAAATAGATAAAATAAAAAAGTGATAGAATGTAGAGACCTGGCTTTGTCCTGAGGTGGGAAAACGATACTTTGGGGACATGTCCACACCAGCGACCCCCCAACCCAAGTTCACGGAGTACACCACCACAGAACCCCCCAGATCCGATCAAAAGTGTCAGACCCAGGAGATCCCACTGCAGCGACCCCGCTCACTGAGAAGGGTCAGTCACCGATGTGGAGGATCCCTCAGAGGAAAACACTGGAGTGTAATAAAATGTAAAACGAACAAATTTAAAATATATATAAAACATGGAGTAAAAAACAAATAATTACATAAACCTTAATAGGCATATGAAATAGTAAGAGCGTCTTAAAAATTAAAAGAGTAAATAAATAAATGTATTTACATACACATATAAAACTAGTTAAAAGAAAAATAAATGAATTAAAATATTTAAAAATAATAATAATAAATTAAAAAATAATACTACTAATAATAACAAATAAATAAATAAATAAATAACAAAATTAAAAATCCTTAAATTCAACTAAAAGCTAAATTAAAAAGGTAGGTCTTAAGCCTTCCTTTAAAAACATGAACAGTCTCTGCAGCCCTGAGGCTCTCTGGGAGGCTGTTCCACAGGCGAGGTCCATAAAAACTGAATGAGGCCTCGCCGTACGTTTTTGTTCTAACTTTTGGGATAATCAAAAGGCCTGTATCAGAGGACCTCAGGGTCCGCGAAGGCTCATACTTTAAAATCATGTCAGATAAATATGAAGGCCCGAGACCATAAAAACATTTGTAAACCAATAAAAGAACTTTAAAATCAATCCTGAATTGCACAGGGAGCCAATGCAGCGATCTTAAAACTGGTGTAATATGTTCCCGCCCCCTGGTCCTCGTCAGAACGCGTGCTGCTGAATTTTGCAGCAGTTGAAGATTTGCTATTCTTGTTCTGGGAAGACCAGAGAGCAGGGCATTACAATAATCCAATCTGCTGGTAATAAAAGCATGCATTAGCACCTCTGTACTGGCAAGATGGAATCCAGAAGAAACTCTGAGGTGAAGACATGAAGACACAAGCTTCAGAGACATGAGGACAAGTCAGAGTGGATTCATTCTGGACTTTCTTCTCACATCTTCTCTTCAGAACATCTTTGTCTTTGATCCTTCAAATCTTCAGGACTCCAATTCTGAAATCTGATCATCCATGGATTGTTTTTGTGGGATCAGATCCAGAGTTGCTGAAAGTTCTGCTGCCCTCTGCTGGTCAAAGTGTCCAAACAGCAGAGAGGAGATTCTCTGGGATTCATTGGAGTCCAGATTCTCCTGGATGTGAACAGTCTCTGCTTCTGGAACAGAAGAGTCCTTCTCAGAGCAGCATTGAGGATCTGTTCTGTCCGGCTGAGAGCGCTCCCTGCTGGTAGGAGACAGAACCACATCAGCTGCTTTTCTTTGGCCGTTCAGAAACAGTCTGGAGACTCTAAAAAACCTCCACTTCCTGAAGCAAACGGATGCAGAGCATCATGTTTGATCCTCTTCCTTCAGAAACGGCTCCAAGTCAAGTAACTTTATTTGTCAAGATCTACAATGTTGACACATACATAGAAATGGAAATTGCGTTTTCTCTTCATCTTCAGTTAAACGGGGAGACACATTCAGTTGCACAATAAACAAACTATAAATAGAAGAGGCCTAAATATAAATAGTATAAAAAATAAAAGTAAAAAATGAGGAGAGTGTAGCGTTGCCACATATGTAAATATATATTTGGAGTTGTCTATTTACTGAAAAGAAAAAAAAGAGAAAATTCAGTATTGCCTTTCCTGTGTTAACCCTGGTTAATATGGTCCTGGCTATATGTTTATTTCGTTTGGAGTTTATGTTAAATGGATAACAGGGGTATGGACACTACATGATCAGGAGACTCTGGACTACAAAGATGTCTACCTGGGGACTTCCTGGGGGGACAGGTGAAACACAAATTAAGAGGGGGTGAAACGAGGAGAGAGGGGAGTTGACAGCCGCAGGACACGTACATGCAGAGGATTACCGTGACGTCGGAGATTTTCGGGGATTTATTCCTGCAATCGGATGAGACCTCCACATGCTTGGAATGACTGAAAACCCTATCAACGGTGGACAAAGCCGGTAAGCCGCGTACGTTCAGCCTACGGACGGAACATCGACGTCCCGCGGGTCACTTGGATCACCCGATTTTCTATGGAGGGCGGAGGATGCCAAGAAATGCGGTGACTTTGTAAATAGCAAACCAACCTAGGAAAAACTTGGGTGTATGGGGAAAAAATCTCTGGAAGCTTGTGTGGGGTTGAATACCTAAGACTAAAAAAGAAAAAAACTTGAGTCATATTGTTTGTGGGGTTTTTTTGTTTGTTTGTGTGTTTGTTGTGTGTAATACTTGAAGAAATTGATGAGTGTTACAAGAGAATAAAGTGACTAGAGAATAAAGTGACTGAAGTACAGTTACTTAATTTTTTAACGGCACTGGAGGACTGGTGAAAGGTGCAGTTAGTGCTGATGAGGTAGGTGATCTCTGTGTGTGTCAGGGATCAGCAGAGCAGGAGGGCAACGGGGCAGCAAGAGGGGAGGGGGGGCAGGGCTGGGAGAGAGTTCAGCTTCCTGACAGCCTGGAGGAGAAAACTGTCTCTGAGTCTGCTGGTCCTGGCCTGAAGGCTGCGTAGTCTTCTCCCAGATGGAAGCAGACTGAAGGAGCTGTTGGATGGATGGGTGGGGTCAGCTGCAATGCAGAGGGCTTTTCGGGTCAGGCGGGTGTTGTAGATGTCCTGGAGGGAGGGGAGGGGGGCACCGATGATCCTCTCAGCTGCCCTCACGATGCGTTGGAGGGACTTCCGGCTGGACGCGTTGCAGGCGCCATACCACACCGTGATGCAGCTGGTCAGGATGCTCTCCACCACACCTCTGTAAAACAGGTGCATGATGGGGGAGGGACTTTTGGCTACAATTTACTCAATAAAATCAAAGTCAAACGTCAATCAGAGAGGACATCAATGAGCTAAACTAGTTTTGACTGTAAAACTATTTGTTTGTGATATTCATATTTCTGACTTGATGTTTTCTGCTCACGCTTGGCTTCTTAAACTAAGGAGGCTAATGCAATATTGTCCAACCTTTCTTACCGTAGAAGCAGGTTGACAATTGTGTTGAGGACATCCCATCCCGCTGAGATCAATTCTACATTAATTGCAATTATTTAAACTAATTTAAGGTCATAGATCATTCGTAAAGAAGTTGATCAAATTTATTTAAAATGAAAATATTTTAAATGATTTAAATACAATTATTTATTAAAATTAATTTATTTTGAATTCATCTACTTAGTTTTCACAAAAGCTCTTGTTAGATTAGTACTCACAAAATTTGTTGCAGTGAACTGAAATTCACCAATTTTATTATGAATTCATATTTTTCTGTCATATTTACTGCACCTTTGAAATGTTTTTAGAGTGCAGTTTTAAGACGTACAGAATAGATTTCAATGAGATTGAAGAGTCAAAACTGAACTTTGAGAGTTGGACTTGAAAGCAAACAGTGACGTTAGCGTCTGCAGACTGAGTCCAGCTGGGATCAGATCTAATCCCAGGTTTTCAAAGCAGAAACTTCCTTCACCAGACTGGACCAGTTGCAGTCAAAGAAGACGGACGTGTTCTTCTAATAACAGTCCATTCAGTTGCTGCTTTGAACAAACATTAAGTTTATTGCAAAAGATCAAAACCAGACAGTTTCTGAGCAAAAGTTAATGTGGATAAAGTTCATTACAGAGCAGATTAAGATTTATGTAGTGAAAACAGGAAATAAACAAACAGCATTTCCTCTTTAGGACAGGAAAAAGATAGACTTCCTTTTTCTGATCCTAAACTGATGAAGCTTTAACTTCAAATATAATAACATCACATTTTGTCTGATTTTTACCTTCAGTAACAAAACTTTATATTTTATTAATCTGTGATCCATCCTTCACTCTGACTTCACTAACAAATGTACTGACACTAAAAACATTGAGTGGGAGGAGCCAAGACTTTCTTTTCTATAATTTAGTCATCATCAAAGAGGAAAGGAACATTTACAGTGAGAGACCAACAACCTAAGAATGACTTTGCTGCTGGAATTCATCTTTATTTTCATGATTCAGTCTGGAGGTAATATTTCTTTGAAAAATGTTTCTTACTTTTACTTTAAAATTGTTGTTTACCACATATAGTCAGTCTATTTTAGAAATAACAAGATGTTCTTTGTTTAAAAAAATGGGTTTTGTAAAAGTAGATTATTAATAGAATAAAGATGATTACATTTTGTTTTTGATAAAAATCTGTTTTCATTTGAACATTCCTTAGGAAGAAAAAACATCTTTGGTATAATTTGTTTTGTAAACAGATTTTTTATAAACAAATGCAAATTCAGTTTTAAAGTTCAATTATATTCAAAAATACATATTTGAATGCTGACAGCTGAAGCTGTGAGGATGATGAAGGATGTCAACACAGTAAAGAAAAGTCAAGAAGTGGAAATTTTTGTAAACTGAACTAACTTCCTTAAATTAAAATGACTTTTGCTATTTGGAACGCTAAAACTGCAATAAATGGTAATAAAGAGGAAAAAGAACCAGTTTTATCTGGAGTTAAAACAATAATTGAGGAAGAAAACTAAGAGGAAGACTTGTAAGGACACAATAATAAAGCTACAGATTTCAGAAACTGATT